>JAMXDD010000003.1:3275242-3828269 GCA_024733475.1 Syzygium grande
GTAACTGCAAATGCAGTTTCAGGCAGCGGGGTGCTAGACCCCAGACTTTGGGAGTAATTGGCACCAAATTTGAGATAGTGGGCACTATATGTTCCCACTAATTTACTTCTGCAGAAAGAGGCTAAGAAAATCATCTCATAATTGATGAAAGCAGCATATGGGAAATTGGACAGTAATCATTTGACAGAGATCGTCCTTTTGTTGTTCCAGAGAAGAGGATGTCAATCTTTGCAGATAATGTGGATCTAGAATGCTTAATAATTGAGCCAATCAACATTGGTGGGAGCTTGACATGCTGATTATGTGTAAGAAGATGCACGCATCATAGTGGAATGAAGGGAATTTATACTTGATGTCATGGTATGGCGACTTATGAATCAATTTGGCAAAATTATGTGAGGGCATGAAGGGTGTACTGGCTCATGTAAATTAGGGCATGCAGATTTGAAAGAGTGACTATTTTGGGAATTGTATCTGTAATCTAGGTGCTGTAACCATTTTTACGAGCTCTATCCAGTCTGAACTCGTCAAAGTCAGTCCTTCTGGTTGGAGGTATCGAGGAAACCCTGCAGTTGGGCCAATAACTATGTGTCCTCATTCAAATTTTGGAATTATATCGTCCGTCAATACAAATCCATGAGATCACTTCTAATCAGTACCTGGAATAGTGGACCAACTATGATTAGTAAAGTAAATGAGGCTCTGTCAATTTTATGACGAACACATGCTGTTATGTTTTTCTTTTTTTATTGCTCTTATTTGACTAAGAGATTAGAAGAAGATTATATGTATCTTTTTCTCACTTGGAAACATGCATATGGTTGCATTGTCTTAAGGAACTGATTTGGAGCACATCTATGCATACTTCTGCATCATTGATCCTGCTTTGATTGAAAGGCCAGGAAACATTCATTCTCGCCAGGCAAATGCGGGGGTGTTCAAAAGTGAGAAATGCACCAGCATCATATGGAATCACTATAATATACGACAATTGCTGAGTAGAACTTCTTGAGGATTACTATTTACTTGTAAATGACCAGATAGGAAAATAAAAAATGTTCAAAATAGAATGATCGGATTTATGGGTGAATTGGGCATTTTTAATCCATCAAATGGTCCAGGAATTGATCAAAAAAAGCTGTTTTGGCATAGAGAGAACCCATGGTAGGCCACCTGGTGCCACAGACTCTATAGTGGAAATGCCTACAAGTTAGAAAAGGGACTCGATGGAGTGTTTAAAGTCGAACAATTTACTAAAATTGCTTTCCAGTTAATTAAAGTTCTTGCATCTCCCTTAGGAAGTAACTTTGCTTCCAAAATCATTAGAAAGGGTCGCATCTGCTCTAACGATATTTTTTTTTGGTCTTAAGACTGCAGTTCTGGCTCAAAAGAATTCAGAGGCTACTCGTGCATTGGCAATGCAAGAAGACATTCTTGAAAAGGAGCTTGGTGAAATTCAGAAGGTTTTGCTGGCAATGCAGGTTTTGAATGACTTTCCAGACCTCGACTTATTGTGAAAGATAAAATTATTCATCTCAGGATGACTCGATAGCAGTGGAATCGAGCATTTAGAAAATGACATGCTCTCTTCTAAGATTACTGCTAATGTTCTTCTTTGACTTCCGGCAGGATCAGCAGCAGAAACAACTCGAGCTGATTCTTGCAATTGGGAAGACAGGGAAACTATGGGAAAGCCGACGGGGACCTAATCAAGAACACACGAATGAATCCACGAGTTTGCCCGAGGAAGGGTTGAAGCAGTTAGAAATCAACCAAACTAAATCTCCTATGATGAGCAAGGAAACTGAATCGTGAACATCGGAGGATTGTGCAAGCAGCCAATGTAGGATGTTATGATCCTCTTGCGAATTAGCTATCATGGCCACGCTCCACAATTCAGGTCCATGAGGAAGGAACCGAAATGATCTGGTTCTTTTCAAATGTACATTTCTTGGTAAATTCCTGCATCATCTTTCTTCCGATAAGACAAATGATTGGGTTCGTGTTAAAAGTAGCATGTTTTGGTGAGGTTGTAACTCATTGTGGCGCGATTATCATTGGATGCGGATCCGTAGAACTCTGCTATGGTTGTACAAGAATAAAGGGTTTAACGAATCATTTCCCTTGAGAAGTTTCTTGAATGTCTCAATGTCAACATACCCTGTTTTCAAGTTTGTCTTTTGAAAAGTTGCCTTCCCAAAAAGTCCTCCAAGCTAAAGAAAGGACTTAAATTAGAGAATCCTGGTGCAATCAAATTGAGCGAAGACACTCGAAGTTAGTTCAAATAATCAGAATGATTGGTACGATAGTCAGCTCCATTGCCTAATGGAAAATTATTAAATTTTTCAATTTTGGTTATTTATCTTCCAAAAAAACGAGTCAATGCAAAATATTTTCATAATCAACGACAATCTTGAAATAAATTAACAATAAAAATATTTTTTGTCCGTTTAAAAGTGATATCGACAATTAAAATTAAGAAAATAATTTCAAATTACCGTAGTTGTTCGCAAAATAAAGAAAGTAAGACATTTACCAAATAGCGGATCTTTCCTATTAAGGGAGAGGGAATAAAAAAATGGCAACCCCTTCCAAGTATGCTAGAGCTGTTAAATTAACTTGTCTTTTTAAGCAAATTGAGCCGTCACATCAAACGAAACAGTATAGTACAAGGGAAGTTCCTGCGGTTTCCACTGAATTTTCACTGTCCTTGGATTTTCTGCTGTAGTTGTTTCCTTTTCTACTGTCTGTCCCTACGTTGTGGTACCCAAAGTTTTGGCCTCCGTCTTGTTCGAAAATCTTTAAAACAGGAATACCCTTCTTGAAATCTCAATCTTCTGCCAAAGTTCTTCTGGGGTTTTGTTCACGCTTGTTTTATTTTTGGTTCTTGTTATCCTCAGCTAAGCAAAGTTGTCGTTTTCAAAATGACAACAAGCGTCAAGCGATCATGGAGCGGCGGCCCTTTCTCACCCCTCAGCCTAGGAGAAAATGCCAGGTAGAGAAAGGAACCCCATTTCAAGTATCTCCACAAATTAAGGCATAACAGGTTGACTGTTTGGTATTAGTTTTGTCACATCAGTGTCATCAATTCACAGAAAGAATCATTAGGCTAATAAAGTGGTAAAGTCTCACTGTCTCGTCTTTGCAAAGCTCCATATACGTTTCACTGTTAATCATCATCGACCTCCATCTTTTTTGTTCTAAGATGGCTGTCTAGAGCTCTAAAATTCCACTCTCCAATCTCTCGCGATTGAAAAAGAAGGAAGACTGTCGGTATTAGTGATCCAATCGATATCAGACAATACTCGAGTCCTTTTGCCAAGAAATCAGAGTAACCGAGCAATATGGGCTTGGATTATGCTTCAGCAAGAAAAAGACCTCATGCAGTGTGCGTTCCATACCCATCTCAAGGCCATGTCACACCCATCATGCACCTCGCCAAGCTCCTCCACTCTAGGGGCTTCCACGTCACCGTCGTCAACACTGAGCACAACCACCGGCGCTTGATCCGGTCCCACGGGCCGGACTCTGTGAAGGGCCTGCCCGACTTCCGGTTCGAGGCCATCCCCGACGGGTTGCCGCCGTCCGACAGCGATGCCACCCAGGATGTCCCCCCGCTCTGCGACTCTGTAAGGAAGAACTGCCTTGGCCCATTTCGGGAACTCCTGGCAAGGTTGAACTCGTCTGAGGATGTCCCTAGAGTGAGCTGCGTGGTCTCAGACGGCGTCATGAGCTTCGCCATCGATGCAGCCCAGGAAATAGGAGTTCCTGAGGTTCAGTTCTGGACTGCCTCTGCTTGCAGCTTCATGGCGTATTTGCACTATAGAGAACTTGTCAGGAGAGGGATATTCCCATTCAAAGGTAGGTACTTTTGATTACCCTGCTCTCAATTTTTTCAAATTTTGTTTATGAGAGTAGTTATTGTACAGTTTGATTTAATTTCTCTGCAATCTTGTCTTGTTTGGCCCATTTGATTGCTGAATAGTAAGGACTCGAGAGAAAGAATATCACGAACCTTTTGTACCTTTTGTGTCTGTGCTCAAACTTGAAAGTGAAAACTCTTATTGGTATTTAGTACTTCGTGTTCCTTATATGAAAAGTGACAATCTGACTTGTTCAGCCCTGATTGCTCAACACAAGTAAGGATTGAGAGAATCAAGAAGCTTTTCTTCTGAGATTGAAACCAAAGTTGTAAATGAGTATACAAGGACGCCAGATGTTAAACATTGCTCACTTTTCAACGAAACCTGTTGTTGGCATTTAGTATCTTGTGTACTTCATGTGAATGTGACAATCATGTTGTTGTGAATTTCCAGATGAGAAATTCCTCAGCGATGGCACACTGGACACGCCTATAGATTGGATACCAGGCATGAGAAACATTCGCCTCAAAGACATCCCCAGTCACATCAGGACAACCGACCCCAAAAGCATCATGTTCGATTTCATGGGAGAAGAATCTCAGAACTGCCTAAGATCCTCGGCGATTGCTTTCAATACATTTGACACCTTCGAGCGTGAGGTCCTAGATGCAATCGCCATCAAATTCCCCTCCATATACACCTTAGGCCCGCTTCCCTTGCTGGCAACTTGCCACAAGGAGGAGGCTGACTCCAAATCTATAAAGTCGAGCCTGTGGAAGGAGGACATGGAATGCTTGCAATGGCTCGACAAAAGAGAACCCAATTCAGTGGTATACGTGAACTATGGCAGCGTAACGGTGATGTCGGGGAAGCATTTGGAGGAGTTCGCTTGGGGGCTCGCGAACAGCAACCACCCGTTTATCTGGATTGTCCGGCCCGACATCGTGAGGGGCGAGTTGGCGACCCTGCCATGTGAGTTCCTTGACGGAATCAAAGGCAGAGGAATGCTGGCAAGTTGGTGCCCACAAAATCAGGTGCTGAATCACCCTTCGGTAGGTGCATTTTTGACACACTGTGGGTGGAATTCAATGATGGAGAGTGTGAGTGCAGGAGTGCCCGTGATATGTTGGCCATTTTTTGCAGATCAGCAGACAAATTGCAGGTATGCCTGCACAGAGTGGGGGATTGGAGTGGAGGTTGATCATGATGTGAGGAGGGAGGAGATTGAGGGCTTGGTGAGGCTGGTGATGGAAGGTGAAGAAGGGAAGAGGATGAGGGAGAGAGCTCAGTACTGGAAGAGGGAAGCTGAAGCTGCAACTTCCATTGGTGGGTCATCATATGACAACTTTGAGAGGTTTCTTCAAGAAGCTCTTGCGTTCAAGAAAGTAGATTGTCCTTAAATCAAAGATCCTCTTGGGTGTTGTAATTTAGTTCATGCTTAAGCTTACTTCTTTAGTGAACAAGCTACATCTTATTAGTTTCCAATCTTTTGAAGTTAGAGATGTTTCAAAGGGTATGCACTCAATGTAATATTACAATTTATTATGGGGTGTAGTTAAAATATTAACCTCAAGTCTTTTTAAATTTTCATTTATGAAAAAAAAATTATGTGCTAATTTATAGGTCGATATTGTATGTTTTATAAGATTATAGATATATTGCGTAAGATTGAAGTCTAAGCGCATGACCTGGAAAATTTAAGAATGGTAGCGGGACGGGTTTGGGATGACTAATCTTGCCTCAAAGTTGCTTTACTAACATTTAAGGATATCCTAAACCCGTACCATCTAAGTTCTGAGAGTATTCTTCAGGTTATTGAAACGGCTATGATTATTATTTCCCTCTAATAGCGATTATGCTCTTGGTGTGTAATGCAAATCTAGATTACGCAAACACTTTAATTTTAAATTCTTGAAGGAATTCTATGAATCATCAAAAATAAAAGTAGAAACGATGAATATTGCTAAAGGGATGTACATTGCATAAGTCGATTTCTATTTTGAGGTGTACATAGTTACTTAAGTGACTTTGTATATTTCAGAGAGACTATGTTGGTGACATAGGCCTTGGGCTTGGGTTCCGGGTTACCCGCGAGACGAATCCCAAACCCGACCCCAAAAAATATGTGTGGAAATATCCTCGCCTTTTTTTGGTCCGACAAAAAAGAAAAGCGTACAAAATTACGAATTATTTGGGAAAAAAAAGGGGATAATGACTAAAATAATTTTTTTATTTTGATCTAATATCCAATGTAATCCATAAATTTTAATTTGTTCAATGTCGTCCTTGGACTTTTGATATATGTATAATTTAACCCCTAAGTTATATGGAAATATTCAATATAGTCCCCGGGATTACATTGAATCCACCCGATGGGCCTCCATTTCTTTTTCCCCAGATAACGAAGCCCATCAAATTCAAAATGCCATTTTTCCCTCCAATCGTGCTCTTGCTCGTCTCTCTCGTTCGGATTTCTGATGTAGCAGCCGCCGGAACCAGTCACCCTGCCGCCCCCACGAGCCGCCGCGCGATCCGCTTTCCGGCGACCGCCGCCATCAAGCAGGTAGAAGTTCCGTTTATGTTGTTGGGGATGTTGGTTTTACCGGGAAAACTGCACTCCATACTTTACATTTGAAGGTTCATCCCAGCAAATTGCGCCCTCCATTTTTGTGATGTCTTCTCTGTTTGTCAGGGCGTTATTGGGTTTTTTTTTTAGCAGAGCCCCTCTCAAGCCTTCGCGCTGAAAACAGGCTATGTGCCAAGTGCTTGTTGAAATGCCGAACAGAAGGGGCGCCGCCGTGCGTGGGCAGTCCCCTCCCCTGAGACGATCTCCGAGGTTTCTCAGTCCGAAAAGCTCCACGGGAGCTCGATGTACGAAGATTGGCGGGCTGAAGGCCGATGATGACCGGGTTGACCATTTGGATACGCCCGTTGGCTCGAAGCGAAAACGTTCTGAGGTGAATAGCCTGGTAAAAGACGACCCACGAAGAGTTTCAAGGAAAGCGACAGATCTCAGTGATGGTTTGAGGAAAAACACGATTCCATGTAGTGGGTTGAGAAGATCTCCGAGATTTAATGGCGTGGTTAGGGAACAAGAACATTCTATGCCGATTACTCGGGTAAAAGATTACCCTGAAAGAAATTCAAGTGATGGCTTGGGGAGAAGTACAACTCCATGTGCTGGGTTGAGAAGGTCACCAAGACTGAATTGTGGGGTTCGGGAGTTTCGCAGCTTTGATCAATCGTTGAGGAATTCTAATCAGCAGAATATAGCCGGGCAAGTTGAGAGGACCGACCATAGGCCAAAGAGAGAAAGTAAGTGCTTGTTGGGTAGAAAGACTGACGATGAGGATAAGAAGGATGCAATAGAAGATGAAGTTGTTAATAAATGTGAAGTATTTGTAGCAGAAACACAAAGAGGCACTAGACAATGTGTGCTTAGTCTACCCGTCCTTAAAAAAGAAGAAAATGGAAAATTTAAGACACTAACTGAGAGCAAACAAGGAGATGAAGGCTATAAGAATTGCCAGGGTTGGACTGAAGAACAAGAGGATGCATTACAGAGAGCTTATTTTTCTGCAAAGCCAACTCCACATTTCTGGAAGAAGGTTTCTAGATTTGTGAGTTTCTATATGCCGACTCTCATGGACCATTTTCTAGTAATTGTTTCTTTATGTTTTCACATAAATATTTATGTGCGTTTTTTGGTGCTTATGATGTGATTTTTTTGCACATCTGCAAGGGCATGTGGTAAGCTCGTGTCTCTCATATCCAACTAGGTTTTTCTATTGCATGGTTACATATTTTTTGGGGTTGGTTCACGAATCTTGTTATGATAGGATAGCGCTTCCTCATTCGAATAATCATTGTGGAATTTGTTAATACTATAGACTTGTCAAGGACGTTGCATGATCTTGATCTGTTTGGCATGGCTTTGCTTGAAGTTGACAGGCAAACCTTGGAAAATTTAAAACTTCTTCGCCTTTAAAATAAAAAGTTAGGCTATAGATTAAAAGTGTAGCACTTATTTTTTACCAAAGATTAGGAGGCTGTTTCAAAGATAAGTTACATGGATCTAACACCCCCTTATAGTTTGTTGAAAGTGAGTTGATACCATACATTTTTCCTGTAATAGGTTACATCCTATGTTATTTGGTTGTCTCCTAGCATTCTCAGTTGAAAAGAGTTTTAGCATTACTTGGTATGCTATGTGGAACATACAACTCCAATGTCATCTGGGGAAAGTAAATAGCTTGTAATGATTAATGGGGTCTATGGTGGGTAAATAAGGAACTTGTATGTAGGGAGTTTGTAATTAACCAAGGCATATCCACGCTTGTTGAGGTAATTCACTCCCGCAGATGTACGTACCATAGAAGTTTCTGGAACTTATGTCAAGTTACTTCATGCAGAGGAAAGAAGATCATGCATTTGTTTAATTTTGGTGGAAGTTAACATGCCAAGACAGCTGAAGTGAAAAATTAAGATCAATTTTGTACAAATTCAAGTTGATTTTGATATTTTGCAGTTTATGATACCTTACAAGTTCATATAATATGCTCTTGCAGCTATGCATAGAATGTCTAGCCTAGATTTTTGGCACAATATGCTGGAAAGATCCACTCAGAAGGCACTACACTTAAAAGTTATTTTTTTAGGCCGCACCTCTTATGGGACTGTGATCTTAGAGATTTTTGAAAACTTCACCGTTAATTTGCAAAATATCCTTGTTATCTACTTTTCCAATAATTTGAGAGATTGTAGAAGAACTTTAAGTATATATGTTGATGAAAATCGTAATGGCCCCAGTCACAAGACAGCATAACTACAGCACCAGAAGTTACAGGTAGAAGCCACAGCACTTGTAATTATAGTAATCAATCAAAGTGCCTTCCCTGGTCTAAAATTTTGGAAAAATAAGGAAATTCTAAAGAGTAAGGAGTATACTTACAGCACTGCCATACGAGCTCTTAATTATTATTGTCTAAATACTATCCCTTCAAGAACGAGTGTGGATTTTGCTTTTTAATTTATTTACACGAAAACCCTTTAGCTTGTTTTTACTTCGCTGTCAACTTCTTTATGAATGAGCCACTCCAGTCAAAAGGTAGGAGCTCGAATATGATGCTTAATGGACATGATGAGCTGACCAGCTCTGCCATCACTATGATCTTGCTCCAGAATAGATTAAGCATTGTACCAGTTTTGAGTGATTTTGTTGCGAGTTATATGGTTTCTCATTCTGCCATTCTTGAATTCTGGACCTGGGTGCAAAAAAATGTTATTTTTCTCTATTAAAAAGCATGTCTATGAGTTTTTCAAGTGACTATTATCATAAATAATATGAGTAGGTGATAAATATCCTTTCTGAGGCATCCACACAAATAGAAAGAGAACCCAAAAGATAACCAAGGACTCTGGATTGAGAATTCTTTGGATGTCAATCTATAACGAGTTAAAAGCTTAATCATTTGAAATCAAATTGGATTTGAGAGGGATTTTCGCTACTTTGAGGATGAGAAGCCACAGGCCCATGGCTTTGATATACCAACTTAGTATCTTGTTTAGATTACACAAATATTTTTTGTTAATTGTTGGGATTAATTCGGATTAACAGTCATGCTAACACATATGTTGCTCTAGTACTTTGAGTGTTCCTTCTTTTCGTCTCTCCTTTTGCATGTGAAAAGGGATACAAAAAGTCTGAATTTCATTCCCATCAGGAATTCTGAGCATCATACATTCTGATGACACCACCTTCATGTTTAAAATCTAGAGATTATGATGTTGCCTGTGCTGAATAGTACTTTTCATAAATTGGCGTAAAGTTGCACCTGTTTACTTTTACTGAGTGGTAATAGAGTTCACTTGGCTATATCGACGGCGTTATATCATCAGAGCAGCCATTTAGTGCAGATGTCTTGTTGGAATCTTTTTTTAAAAGCATTAATCATGGTGCTACCTGTACTTCTGCGGTATATTTTCTAGTAGTTCCTCATGCGATATTTAAGTATGAAGATAATGCGATTAACAAGTAAAATGCTCACAGGTACCGGGAAAGTCAGCACAGGAATGTTTTGATAAGATTCATTCGGATCATCTAACCCCGACTCAACCTCGTCTCCGGTCCAGAGCAAACAGAAGGGTTGAATCTTACATCAAACGCTCTCCACTGTCAGCAAGCAAGATTCTTAAATCCCCTAAACCATTGATCAAGAGGCTCAGTTCTAAAAGGAAAAGTCTTCTTGCACACAAAACTGTCAGGCAGCTATTACAAAAGCAAAATCACTTGGACCAAACTTGTGAAGCAGATTTTTTCTCTGTACTTGAGCCCAATGTGGATTTATCTACTAAAGAGTTGACTTCTGTACTTGTGACCCCAGATAATTTACAGAAAATGCAAGGATCTCTTCTGAAATGCCGTGAAAGGTCTTCTTCAGGCAATAAAAAGCCAGTCTCCAGATTTTGTAGCTCAAGTAGGATACCTCTGATAAGTCCTCCAGTACTAAAGCAGGTTAAAAACAGAGCATTGCATGAGAAATACCTTGATCAATTACATAGCAGGGAAGTGAAGAGAAACTCAGTTCTTGAAGTAAAAGTTACTTCCAGGGAAGCAAGCAAAATAGAAGTCGATGCAAAGAAGATGGGTGCAGTTAAAGCTGCTAAGCATGCCTTGCTTTCTGATGTGAGTGATGCTATTAATCAGCTTCGACATCTACAAGGCAATGCAGCAACAGATTCTGATGAGGACATTCTGGATAGAGGGGATGATGACGATGACGACGAGGATGGATGAACATGTTCTAGTTATCTTCCCCTTATTCTTAAAGACATTAACTCCAAGCACTCGAGTATAAAAATAATTCTTGCTTCTGTTTGTTTTTTGTCTTAACAGATGCATCCGTCCAGCTAGATTTTCCTTCTGCTGTCAGGTTTAGACTCCTCAAAGATAAAGTTGATTGATTGAGTAAGCTCACTAGATTCCTGACGCACTAATATAGCTCAAGTGTTCCTCTTAGTATATTCACCTTCCATCCTATTTACGACATCTTGAAAGAAGATGTTGCGATATCTTTCCATAAATGCACACATGCTCAAGAGCACTACTTCACGAGTTTAGGGTGCATCTGGTCGACGCTGTTGTATATATTTTTGAACTAATAATTTTCACGTGATTGTTCAAACTGGTACCTAAGAGCATGCTATTGGCATTTTTAAGGATGAGTTGTACCAGGGCAGTCTCATACACGTCCTTCTATGACATCAAGGATATGGATTTTGCTTTGTATTTCTTAATGTAGATTACCACAAATTAATGTTTACTGTGGTTGTTACAACTAGCAAGAGAGCATACAATTGGCATCTATAAAGATGAGTCATAATAAGACCGTCTCATGCACTCATCTAAGAGCACACAATTGGCAACATTCAGGATATGCATTTTTCTCTGCATATATGGGACGTTGACTCTTATTGCTGCTTAAGCTTTAGTCATGAACATTAGTCAGTAAATTGTTCTTCTTAGCATATATATTGCGATCCGGTTTGTAAAATCAAGACCCTGGCTCGGAGGGCATGAGCATTTCGCTCTTCAAAGAAGCCCATGGTGACAGACATGGTAATCTGAATTACTTCTCTTGGTCATCTAGCTCTCTTGCCTAGAATTTGTATCAATTCATATAGCAATTGTCCTTTAAGACAGGAGGTTGAGTTCGTTCTTTTTCCAGAGGAGCAGTTCTGTTCTGCCGACTCCAGTGGGCCGCAAATTGGTTGCATTCGGTTGCGAAATTCAAGTTCTGGCCCTGTTTGAACCATGATTGAGACCCTTATTGTAAAATTCTATATGAAGCATTCGGCCAGAGAATGTTTTCATCGTCTCTGACAAGCCACGAATTGAACTACGTTTGTTAATACCGTTTGTGATATCCTCAGATTGTCTTTTTCATCTCTTTCTTTCCCATTGTTAGTATTTCTTTAGAAAAAATCAACTACTGTTGTCCTCTGGTTTGTGATATTGTCTATTGGAACTAGACACCAAATGGGAAAGTGCAAAACAAGACAACAATATTCGAAATCGTCTATGCACCAAAAATTTAGGGTAAATTAGTTCGACACCTCATTTGAAGCTTCTTACAACCTCTTGTAACGAACTGACATGCAATAAAGCACTGATATGTCCACCCTATCAGTAGTTATGAAACCTTAAAATGATTGATTTATGCGAACATTAGCTTAATTAACCCTTCAATTCTACATTGTTGGTGCTAAAACAATGTAGTCCACGTGTAAATCTCATCGCCTAATTCATTTTTCTAATTTTCGTGCTAAATATATTCTCCAAAAGGTTGATCCTGTCATTATGTAATGCTTAATTGGAACACGCCACGTGGCATCCCCACCGAGAAAACCTTGGATCCCACATGCCAAATAGTCCATCTAAGTATATGAGGACAGGCGCCCACCTAATAAATCAAACCCAATGGAAAATGCTCTACTTCCCTTCCTCATCCTCACTCTCCTCCTCAATCTCCGGCCGGCAGAATCCCCCGATCCGGCATGTCAGAACACCTGCGGCTCGTTGACGGTCAAGTACCCCTTTGGCACCGGCCACGGGTGCGGCTCTCCACGGTTCCACCCTTATGTGACTTGTGTCCACGTGCAAGACCACGACGAGCTGGTCCTCGCCACCCACACCGGCTCATACCTGGTAACCTCCATATCCTACACAACCTCCACCCTAATCATCTCCCCACCCTACATGTCCACTTGCACCTCCATGAAGCCCTCGCCCAACCTGGGTCTCGACTGGTCCGGCCCGTTCGAGCTCGGCTCCTCAACATTCGTCCTCCTCCATTGCAATCCCCCTGCTACTTCCCTCACCATCAAGGGCTCACCCATATGCGATCCCAGCTCCTCCAATCTGTGCGCTTCGATGTACGCATGCCCGGCCGTTCTCACCCTCGGGTTGCCACTGTTTTCCCCGACCAACACGTGCTGCGTCTATTCCCCGGCGAACTTCGATAGCAAGGGCGAGTTGGACCTTCAGGCCTTGAAATGCAGCGGGTATGCCCCGGTAGTGTCGCTCGGGGACTACCCGACCGACCCGACGCAGTGGGAGTACGGGGTGGAGCTGAAGTACACACAAGGGGCATTCGAAAGTAACCACATGGACACCAAGTGCCCAACTTGTGAGAACAGTGGTGGGGTGTGCGGGTATGATGACTCTCCAAGCCTTGCCTTTGTTTGTGTTTGTGGTGGTGGCTATAACACCACCACGGATTGCTACACATATAATCAGCTGGAGGGGATATTCTGGAGTTCAGCTTCTTCTCCAAGCAGTAAGATCATTAATTTTCTTTTTGAAAATTTGTTTTTCGGGTCATATTATTTTACCCTAACAACGGGAAAAAATTATTTATGCACGTATGTCTCATACTCAGGGAAGGATCGTTGGAGCAATTTGTTCTACAGTGGCCTGGTTTTGTTTGCTGCGGCCTGTTCGATGAACCAAAGCTTGAGAAGCTTCTTCTTGCAAGTTGGAATCAATCCACGAACGAATCTGCAAAGACGCAAAGATCATGTCAAAGTGGAGAATAAAGGCTTACTGTCGATTCTTCACACATGAGCGGGCATCTTCTCTACTTTTGCATGCATGGGTTAGGTTCTATTCTTTTGCTGTTGGACATGACATTTGCTAAGGATTTACTTAGTTGACCTTTTGCTTTGATTATCTACCATAAACCTTATTTAATTAAATTTGTCTATTAGTTTATCACTGGTGTCAAAGCATCCCATGCATTCAAGTAAAGTCAGGGCTTCGTTTGTTTCGTGAATAACATTTTATGGGAAAACATTTTTCTCATATTCCAGAGTATGGTTCATTTAGGAAAATGAGTAAACGGAAAATGTTTTCTTAGTAACGGAAAATATTTTCCGTAAATTCAGAAAAATAATATCCTTTTTAAAAAATTGGAAAACATTTTTCAAAATATGACTAAGTATCGGTCCATGGACCTGAAACTCTACACTTGGGCATGAGAACCCTAATATTGATTCTCGGATCTTGGCGTTTAGGACCAGGTCTTCAACAGCGAGCCCCAGGACCCCAACGCTCAAGCCCGGGTCCATCAAGGTTGGCCCCGAAGCCTTGTATCCCTTGTCTATTGTCTCGGCACCCAAGCTCGGGTCCATAAAAGCAGTGCTTGGGTCCTCAACACTCAAACTTTGATTCTTAGTACTCAAGCCTAGGCCCACAAAGGTCATGTGTGAATCCTTGGCGCTTGGGCTCGGGTCCTTAGTTAATGAAACGTTCGCTCTTATAAAAATTTAATAAAGAAATCAAATATTTATTTATTTATTTTTCTTTTTCATCTTTTCTCTCCTTTTTTTTTCCTTCTTAGACCAGTCACCAGGCAAGCTCGAGTCTCGCTGGCCGGTGGTGAGGCTTGTCCCTCACCTGTGGCTAGTCACCGGCCGTCGCCGTAACTCTTGCTGAAAGAACAAATGTTTTGTGTTTGAAAAAAATTAAGCTTTTTAAAATAATTATTCAATGATTTAGTCTGTTTAAGGAGATGAATCTAAATTTTCATGAAAAACATTTAGTTTTTAAAAGATAAGAGTTAAGGACTCATCGTGATTTTAAGTGTCATATATTCAATTTACTTCTGAATCTTAATATTCTTCACTTGGCTATAATATAATTTACTGTGCTTTTCATTGAGTTTGTCGGAAAAATGTGAGGTGGAAATCATTTTGGGTTTGCTTTATGATATAGAGAGAAATACAAAAAGCTAGAATAAGCTTAAAAATAACAAAGATGAAACTTTTGTTGCTATAAATATCAAACAAGTAAGGAAACACTGGAATCGGGAACCATAAAAATCTTAATATAGTTATGTTATCCTAAAATATGCAAAACTTATTAAGTCAAGTAATCTAATGATACCATATAAATTAGCCTGTATTGGTAATTTGATAGTTTGTACATAATGCACTTCAACTTCTTTACAAATTTAATCTATTTGCAGAGAAAAGAACGCCTTAAAAATAGCTTAACCATATCATTTTCTCTAAGAAATATTGAATAGTCTTTTAAATACTCTTCTCATATAACTTTATTTGCATGCATTTAATGCATAGTAAAGAACGCATAAAAATAATATTACTGTATCAAACTCATAAATTTCTTCGTATAAGTTGCTCCAGACTTAATACACAATTTTCTCATCTAATGATGCATTCTTTTGATTGTTTCTTATGTTGAAATATATTTTTAATTAATTTTTTTTAGTTAACATCCATCATAATTTGAATACCAACTCCTCAAAGTACCATCTTGGCAATTGGCCTAGTCGTAAAGGCATACGCCGAATTTCCTATGTGGTCCAGACAAACCGTGGTCCCAGGTTTGGATCCTACTTGCTCTTCATCTCGGAAAATTTCAGTTCAATTATGGAGGGCAAGTGGGCCTAGAAGAGCGCTCGACTTTGTACGTGTTTGCATCGTAGTCTACGATGATAGATTCGCCTTTCTAAGTGATAGTTATCCCTCAAACTGAACATTTCAATGGCTACTTCTCATGCATCTTGATAGCACCTTTTGATTACATCCCAATACTCGCCTCCTTTACCTCAGCCTCCTGCTACAGGAACTAACATCTTGACCTTCTCTGCACCATCATCTGATGAAGTTCAGCAGCCCGGGCAAGTTAAATTGAAGCCAAGTCAATCTTTATTAATCATGAGATCAGCTGTGTCTCCGTGGATGGGACCAGAGCAATTATCCCAGTAATATCATCACACGACTCTCAATGTCACAAGCGGTCCTCGAGCGTGCGAAAGGTTATCGAAATCTCCTCCAAAGTGGCTATGCCAATCACCGGCTTCATCTTTTCAGCTCCATCCAGCGACCGGTTCTCAGAATATTGAGTACCAATATGCCATAGAATTCATGCTGAACTCAACTGGAACGGGAGACAATGTTCATCACAATGGCATAAATTTGCTTCGTGTACCGTGAAAACAGCATTACAAGCAAACGCTGCAACACTAATCTGGAAAAATTCATGATGAACCAGAAAAATTCTTCTGTACCGAAATATCTCAAGGAAACAAGGAAATATTCCCCATACTATCAGCCTTACTCTGCATAAATTCAATTTTGTTGAACTATGTTTCTTCTGATTACACAGCTTAAATTAATCACATATATGTAGATCCCATATAAAATTTGGACAAGCAAGCTGCAGAAGACTGATTCAACTACAAATTCATTGCCGACTCTCAGCCCACCTTCTGGCCACTAGTTTGATTTTCCATCTTAGGTGAAAGGAATGGATTGACAAGGTACGCAAAGATGTGTTTGTACATCTCTTTTGCTTGGCGGGCACAAGTAAAGCTGTACATATACCTGGTTTCGTAGAAAATGAAATGCATCACGAGAGTAGGAAAGCCAAAATCTTTTTATACAATGAAAGCTATTAAAATCAAGTAACGAGACATTTTATACCTTTTTCTGCTATCCTACTTGGTAAACAACACTAGCACTCTCGTCTCTCATCTCAACTGTACGTATTTACTTCCCCTCCTTCTCTTCCCCTTTATGTAACTCTTATAATTAGAAAGAATTTGTATGAGTTTACAAATACTTGTACTAAAACAAAAATAATGAGTTGCTATATCAAACTTATGAGTTTATTCGTATAAGTTGCTCCAAACTTGTATAACGATTTTCTAATGTAATAGTGCGTTCGTTTGATTGTTTCTTATGCTAAGATGTTTTTCACTTAACTTCGATTATAATTCAAATAATAACTCCTCAAAAGTACCATCGTGGTTATTGGCCTAGTCGTACAAGGCACACTCTTAATTTCCTAAGTGAGCCAGAAAAACCTTGGTCGAGGTTTGGATCTTAAACGCTCTTGGTCTCGGAAAACCTTAGTTCATTTAGGAAGGGCACTTGGGCTTGGGAGAACCTCTGACTTTGTACCTGCTTGCATCTTGGTGGACTGTAACGGTGGATTCGCCTTTCTAGGCAGTAGCTATTGCTTAAACTGGAGATTTCAAATTGGGTGTTAGAATTCCTATGGTAATGCCCAATGGAATCACCGACATTGGTTGCTCATTCCCAACCTGTTTGGTTATCAGACAAAATGACCCTCCGAAAATTCAGGGCAACGTCTAGTTCTTAAAAATATCCAGATTTACAATGGAACTTCTATTGGCTACTTCTCATGCATCTTGATAACACCTTTTGGTTCGAACCCCAACTCGCCTCACTACCTCAGCCTCCTGCTACAGGAACTAATATCTAGACCGACTCCGCACCATGATCTGATGAAGTTTAGCATCTATGTTAATCATGTTAAGGGGTGGGGCGAAAAGTTATCAATTTCTCCCTCGGTGAAGCGGTGACGCCAATCACCTGCTTCATGTTTTCAGCTCCATCAGTGAGCGGTTCTCAGAATATGGCCCTGCTGAACTGGAATGGAAGACAATGTTCATCGCAATGGCATAAATTTGCTTTGTGTACTGTGAAATCAGTATTACAAGCAAACATTACAACAATAATCTAGCAGAATTCACAATGAACCCAAAAATATAAGTCTGTAACGCAATATCTCGAGGAGAAAAAGGAAATATTCCCCATACTATGGGCCTTGCTCTTCATCGGTTCAATATGTTGAACTATGTTTCTTCTAATTACATAGCTTATATTAATATGTATATAACTTGGACAAGCATGCTGCCGAAGGCTGATTCGACTACAAATTCATTGCTGACTCTCAGTGCACCTTCTGGCCTTTGGTTTTATTTGCCTTCTCAGGTGAAAGGAGTGGATCTATGAGGAACGACTTCATGTGTTTGTACATCTCTTTCAGCTCCTTTCCATTCATCGCATGACCACAATCCTTTATAACCACTAATTGCGCATGTTCATCCAAATGCCTGGCCAAAGTCATTCGAATGACAAAAAAAAGAAGAAGCAGGTTATTCCATCAAGAAAGTTTACCAAGAGCCATTCAGCAAAAACTGATCCTCCTGGAATTGGATGCACATTAACATTGAAAGTTCAAACTGAAGGGGTCTCAGTGATTAAGAACACTTCGGTTCTGAAGATTTGTTTTTATCCAATTATGTTGTCTATATAAGTGCTTGCTAGAGAGTCGAGCTTCTAAAGAAAGTAGAAAAACCAAAGCAAAGCGTGGAAGGGAAACCTCTTTAATCTGTGACCCAATTCCAATGGAAAGACTTTATCATATTCCCCCCAGATTATCAGCGTTGGCTGCATCAGGAAAGATCCATGGCTTGAGAGGATGTCCAAAGAAAAGAGAAGAACTTGGCAAAATCAATGTGAATAACTGAGTCAATTGCTTGATTCCGATCAAGAGGACAGATTTCAAGAGAAAGAAACCTGAGTTATCTTGGGAAGATTAGACATCTTCCTATCTTTGTGTAAGGAAATGATCAGCCCTGTCCATTCTTGAACGTAATCTGTGCCCAGAAACTGCAGACAATCATGGGGACCTTTCTTGAAATGCCACAGAGCTTAAGCGATCGAGATAAACTTTTCCAAGATTAGCCCGTCAGAAACATCATCAAATAAAATCTAAATATTTAGCTTTTCATTAGTTTGTTGAAACAGCACAGCTGATGTGAGATTGATGAAAGTGACAACCCACCGTTTTATTTCTGCTGGCCTTCACAACTAGACATCTTGTGTAGTCTACGTTCACAAGAAACAAACTACTTGTTCATTTGGTCTAGTGTCTGAAATGTTCCGCATAGTCGAGATTCGGGAACTAAACAACACCAATGCAATAATTCTAGACCTCAATTATGGGTTGGAGCGAACAAAGCTGCGATAGTCAAGGATAGAATGCTGAATGGTGACTTTAGTTCGACCAAAAGTTCACGTCCTTGCACTTGTACAAACTCCCATAGAATCGACAAATAACATAGTGTTTACTCTGTTCTCTGATAGCAGAGGCCTTTCTATTTACAATGTAATCAGCCCGATACCTCCTAATCTTGAGCAATAAAATGTGAACAAGACTACTAAGTATGGTCAAGAAGTGGCATACATGATAACATAAAAAGACAGGAGAGCTATGTAAAGATCCTACTTCCCCATTCAATGTAGCTATTACCTGACAATTAACTGTACAAACTTCATTATGAATCAGGAGAAGGGCGAGAATTTCGCTAGCAATGGAAATGAAAACTGAACACTTGGCATCAACTAAACTAAGATTCGTAGGCGATGCGCGAAAACACAAATATGCAGCTAAGATATTTGTAAGTGGGAATTTTCGTCGACTTACATCAATGAAATCCTGCATAAAGCAAGAGGGAATTTTTGTCACCGGCTTGTAAAAGAGGACCTTAAGCATCTCCTTCATCTTCTCCGGCGTCTGTGGTACCATGATACTCACGGCCTCGTCTATGCTCTTCACCTGCCAGACGAGATTGCCCAAAGACAGACTCAGTTCCATTATCACGAGTATCAAGAAACAGTAAGACCCGCACTGAACCCCACACAAGAAATACACACAAGTAGTTTCTGCAACGTTATCACCGTTCAGGAAACGAGTCTATCTAATGTTTTTTCTCCCACCTGAAACATCCCATCTTCCATGTCCTTCTCCTCCAAACAAACCCCTGCACCGCACAGAACCAACTTCTCGACCATCTCCGGGAACTGCGCCGCCAAGCTATACGCCACGAACCCGCCGTAACTTCCCCCCACCACATTCGTCTTTCTCACTCCCTGAGCCTTCAAGACTCCTGCAAAACGGGTCAAATGCTGATCCGAGTCAGTCTTGCCGGAGTCATGTGCTATCCTGTCTATCAGAAAGTCGACGGTCCTACCTGCGACGCACTGAGCCTGAAGCTGCTCGGTCCGCTCGGGCCGGGTCGTGTAGGAGTCGCCGAAGAACAAGAGATCAGGCACGTACACGTTGAATCTCTCCATGAAACGCGAGACGAACATGTTCCACTGCCACATTCCGCTGGCTCCAAGGCCGTGCAAGAGGAGCAAGTTGGGCTTGTTGGGGTTGTACGTCTTGGGGACCCAACAGTGCATGACGGTGCCGTCGCCGAGGTCGGTGATGGTCGATTTCAGGCCAGCCCGGGAAAAGGAGAAGCGCAACCATCGGTCATATGTGGCTGAAAAGCTGAAGCACTTTCCCATCGAGTTTTGGTTATCTTGTTTGCTCTTTAGTGGGTATGTTCTTGAGGTTTCATGAGGAGTGGGCTGCTTTTGGAGGCCGGAAACGGGGTGGGTTTGATCAAGAAATGAAGAGGCTGTTTCCTTTTCTTCTCTATTAAGAATGTGATACCATTTGGACCGAGCAGAGATGGCGATTAAGTCAATCTGCTAACGGCGGTATATCCTTTTGTCTGCTAATTTTTGGTGTTTACTGGGAAGAAAATTCAAAGGAGCTTCCTTGATGAAGCCGTCAAAAGTCAAAAAACAGACAGAGCTTTTGGAACAGCCAATGACAGGAGGGCTTTGAAGCTCTTGGTTAGAACAGAGGTCATCAAAAGCAGGGGAAGGCAATAACACTTTCAATATAGATTATGATAAAATAGTAAATGTCTATTCATTGAATAGATTAAGCCTATCTTAATCGTCGATAACGTGGGTCGCACGCTGAGACTTACATTATTAACGGTTGAGATGATATTGGTCCATATGATCTATAAACCATACAGTAACGCTTCCAATCAAATTGTGGGCTTTTGTGCTTTTTTGCAAAGCATAATGGAACATTTTATTTTTCCTCTAAGATTCAAAATTACATGGAAAGGTTTTGTATAAAAAAAAATTATATGAGAATTTACATGTCCCATTACGTGTATTGTAAAAATTTCAGATATTTCGGGTATCCGCTACAAGATTTAAATTAAGCTGACAACAAAAGTCTATTTGGGTGTGCAATTTAATAATAGTTTAGAAGTGTCAACTTCAAGAGTGCTCCGCAGATCAAACATAGGTAGCAAGAAAGTTTGACTTTAATTGCTCATATGGTAAAAGAAAATCATTATATTAAAAAGAAAATCTTAGCATTTTCTTTTAATATTTAATAGAACTCCACTTAATAAGACGAGAAAAGGCAAGACAAAGCAGGACCGAGCATCGATCTAGGGTTTACCTTAGACCGACCCTAGATCGGCCCAACCCGGTTGGTCTTTGTCCGGTTCGTAGGGGGACTAGGTCGATCCCGATCTTGAGATCATTGGAACGTGAACTGTGCGGGTTGGTTATTGATCCTGAGACTCACAAATCTTGTAATTTTTTTTTTCAAACCCTAGATATATAACCTAAAGTGCACAACCCCTCTTTGTCTTTTGCCTTCTCCTCTCCCTCTCTTTGAGTCTCACTTTCACTCTTTCCCTCAATTTCAAATTCTTCTTGACCTCCGACTTAATCTGTCTTTCTCTCTCTCACTCTAGCAACGACTCTCTCCCTTTCTCTCCCTGCTCATTTATTCTTCGCTTGTGTAAATCATCACTGACAAAGGCTCTAAGATCTTAGCAATTTAGATTGACCATCATTCGCGGTCAACTTATGCATCTTAAAGTTATACAATTCATGGTTTATGTTACATATTTTGAACTTTTTATTGTTTAATTTTATTTCACGTGTTCGTTTTCTATGGTTTGTTACTTTTGGCAAGTAGAGATTTATGTTGTTGCATTATCTTAGATTTGTATTTGATTTGTACCGGTATTCATAGTTTGGTTGCTTACTCTTGTATTAACGATGTAATTTCAAAGAATACTTTTGTCCTTTTAAAAAACACAAAAAAAATGAAAAAAGAAGAAGAATTGGTTGGTCTCGGGCTAACGTTGGAACCGGATCAGGCCCCACAGGGTCGGTCTAATCCTCAATCTCAGGCTCAATAGGGTCAGTCCTCGGTTCAAAAAATTGAGAACCAATATTGTGTGGGTTGGTCTTTGGGTTAGGTGTTGGATTGGCTCAACCTGGACCATGCTCACCTTTAATACAAACGGATTTAGTGTGGCAATATATTTTTTTTTTGGCCATTTACTAAATTAATTTGGAAATTAGTTTGGGGTAAACGTGGCACGATCTACCAATTTAGGATTTTTATGACATGAAAATAAATTTGAGATAAATGTAACATGAGTATATTAGTTTGGGATTTTTTGTGATATTAGCCCCTTTAAATTTGGGAACAATTCAACAATCTACCAATTTAGGATTTTTTATGACATGAAAATAAATTTGAGATAAAAACTCACATGTAACATTTCACATTTCTTGAGTATATTAGTTTGGGATTTTTTGTGATATTAGCCCCTTTAAATTTGGGAACAATTCAACAATACTCCTTACATTTGACATCTCATACAAATTATGTTAAAGCAGTCCATAAAGTTTTTACTGAATGTGGCCAAGTGGATGATTAAACATTCATGGCACTTTGATGCCAAAAAACTCACATTGTGGCTTACCCATTTCACATTTCTTGAGCTTTTTATATGCACTTTACATCTATCTCTTGAGCTTGTGAGCTAATCTTACTGATCCTCTAAAACTTGTTTCTACTTTATCACTTATATAAAAGGAGCCCTTTGGGCATTTCTAATAAAATAATAAAAATCCACGTCGCTTAATATGCACGAATTAGGATGCATATATACCTGGTTTCACAAAAGGAAAGGCTATCTAGACCTATCATTTTGGCGTCCTGTGGGCCTCCATAGGCACTTCACCTATATTCCTCAAGCCTGTAAACTAGTCTTATCAGTTACCTAGGCTCGTTCTTAGTTTATCACCTATCTTAAATATATATATATATATATAAAAGGAGAGGCTTCTAGACAAGGATGAAAAGATTTATCATTTTTGAGCTTATTCTAGCAGTTTAAATCTCCCTCTGTATAATGAAACAAGAACTTAAAAGTTAAATAATCTAATGATACTAAATATTGGATAGTTTTTTAAACTCAAGAAATTCGTATAAGTTGCTTCAAATTTGTATAACAATTTTTAAATGTAATATTGCGTTCGTTTCGATGTTTCTTATGTTAAGATGTTTTTTTACTTATGTAACATTTGCCTCTTCTTTTGACCAGGTCAAAAGACTTAGGCTAAAGGAGGATTAAAAAAAAAGTCAAAAAGTGAAGATAAAAGGAAGAAAACAGCGGCTGGTCAAGGAAGAACGGAAGAAAAATAGAGGAAAAGAAAAAGAAAAAGGAGAGGAGAAAAAGAAAAAGTGAAAAGGAGGATTTGTGCGCGTGGGTCCTTGCCGAGCCGTTCCAACTACGTAATGCAACAACTAGTAAGTACTCGCAATCCTCATTAGTCCTATCGGAGTAATTTTTCGATTAGGGCTCGGAAATAAGAGTTATGTGGATTTGAACTGCGTAGTCCATGTTTTTGAGTTGTCAAGTCTTAATTATCCATGAAAATGAAAGATTATGGTATTGTGGGATTGTGCGTTTTGACGGATATCGATTTGGAGTTACAGTTTGTCTGGAATCAAATTTTCAAGTTTAGAGCATAATCTGGAATTTCGTGAATAGTACTTTCCAGGGCTTTAATTGTTGTTTTTGGGCTGTTGTTTGGGTTGGCTGTGTTGGGACATCCATAGTATGTTAGATGAGTTTCGTTTTGACTATAAAAGTGCACCAAATGGAGTCCGGTGGAGGAAGTTATGGCGCGTGGAAATTTAGCGCGCGAGTTGTTCGTTGTGGTTGGCATTAGATTTTTTTTACTTTGAGCAAGCCGTTGTGGGCACGTGGGTGTCGGATTATTGGCTAGTTAGCCTTAGCTTATTCGAATCACACGTTAGGGGGAAGTATTACTCAGTTTTGATTCATTTTTCCGTATGTTTGATATGATTTTGGAACCGTTGGCTTGAGTAACACATATGGATTAGTTTTTGGATTACCTGGTGAAGGACATTATATCTTCTATGAATTTACAAATTCATATTTTGATAATGAGATATAATTTTTAATACAATAGAGCATGTTTTCTGCATAAATTAATTGATCATTTACTACCTTTTGTCGATTATGAAATGAGTTGAAAAGTCTTATGACGTTATTGAAATGAATCTTTTGTGAATGCTTATATTAAAGGTTTTGTGAAAAGGATTAGCCGATGGCTATTTTTGTTGCGAAATGTTTTGTGAAATGGATTTATTAGTGTTGATTATGAATTTCTAGATTGAGTTATAAGTTGTTGTTGCTCGTATTTCTATGTTGAGAACCCGTTGATAGGGGAGTATGCATACTTGTCAGGATATTCTTCTGGGCCGAACCGTCGACTTATAATAGGTGATAGACCTTGCCAAGAGGGGTAAATTTGATTGCCTTTGTCACGGCGTTAAATTTGATCATAGTTTGATGACGAGCATGAGATTGGTTGATGGATGAACCATCAACGTGTTATGTGATGAGATTAGTCAATGGATAAACCATTGATGATTGGCTATTGTTGTTAAGTGAGTTTTTATTGAGTAATCTAATACGGATGACTTTTATTGAAAAGTTATTATACCTTTGAGATATTTTTGGCTATATTGTACATTGAGTTTGAGTTATGGGTTGTGATATTTTTTATACTATTGCATAGTAATTATTCGATCCGCTTAGAAGAAATATGTTACTCATTGAGCCGTGATAACTCACCCTTATCTTACATACCTTTCAGGTTCTTCTGCTCACCACAAGTAGGGCATGAGCAGGCATTAGTCGGAGGATTTGTTTTTTATTGTGGGATTTTGGGTACGTTGTACATAGTGACGTTAAGCTATTGGAATAGCTTGTTGTTGGATTTGTATATATCCTTTTGATGGTTTTAGAAAGCTTTGATGTTATTCGGATTTTATTTAAGTTGAGGCTGCGTCCTTTGGGTAAAAGGACGGCCGTGTTATGATCCCGTTTTGGTTGTGTTCGGGATGTGACAACTTAACTTTGATTATTATTTGAATATTAAAAGCACCATTGTGGTGATTCGCTTAGTCGTGCAATGTATATACTCTTAATTTCCTAGGTGGTCCGGAGAAACCTCGGTCCAGGTTTGGATCTTTGTCGCTCTTGGTCTGGGAAAACCTGAGTTCATTTATGGAGGGCTCTTGGGCTTGGGAGACCGTCTGGCTTTGTACGCGCTGCATTATGGTGGACTATAATGGTGGATTCGCCTTTCTTGACAGTAGCTATTGCTTAAATTAGACATTTCAAAATGGGTGTTAGAATCCCCATGGTAATGCCCAATGGGAATCACTAATGTTGGTCGCTCCTTCCGAACCCGTTTGTTTATCGGAGAAAACGACCCTTCGAAAATTCAGGCCAACTTCTAGTTCTTTTAAATATCCAACTTTCAGAATGGACATTCTAATGGCTATTCATGCAATTTGATAACACTTTTTGGGCTGAACCAACACTCGCCTCGCTACCTCAGCCTCCTGCTACAGGAACTAACATCTTGAGCGTCTCTGCACCACCATTTGATGAAGCTCAGCAGCCCGGGCAAGTTAAATTGAAGCCAAGCCATTCTGTATTAATCATGAGATCCGCTGTATCTCGGTAGATTGGAGCAGAGCAAGTAGCCCAGTAATATCATCACGACACTAAAATGTCATGAGCGGTCTTCGAGGGTGCAAAAAGTTATCGAAATCTCCTCCAAAGTGGCAATGCCAATCACCTACTTCATGTTTTCAGCTCCATCAGCGAACGGTTCTCAGAATATTGAGTACCAATATGCTGAGTACCAATATGCCACAGAATTCATACTGAACTGAAACGGGAGACAATGTTCATCATAATGGCATAAATTTGCTTCGTGTACCGTGAAAATAGCATTACAAGCAAACGTTGCAACACTTATCTAGAAAAATTCATGATGAACCAGAAAAAATTGGTCTGTACCACAATATCTCAAGGAAACAAGAAGATTTCCCCATACTGTCAGCCCTACTCTTCATAAATTCAATTTTGTTGAACTATGTTTCTTCTGATTACACAGCTTAAATTAATCATATATATGTACATCCTATATAAAATTTGGACAAGCAAGCTGCAGAAGCCTGTTTCAATCATGAATTCATTGCCGACTCTCAGTCCACCTTCTGGCCACTGGTTTGATTTTCCTTCTTAGGTGAAAGGAGTGGATCGATGAGGAATGCCTTGATGTGTTTGTACATCTGTTTTGGCTTCTCTTTATTTATCGCATGACCACAATCCTTTATAACCACTAACTGGCCGTTATCATCCATATGCCTGGCCAAATTCATTCGAACGATTAAAAAAAAGAGCAGGTTATTCCATAAGAAAATCTACCAAGAGCCATTCAGCAAAAATAGATCCTCCTGATATATGATGCCCATGAACATTGAATTTTCAATTGAAGTGGTCTTAGGTGATTAATAATATTTTGGTTTTGAAGATTGGTTTTCATCCCAGATGTTGTTTATACAAGTTCTTGTTAGATAATCAAGCTTCTGAAGATAGTAGAAAAACCAAAGCAAAGCGTAGAAGGGGAACCTCTTTAATCTGTGACCCAATTCCAATGGAAAGACTCTATCATATTCCCCCCAGATTATCAGTGCTGGCTGCATTCGAAAAGACCAATGGCTTGAGAGGATGCCAAGGAAGAGAGAAGATATAGACAAAATCAATGCGAATATGCAATGAGTAAATTGCGCTAGTCCAATAGAGAGGACAGAGATTTCAAGAGAAAGAAACCTGAGTTATTTTGGGAAGATTAGACATCTTCCTATCCTTGTACAAGGCATTGACAAGCCCTGTCCTTTCTTGAAGGTACTCCTTCCACATAACCTGCAGAAAATCATGGTAAGCTTTCTTCAAATGCCATAGAACTCGAGCGATTGAGATAAACATTTCCTAGATTGACCGTGGAAAACATTATCAAATAAAATCTAAATATTTAGCTTTTCATAAGTTAGTTGAAATAGCACAGCTAATGCAAGATCGATGACAGTGAGAGTTAGCACTTTGTATGACAAGCAGCTGTTTAATCTCTAGGGTCTTCATAACTAGATATCTTGTGTAGTCTCAGCTCACAAGGAACAAGCTACTTGTTCATTTTGTCTAGTGTCCGGGAATGTTCCATACAGTCAGGATTCGTGGATGAAATGCACCAATGCAATATTCCTCAACCTCAAATATGGATAAGAGGGAACAAAGCTGCGATAGTCCAGGGCAGAACGCTGAATGGTAATGACTCTGTATCTATAAGCAGAGGTGTTATTATTTATGCACATTTTTTTTTCACTAAACATCACCATATACTTGGCAAACACTCCAGAGCTGCTAAAACAAGCCAAGAAGCATTCTTCAGTTATAGAATGTAATCCGCCCAATAACTCGTAATCTTGAGCAATAAAAATATGAAACAAGTCTCCAATGAGTATGGTCAAGAAGTGGCTTAGTCAATAACATAAAAACACAGGAGAGCCGTGTAATGAATCTACTTTCCCACTCAATGTAGCCATTAAAGGAAGTGCGCGAATTAGCAAAGGAAACGAAAACTGAACACTTGGCATCAACTGAACTCAGATTCAGAGGCAATGTGCAAAAACACAAACGTGCAGCTAAGAGATTTAAAACTTTTTGTCAACTTACATCAATGAAATCCTTCATAATCCAAGTGGGCATTTTCGTCGCCGGTTTGTAAAAGGCGACCTCGAACATCTCCTTCATCTTCTCTGGCGTCTGCGGTAACAGGAAACTCAGGGCCTCGTCCAGACTCTTCACCTGCTTAGACGACATTGCGCCAAGACTCACTCAGTTCCACTATCACAAGCATGAAGAAACAGTAAGACGCACTGGACTCCATAAGAAATGCATATAAGTTCCAAAGCAGTTTTTGCAATGTGATTGTCATTCATAAAACGAGACTATCTAATGTTGTTTTGCTCACCTGAAACATACCATCCTCCATGTCCTTCTCCTCCATACAAACCCCTGCGCAGCACAGAACCAACTTCTCCACCATCTCCGGGAACTGCGCCGCCAAGCTATACGCCACGAACCCGCCGTAACTTATCCCCACCACGTTCGTCTTCCTCACTGCCTGAGCCTCCAAGACTCCTGCAAAACGGGTCAAATGATGATGATGATTCGGTCTTGCTTGAGTCGTGTGCTATCATGTTCTGTCAAAAAATCCACGGTCCTACCTGCGACGCACTGAGCCTGAAACTGCTCGGTCCGCTCGGGCCGGGCCGTGTAGGAGTCGCCGAAGAACAAGAGATCAGGCACGTACACGTTGAATCTAGCGATGAAGGGCGAGATGAACTCGTTCCACTGCCACATCGCGTTGGCTCCGAGGCCGTGCAAGAGGAGCAAGTTGGGCTTGTTGGGCTTGTACGTCTTGGGTACCCAGCAGTGCATGACGGTGCCGTCGCCGAGATCGGTGGTGGCCGATTTCAGGCCGGCCCGGGAAAAGGAGAAGCGAAACCATCGGTTCCATATTGCTGCTAGGCTGAAGCACTTCACCATCAAGATCTGGCTCTCTTGTTTGCTCTTTTGTTGTTATATTCTTGAGGTTTTCTGAGGAGTGGGTCGCTTTTGGAGGACGGATTACATTGAAGAAATGGTGGGTTTGATCGAACAATGAAAGAGGGTGCATTTTTTTTATTGCTCAAGAATGCGGTGCCATTGGATTTAGCGGAGATGGAGATTAAGACAACCTGCTCATTAGGCATCTTCTTTAGCCTAATAATTTTGGTGTTTACTGGGATGAAGACTGAAAGGAGCTTTCATGATTAAGACTTCAAAAGTTAAAAATAGATTTTCCAAAGGAAATATTAGGGTATTCAGCAAATTTGATTTGATCTGCCTCGAGTTTTTAGTATTTCCGGAGGGCAAGTTTGAGGGTTAATAAACTTCTTTTTCCCTTCCAAAATCGCCTTCACTAATATTGTCATTTTGCTGTCTCGCCCTCATAAGTTTACTATTCATCTTCTCCGAGTTGCAAATGTGGGTCGCCGATGAAGCTCCGCTGAGGGTCAGCGAGGGTCACTGAGGTCGATGGTTGCGAGGCTCCGGGAAGCTGCAAATCTATTCGTGGAGATCTACAAATCTGTTCCACTTGTCGAGATACATGAATCTATTCATCCACCCTAGCTCTGCGATTTGTTCCGTTGCAAGCTTACCGAGGTTGCGCTTAGATTTGTTTATCTCGTGGCTCGCCAAAGTCGAGCGACCTTGGCGCGGTGTCGCCTGAGGTCACGCGACCTCAAAGTCCTCACCTAGGCTCGCAACAGCCCTCGCCTGAAACTTACTTTTGTTGCTTCTTGGTCGCTGAAGCTTCATGGGTCTCTTTTTTCCTTCAATGCTAAAGCTTACTCTTGTTGCTTCTTTGCTTTAGTCTCCTTTTTTTTTTTTTTTTATATAAATCTCTACTTTAAAGTTGTTTTACAAAAATTGCACCAGAACTCAATTATCCAAACGCTATGTGCCTTCAGTGAATACACATTGAGCCAAGGACAGGAGGATTTTGAAGCTTTTAGTTAGATAGGAAATAACACTTTCTATATTTGATTATGAGAAAATGATGCATGTTCTATTCATTATATAGATTAAGCCCATCTCAATCATTGATAACGTGGGTCACACAAAATGAGATTCACGTTACTAATGGTTGAAATGATATTAATTCATATGGGCCTTTCTGTTTGTGCTTTTTAAAAAGCAAATAGTACCATTGCGTTGATTGGCCTAGTCATGCAAGGCATATTACTAATTTCCTAAGTGGTCCAGAAAAAACTTTGGTCCCAAGTTTGGATCCTATTGCTCTTGGTCTCGGAATACCTTAGATCATGTATGGAGGCCGCTTGGGCCTGGGAGAGCCTCTGCCTTTTTACTTGCTTTCATTGTGGTGGTTTACGACGACGGAGTCGCCTTTTTAGACAGCAACTGTCACTCAAATTGGACATTTCAAAGTGGGTGTCAAGATATTGACGCTCAAGAAGAATTTCCAATGTGGGTCGCTCCTTTCCAACCCGTTCGGGTGTCAGAAAAAAATGATCCTCCATGAACTTGGATCAACTTCAAGTTCTTATAAATATCCAGATTTCACAATGGAACTTCTTATGGCTACTTTCATGCATCTTTATAACACCTTTTGGGTCGAGCCCCTATTCGCCTCACTACCTCAGCCTCCTGCTACAGGAACTAACATCTCGACTGACTCTGCACCATGATCTGATGAAGTTTAGCATGCGTATCCATCATGTTAAATGTCAAAAAGTTAACTGAACAAGAATCTACAAAGCAGCGCTGCTTTAAAAAAGGACCTAACATAATCAAAACTCAGCTCCATCAAAATATATGCAACCACATTCTATACATGATATAAAGTTTATTTTTACAATATCCAATTAACTATAATCCACCAAAAAGCTAAGTACATTAAGCACGCTGAACTGCAAAGGAAGATAACTATCAAAATACCCTCCCCGGCATCAATTTGCCTACTAGTGCATCGTGAAGAACAGTATTACACAAGTAAAATGATTAGCAACACTAATCCAGCAAACATTTCTTCTAAGTAGATCGAACACCCACTATGCACACTATAAGACCAAACAAAAGCTCAATTAACTCAATTCCAACATATCACAAACTCCATATTCAAAATAAGTTATATGCTACTTTAAATGTCACATTTTCACAATGGAAAGTTCATTCAAATTAATAATATCAAAAAGAAACCAATGGTCAAATCCATTGGTCAATCTCGGATATAACATGCCAATGGTCTATTCCATTGGCAAATCTCATGCTCAAAAATCTAAGTATAATCACGGATAACGCCCGTCAAAGACGACCAAGATTCCCCCTCGGTCTCCACCTTCTATAAGCTTTGCTTTGATTTTGGATATCTTAGATTAGTATCGGATCTACCTAGAACCCCATTTGGGTTCACAGAGACACTGAGCATCAAAATCCATATCCTTCTATACCAGCAAATCCAATCCACAATCAAAATCACCAATATTCAAAAAAATCATTTCGCAAACGGGTATATAACCCTTTAAAAATCACATTCAAACTCAAGAACTCCTCATAAGTCTTTCACAAAAGGTTTCACAAACCCTTTTACATTCCATAAGTTCAAACCCGAAACCAAAAAAGGAAATCTTTCCATCAAATGATTAAAAACAACAACAAGAATGATCGATCCATTTTTTTATGCGACAAAAATGCTATTTCTTATATGATAACAAATCTATAACATTTCATTTTCTAAACATGAGCTTACAAATTCAAAGAAGAAATGATACCACTCACCTTGAAAAGCTGAAAAATTAACCTACAGCGGTTTCTCGAAATGACGACTTCCAATAAGCCAAAAAAATGGTATCAAAATCGAGTGAAATGATACTTCAATTACAATTATCAAGGCTTAGACGCTAATATAACGACTAAAAGATGCTCCCAAAACACTCGATGTAAAAGCGATTATCCAAATTCGTCCACAACGCTGAATTTGAGCGAAACTTAATTGTCGCCCATAACTTTCTCCATTAAACTCCATTATAAGCGAACTTATAGTCAAGAGAAAGCTTATTCAGAGCACTACAGAACCCCAACTTGGCAGCCCCAAAATCGAGCAGAAAAACCGACGAAAATCGGCTTAAAACCACTGTTCGCGCACATTCACCACGCACTCAACTTCAAAAATTCATATCCGCAAACCGTAAGTCCAAATCAGGTTCCGACAATCACGGTGACCTTTCACCGTGAAACTACCAATTCTATAAAAATACGTAGCTCAACGACTCAAAAATCAGATTTCATCGCTCAATTTTTCAAAATTCCGAATTTAAACCCTAAATCGGAAAACTTCTCTGATAAAATGAACGAGAGGCGCGAGTACTTACCGAGCGTTGCGATACGAAGTCGAATCGACTAGGCAAGGTCCGTGCGGCGCAAAACCCTCCCTTTCTTCTTCTTCTTCTTCTTCTCTTCCTCTCCTTTCTCTTCTTTTCCTCTCTGTTTTTCTATTTCTGTTTCGTGCCCTTGGCTTCTTAAAAGAGCCGAACACCACTGTTGCTTCTTTTGACTTGTTGACTTGTTAATTCCTTTTTCTTTGGGACCCATATTTTACATTAAAGGTTAAAAAAGTTACCGATTTCTGCTTCTACAAAGCAGCGCTGCCAATCACCTACTTCACGTTCTCAGCTCCATCCGAGAGCGGTTCTCAGAATAATGATATTTTGAGTACCAATGTGCCCCAGAATTCACGCTGAACTGCAAAGGAAGATAATGTTGATCGCAATGGCATTAATTTGCTTCGTGCATCGTGAAAGCAGTATTACAAGCAAACATTACAACACTAATCCAGCAAAATTCGCAGTGAACCCGAAATATGCGTCTGCAATGCAATGTCTCTCGAAAACAAGGAAATATTCCCAATACTATGGGCCTCGCTCTTCATGGGTTCGGTATGTTGAACTATGTTTCTTCAAATTACATAGCTTAAATCAATGCACATATATTGCACGGATATAACTTGGACAAGCATGCTGCAGGAGGCTGAGTCGACTATAAATTCATTGCTGATGCTCGGTCCACCTTCTGGCCTTTGGTTTGATTTGCCTTCTTAGGTGAAATGAGAGGATCTATGAGGAACGACTTGATGTGTTTGTACATCTCTTTCAGCTTCTCTACATTCATCGCATGACCACAATCCTTTATAACCACTAATCGCGCGTTGTCATCCAAATGCCTGGCCGAAGTCATTCCAACAATATAGAAAAAAGAAGAAGAAGGTTATTCCATCAATAAAGTTTACCAAAGGCCCCCTGGAATTTGATGCGCATGAACAATGAATGTTAAAACTGAAGGGGTCTTAGATGATTAAGAACACTTCAGTTCTGAAGATTTGTTTTTGTCCAATTATGTTGTTTATTTAAGTGCTTGTTAGAGAATCAAGCTTCTAAAGAAAGTAGAAAAACCCAAGCAAAGCGTGGAAGGGAAACCTCTTTAATCTGTGACCCAGTTCCAATGGAAACAGTTTATCATATTCCCCCCAGATTATCAATGTCGGCTGCATCAGAAAAGATCCATGGCTTGAGAGGATGTACAAAGAAGAGAGAAGATATCGACAAATCAATGTGAATAACTAAGTCAATTGCTTGGTCCGATCGAGAGGACAGAGATTTCGAGAGACAGAAACCTGAGTTATCTTGGGAAGATTAGACGTCTTCCTGTCTTTAAGTAAGGCATTGACCAGCCCTGTCCTTTCTTGGTGGTACTCCGTGCACATAACCTGCGGACAATCATGGTGACCTTTCTTGAAATGCCGCAGAACTTGAGTAATCGAGATAAACTTTCTCGCAAGAAACATCATCAACTAAAATCTCGATATTTATCTTTTCATAAGTTTGTTGAAACAACACAGCCGATGCGAGAATGATGACAGTGAGAGTTAGCACTTTGCATCACAAGCCACCGTTTAATCTCTACTGGCCTTCATAACTAGACATCTTGTGTAGTCTCAGTTCACAAGGAACAAAACTACTTGTTCATTTTGTCTAGTGTCCAAAGTGTTCCATGTAGTGGAGATTCGGGGACTAAACGACACCAATGCAATATTCCTAGACCTCAAATATGGGTTAGAGGGACAAAGCTGCGATAGTAGAGGGCAGATTGCTGAATGGTGATTCTGGCCCGACCAAAAGTGCACAAGTCCTTGCACGTGTACAAACTCTCATAGACTAGACAAATAACGTAGTTTTTACTCTATTCTCTAAAGCAGAGGCCTTTCTATTTAGAACCTAATTGCCCGATACCTCGTAATCTTGAGCAATAACTTGTGAACAAGACTCCTATCAGTGTGGTAAAGAAATGGCTTACACGATCACATAAAAACAGAGGAGAGCCATGTAAAGATTCTGCTTCCCCATTCAATGGAGCTATTAGTCGACATTTACACGTACAAACTTCCATCATGAATCAGGAAAAGGAAGGGTAAGAATTTCACTAGCAAAGGAAACGAAAACTGAACACTTGGCATCAACTAAACTCAGATTCGTAGGCAGATTCGTAGGCAATCTGCAAAAACACAAACGTGCAGCTGAGAGATTGTAACTTTTTGTCGACTTACATCAATGAAATCCTGCATAAAGCAAGTGGGCATTTTCGTCACTGGCTTGTGAAAGACGACCTTGAGCATCTCCCTCATCTTCTCTGGCGTCTGCGGTAACAGGATAGTCACGGCCTCGTCCATGCTCTTCACCTACCAGACGACATTGCCCAAAGACAGACTCAGTTCCATTATCACGAGTATCAAGAAACAGTAAGACCCGCACTGAACTCCACACAAGAAATACACGCAAGTTCCAGAGCAGTTTCTGCAACGTGATTACCACTCAGGAAACGAGTCTATCAAATGTTTTTTGGCCCACCTGAAACATCCCATCCTCCATGTCCTTCTCCTCCATACAAACCCCTGCACCGTATATAACCAATTTCTCCACCATCTCCGGGAACTGCGCCGCCAAGCTATACGCCACGAACCCGCCGTAGCTTGCCCCCACCACATTCGTCTTTCTCACTCCCTGAGCCTCCAAGACTCCTGCAAAACAGGTCAAATGCTGATCCGAGTCAGTTTTGCTGAAGTCATGTGGTATGCTGTCTGTCAGAAAATCGACCGTCCTACCTGCGACGCACTGAGCCTGAAACTGCTCGGTCCGCTCGGGCCGGGTCGTGTAGGAGTCGCCGAAGAACAAGAGATCAGGGACGTACACGTTGAATCTCGCAATGAAGCGCGAGATCAACACGTACCACTGCCACATTGCGTTGGCTCCGAGGCCGTGCAGGAGGAGCAAGTTGGGCTTGTTGGGCTTGCACGTCTTGGGGACCCAACAGTGCATGACCGTGCCGTCGCCGAGGTCGGTGGTGGTCGATTTCAGGCCGGCCCGGGAAAAGGAGAAGCGAAACCATCGGTCCCACGTCGCCACAAAGCTGAAGCACTTTGCCATCAAGAGTCGGTTCTCTTGTTTGCTCTTTTGAGGGTATATTCTTGAGGTTTCCTGAGGAGCTGGTCGAGTCTGGAGGACGGATTAGATCGAAAGAAATGGTGGGTTCGATCAAGAACTGAAGAGGGTGTCTTCTCTCTCAAGAACGTGACGTTATTGGATTGAGCAGAGGTGGAGATTGAGGCTATCTGCCAATTGGGTATCGTCTATAGTCTGCCAATTTTGGTTTTTACTGGGATGAAGCTTCAAAGGAGCTTCCTTGACAAAGACTTCAAAAGTAAACAAGAGACAAGACTGGCCTCAGAGCGACAAATGTCGAGGAAGAGCCAATTACAGGAGGACTTTGAAGCTCTTAGTTAGATCAGAGGTCATCAAAAAGTAGGGGCGCCAAGAGCATTTTCTACATTGATTATGATAAGTGTATGTGGTCTATGCAGTAGATAGATCAAGCGAATCTCAATCATTAATAACGTGGGTCGCACGGTGAGCCTTCCATTATTAACCGTTGAGATGATATTGGTCCATATAATTTGTTAGTCATATAGTAACTTTTGATTAATTGTGGGCTTTTAGTTTGTGCTTTTTAAAAAGCAAAAGGTAACATTTTATTTTCCTTTTAAAATTTAAAATTATATGAAAAATCTCCGTACAAAAATATTATATGAGAACTTACGTGCCAACTTATGTATGTTGTAAAAGTTTTGGGTATTTCGAGTTATGAAAAAGTTAATGTGTGTCCATTGTGAGATTTAGATTAAGCTAATGGTAAAAGTTTATCCAGGCGAGCAATTTAGTGATAGTTTAGAGGTGTCAACTTCACTAGTGCTCCATAGATCAAGCATAGCTAGCAAGAAATTTTTTATTTTCCTAAATACTAATTGTTCATATGGCAAAAGAAAATCATTATATTAAAAAAAAAAGCGCAGCATTTCCTTTCATTATTTAAGCTCCGTTTGTTTCAATGAAAATAAATGATTTGAAAAATATTTTCTTAAAAATGATCGCTTGTATCGCTTACAAAAATGAATGAATAAATTTTTTTCATCGTTTACAAAAATATTTAGACATAAATTATTATCAATGATGAAAATATTTTTCATTGAATAATTATTTCAAGCGATGCGAAATTTTTTGAAAAATATTTTAGAAAATAATTAATTTTCTAATATAACTCCATTTAATAAGATGACGGAAGGCAAGACAGAAGGGAAATAGTGTGGGGAATTTTTATTTTTTATTTTTGGCCACTCGTTAAATTAATTTGGAAAATCTCTAGTAAGTATTTATAATGATGCGGGTAAGGTTTGGAAAACATAGCAATCCCCATTTCCTATAAATGGTTTGGAACATATTCTAGTCAGGTTGCACTAAACCTCTTAGAAATTCCATAGATTTTTGCCTAAATATGTCGGAACCGACAAATATTCTGTGCAATGAACTCTGGGCAAAGAAAAACTCTATCTAACAATGGAGAGATAGATCATCAATTGGTCATGATAGCGACACTTAAAATTTGGGAAAAATTTAATTGTACATTCATGTTATATTTATCCAAAACTAATTTTTGTGTCACAAATATTCCAAACTTGAGCAACTTGTGCCATAATTGCCTCAGACTAATTTTTACGTCATAAAAATTACAGTTTTTAGCATATTTTGAAACTTGAGAAAGCTCTTAAGGCAAAAATAGCATATCTTAGCAGATTTCTCAATATAAGATTTTGATGATTTGTGACACGAAAGATAATTTCGGGTAAATATGACACAAATATTTTGTTTTCAGTCAATTACTTGTATAAAAAGATGCCTTTGAGCAAGGACAAAGTTCCATGTCGCTTGGCGTGCACGAGTGAGGCTGTATATATGCCTGGCTTCGCAGAAGGTGAGGTGCATCACGAGAGTATGAAAGCCAATAGCTATTTATACAATGAAAGCTATTAAAATCAAGTAATGAGAGTTTTTCTACCTTTTCTGCTATCCTACTTAGTAAACAACACTAGCACTCTTGTCTTTCATCTTGACTGTCCCTATTTACTTCCCCTCCTTCTCTTCCCCTTTATGTAACTCTTCTAATTAGAAAGAATTTGTATGAGTTCATAGATACTTATACCAAAACAAAATTGCTTCATTTACATGCATTTGTTGCATAGCAAAGAACCCACAAAAATAATGAGTTGCTATACCAAACTTACGAATTTATTCGTGTAAGTTGCTCCAAACTTGTATAATAATTTTCTCCTTACCAAAAAAAAAAATCTTGTATAATGATTTTCTAATGTAATAATGCGTTCGTTTGGGTTGTTTCTTATGCTAAGATGTTTTTGACTTAACTTTGATTATAATTCGAATAAAAACTCCTCAAAAGTACCACAAGGCATACTCTTAATTTCCTAAATGATCCAGAAAAACCTTGGTCCAGGTTTGGGGCTTAGGTGCCCTTGGTCTGGGAAAACCTTAGCTCATTTAAGAAGGGCACTTGGTTTTGGGAGAACCTCCAGCTTTGTACCCGCTTGCATCATGGTGGACTAGAACGGCAGATTCGCCTTTTGAGGCGGTAGCTATTGCTTAAAGTGGAGACGTCAAATTGGATGTTAGAATTCCTATGGTAATGCCCAATGGAATCACAGATGATGGATGCTCATTCCCAACCTATTTGGTTATCAGACAAAACGACCCTCCGAAAATTCAGGGCAACGTCTAGTTCTTGTAAATCTCCAGATTTTAACATGGAACTTCTAATGGCTACTTCTCATGCATCTTGATAACACCATTCGGGTCGAACCCCAACTCGCCTCAGTACCTCAGCCTCCTACTACAGGAACTAACACCTTGACTGACTCTGCACCATGATGAAGTTTAGCATCTGTATTAATCAAGTTAAGGGTGGGTGCAAAAAGTTGTCGACTTCTCCTTTGGTGGAGCGGTGATGCCAATCACCTGCTTCATGTGTTCAGCCCCATCAGTGAGCGGTTCCCAGAATATGGACATTCAGAGTACCGATATGCCCCAGAATTCATGCTGAACTGGAATGGAAGACAATGTTCATAGCAATGGCATAAGTTGGCTTCGTGAACTGTGAAAGTAGTATCACAAGCAAACATTACAATACAATGAACCCAAAAATATACATCTGTAACGCAATATCTCAAGGAGAAAAAGGAAATATTCCCCATACTGGGCCTTGCTCTTCATCGGTTCAATATGTTGAACTGTGTTTCCTCTAACTACATAGCTTATATTAATGTGTATATAACTCGAACAATCATGCTGCAGAAGGCTGAATGCGACTATAAATTCATTGCTGACTCTCAGTGCACCTTCTGGCCTTTGGTTTGATTTGCCTTCTCAGGCGAAAGGGGTCGATCTACGAGGAACGACTTCATGCGTTTGTTCATCTCTTTCATCTCCCCTCCAGTCATTGCATGACCACAATCCTTGATAACAACTAATTGTGCATTTTCATCCAAATGCCTGGCCAAAGTCAGTAGAACAATAAAAAGAAAAAAGCTGGTTATTCCATCAAGAAAGTTTACCAACAGCCATTCAGCAAAAACAGATCCTCCTGGAATTTGATGCCCATGAACATTGAAAGTTCAAACTGAAGGGGTCTCAGTAGTTAAGAACAATTCGGTTCTGGCGATTTGTTTTTATCCAATTATGCTGTTTATACAGGTGCTTGTTAGAGAATCAAGCTTCTAAAGAAAGTAGAAAAGCCAAAGCAAAACGTGGAAGGGAAACCTCTTTAATCTGTGACCCAATTCCAATGGAAAGACTTTGTCATATTCCCGATTTGTTTTTATCCAATTATGCTGTTTATATAGGTGCTTGTTAGAGAATCAAGCTTCTAAAGAAAGTAGAAAAGCCAAAGCAAAGCGTGGAAGGGAAACCTCTTTAATCTGTGACCCAATTCCAATGGAAAGACTTTGTCATATTCCCCCCAGATTATCAGTGTCGGCTGCATCAAGAAAGATCCATGGCTTGAGAGGATGTCCAAAGAAGAGAGAAGATGTCGACAAAAACAATGTGAATATATACTGAGTCAATTGCGTGAGTCCGATGGAGAGGACAGAGATTTCGAGAGAAAGAAACCTGAGTTATCTTGGGAAGATTAGACATCTTCCTATCTTTGAGTAAGGCATTAAGCAGCCCTGTCCATTCTTGAGTGTACTCCGTGCACATAACCTGCAGACAATCATGGTGACCTTTCTTGAAATGCAACAGAACTTGAGTGATCAAGATAAACTTTTCCGAGATTGCCTAACCGACCCCCCGCAAGAAACATCATTAAATAAAATCTAGATATTTAGCTTTTCATAAGTTTGTTGAAACAGCACAACTAATGCAAGATTGATGACAGTGAGAGTTAGCATTTTGTATCACAAGTTGCCGTTTAATCTCTACTGGCCTTCACAAGTAGACATCTCGTGTAGTCTAAGTTCACAAGGAACAAACTACTTGCTCATTTTGTCTCGAGTAAAAATAGTTCCTTATAGTCGAGATTTGGGGACTAAACAACACCAATGCAATATTCCTAGACCTCAAATATAGGTTAGAGGAAAAAAGCTGCGATAGTTGAGTGCAGAATGCTGAATGGTGATTTTTGTTCGACCAGAAGTTCACAACTCCTTGCACGTGTACAAACTCTCATAGAATCGACAAATAATATGGTGTTTACTCTGTTCTCTAAAAGCAGAGGCCTTTCTATTTGGAATGTAATCGGCCCGATACCTCGTAATCTTGAGCAATAAAATCTGAACAAGACTACTATGAGTATGGTCAAGAAGTTGCTTACACGATGACATAAAAAAGACAGGAGAGCCATGTAAAGATTGTACTTCCCCAATCAATGTAGCTATTAGCTAATAACTAACTGTACAACTTCCATTATGAATCAGGAAAAGTAAGGGCAAAGATTTTGCTAGCAAAGGAAACGTAAACTGAACACTTGGCATCAACTAAACTCAGATTCGTAGGCAATGTGCGAAAATACAAACGCGCAGCTGAGAGATTTTTAACTTTTCATCAACTTACATCAAGGAAATCCTGCAGAATGCAATTGGGCACGTTCCAAACAGGCTTGTAAAAGACAACCTTGAGCATCTCCTTCATCTTCTCTGGCGTCTGTGGTAACAGCAAACTCACAGCCTCGTCCGCGCTCTTCACCTGCAGAAGACATTGCCCAAAGACTCACTCAGTTCCATTATCAAAAGTATCAAGAAACACTAAGACAGGCGCTGAACTGCACACAAGAAATACACACAAGTTCGAAAGTAGTTTCTGCATCGTGACTACCACTCGGAAACGAGTCTATCTAATGTTTTTTGGCCCACCTGAAACATCCCATCCTCTATGTCCTTCTCCTCCATACAAACCCCTGCACAGCACAGAACCAACTTCTCCACCATCTCCGGGAACTGCGCCGCCAAGCTATACGCCACGAATCCACCGTAACTTGGCCCCACCACTTTCGTCTTTCTCACTCCCTGAGCCTTCAAGACTCCTGCAAAACGGGTCAAATGCTGATCCGAGTCAGTCTCGCTCGAGTCATGTGGTATCCTGTCTGTCAGAAAGTCGACGGTCCTACCTGCGACGCACTGAGCCTGAAACTGCTGGTCCGCTCGGGCCGGGTTGTGCAGGATTCGCCGAAGAACAAGAGATCAGGCACGTACAAGTTGAATGTCTCGATGAAGCGCGAGATGAACATGCTCCACTGCCACATTCCGTTGGCTCCGAGGCCGTGCAAGAGGAGCAAGTTGGGCTTGTTGGGGTTGTACGTCTTGGGGACCCAACAGTGCATGACCGTGCCTTCGCCGAGGTCGGTGGTGGTCGATTTCAGGCCTGCCCGGGAAAAGATGAAGCGACACCATCGGTCATATGCCGCCGCAAAGCTGAAGCACTTTGGCATCAAGATTTGGTTCTTTTGTTCGCTCTTTTGCGAGTATGGTCTTGAGGTTTTCCGATGAGTAGGTCACTTTTGGAGGATGGATTAGATCGAAAGAAATGGCGGGTTTGATCAAGAAATGAAGGGGGTGTTTTCTTTGCTCTCTCAAAAATGTGATACTATTGAATTGAGCAGAGATGGAGGTTAAGACAATCTGCTAGTTGGTTCCTTAGTCTGCTAATCTTGGTGCTGACTGGGATGAATATTCAAAGCAGCTTTGCTTCGTTACGACTTCAAAAGTCAAAAACAGACGAAGTGGCGCCAGAGAGACAACGGTTTTCGAAGAGCCAACGACAGGAGGACTTTGAAGCTCTTAGTTAGAACAGAGGTCGTCTAAAAGCAGGGGAGGCAATAGCACTTTCTATATTGATTATGATAAAATGGAGCATGGTCTCTGCATTAAATAGATTAAGCCAACATCAATCGTTGATAACGTGGGTAATATGATGAGACTTAGGTTATTAACAATTGAGATGATATTAGTCCATACGGTCTATAAACCATACAGGAACTTCCAATCAAATTGTGGGCCTTTTGTTTGTGCCTTATAAAAAAGCGAAATGTAACGTTTCATTTTCCCGCTAAATTTTAAAATTAGATGAAATGCTTTTGTAAGAAATATTATGTGAGAATTTACGTGTCAGTTTATGTATATCGTAAAAGTTTCGGGTATTTCGAATTATAAAAAAGCTAATGTGCGTCCACCATGAGATTTAGATTACACTTATGGTAAAAATCTATCCAGACATGTAATTTAGTTATAGTTTAGAAGTGTCAACTTCACGAGTGCTCCGTGGATCAAGCATAGGTAGCAAGAAATATTTCGATTTTCGTAAACATTAATTGCCCATATGGCAAAAGAGAATCGGCTTCATACCTTAAAAAACCTCAAACTTTAACTTCTATCCCAATTTTACCTTTTGTCTCATAAAAAACCTCCGACTTTAAGTTATATCCCAATTCTATCCTAATTTTTTTTTGTTGTCCCATAAAAAACCTCTAACTTTAGGTATGGTCCCAATTCTACAATAAACTTTTTTTGTCTCATAAAAAACCCTCAACTTGGGTATTGTACCAATTCTACCATAAACTTTTTTTGTTTCATAAAAAATTCCATTTTTAGGTCCAGTTTCAATTTCACTCGAAATTTTTTTGTCTCATAAAAGATCACCAACTTTTACTTGAGTCTCAAATCTATTCTCCATTAACCCTCCGTGAAAAATCGCTCTTATGATTTTGCGCTCATTGATCTCTCGTGCTTTGGAGTGTTCCATCTCTTGCGGTTTGAGAGCTTGAGCTCAAACTCTTGAATAGCTCGTACTTGGGAGTTTTCCATCTCTTGGTTGTCAACGACAGAGGGTTAATGGGGACAGATTTTAAGACTTAAGTAAAAGTTTGTGATTTTTTATGAGACTGTAAATATTTTAGGGTAAAATTGGGACTATGCGGTAAAATTGAGACAACACTTAAAGTTTGAGGTTTTTCGCAGGACAAAAAATAGTTTAGGTTAAAATTGGGGCATATCCTAAAGTTGAGGGTGTTTTATGGGACAAAAAAAAGTTTATGGTAGAATTGAAACTACACCTAAAGTTAAAGGTTTTTTATGAGACAAAAGGTAAAATTGGGACAAAAGTTAAAGTTGAAGGTTTTCTAGAGTATTAGGCCTAAGAGAATCATTATATAAAAAATATTGCAGCATTTTCTTTTATTATCCATTTAATAGTGTGGCGATTTTTTTTTCTTTTTGCCATTCGCTAAATTAATTTGGAAAATCTGTGGGAAGTATTTGTAATGATGCGGTCAAGGTTAGGAAAACATAGAGATCGCCATTTTCTATAATTATTTCGGAACATATTCTAGACAGGCTGTATCTAACGTCATATAAATTCCATAGATTTTTGCCAAACTATGTGGGAAACTCCGGCGAATATAATGTGCAGCGAACCGTGGGCAAAGAAAAACTCTATTTAATGATAGAGAGATAGATCATCAAGTGGTCATGATAGCGAAACTTTTGAGAACATTTCAATCGTGCACTCTTATCACATTTTTCTCAAAATAATTTTCGTGAGAAAAAAATCTCAAACTTTATAGGCCATGCCACATTTATCCTAAATTAATTTTCGTGTTATAAAAATTAGGAATTTTAGTAGATTTTGAAACTTGAGGAAGCTTTTAGGGCAAAATTAGCAGATTTTAGCAAATTGCCCAATATAAGGTTTTGGTGATTTGGGATTTTTTGTGATATGAAAATTAATTTGGAGTAACTACGGCATATGCATACCGGCTTGGGATTTTTTGTGATTCATGATTAGTTTATTGTACATGTGGTTGGGTGTACCAATATGGGATTTTGTAACACGAAAATTATTTTTGAGGTAAATACGGTACCAGTCTATTAGTTTAAGGTTTTTGATGGTTTAGCCCCTTCAATTTGAGAACAATTCAATTGTACTCCTCACATTTGACAGCTCCTACAAACTATGTTAATGCACTCTAATTAGTCTTTTCCCGAATGCGGCCAAGTAGATGATCAATTATTCATGGCACTTCAATGCCAAAGAACTTACTTATACAGTGACTTACTCATTTTGCATTTCTTGAACTTTTTATATTAACTTTGGGAAAATGACACAAATAGTCCATGAACTTTGACCCAATGTGCAATTTGATCCCTGAACTTTTAATTTGTTCAATGTAGTCCATAAACTTTCACTTAATGATCAATTTGGTCCTTGAAATTTTGATTTGTTCAATGTGGTCCCTGAACTTTTAATATGTGTTTAATTTAGTCTTTGAACTATTTGAAAATGTTCAATATAGTCCTTCCATTAATTCAAGTGTAGGGACTATATTGAACATTTTCATATAGTTCAGGGACTATGTTGAACACATATTAAAAGTTTAGGGACTACATTGAACAAATTAAAAGTTCAAGGACCAAATTGAACATTATGTTAAAGTTCATGGACTACCAAATTAAACAAAAAGTTCAAAGACTACATTAAATAAATTAAAAGTTCAGGGATCAAATTACACATTAAGTTAAAGTTAGGGACTATTTGTGTAATTATCCCATTAACTTTCTATTTGTCAAATCTCGTGAGCTAGTCTCACCAATTTTCTAAGACTTGTTTCTAGTTTATCACTTATATAAAAAGAGGCCTTCAAGCAAGGATGAAGTTCCACATTGCTTGGTGTGCACCGGGGGTGAGCATCAATCTAAAGTCAATCCTAGACCGACCTTGGACTGACCTAACCCAGCCAATCCTAGTCTGGTTCCTAGGAGGATTAGGTCGGTCCTTGGGCCTAGGACTCCTGAACCCTGCACTATGTGGATTGATTCTCGATCCTAGGAATTTAGGAGTAGTCCAACATAGACCAACCCTGTATATTTTGTATATCAAATGCTTTTGTCTACTCTAAACCTGGGGCCTCCTCATCTATTCTCTTCTTTTTTATGCAATTCAGTTTGTTGTGTAAATTAGAAAGTAGAAAGAAATCTAGCTCTAATTAAAAAAAAAAAAAAAAAACCTCTTCGCTCGCCCACCTCGGCCTCGCTCGCCTCACGAGCGCAGCTTTGCTAGACAAACATACTAAGTATTAATTATGTGTGTTATTTGTTTTGTTTTAAGGTGTTCAAAAGGTGAAGCGATCATTTAAGAATGAACAAAACATGAAGTTATATAATTCATGGTTTATATTACGTATTTTGAACTTCTCATGGTTTAATTGTATTTCATGTGTTCTTTTCATGGTTTGTTGCTTTTAGCAAGTGTGAAAATTATGTTGTTACCTTATCTTATATTTATGTTTGATATTGACTGGTGTTTATAGTTTGATTGTTCAATGTTATATTGTTGATGTATATATAATTTGAAATAGCACGTTCGTCCTTTTAAGAAATACAAAAAATATAACAAAAAATATTAATAATTGGTTAATCCTGGGTTGAACCTGGAAGCAGACCAGACCCATAGGGTCGGTCTAGTCCTCGGTCCCAAAAATTGGGAACCAACACTGTGCATGTTGGTTTTGGGTTAGGTGTTGGGCCAACCCAACTCAGACTATGCTCATCCCTAGCCGTGCATAGGTGAGGCTACCTTTTTGGTGAGACGTGGGCCTCTATATGCACTTCACATGTATTCCTTAAGCTTCTAAGCCAGTCTCACAAATGGCTTATTCCTAATTTATCACTTATCAGTCCCACGTTGCTTGAGGTGGAAACCATTTTTGGGTTACTATTCAAAATGCTAGAATAAGCTCAAAAATAATAAATCTCTTGTTATAAATTTTAAACAAGTTGGGAAACATTATAATTGGAAGCCAATAATCTAAATATAGTTCTCTTATCCTAAAACATTTCCAAAACTTAAAGTCAAATAATCTAATTATACTAAATATAAAAAAGGTTTTTAAATACTATTTTCAAGTGCATCAGGAGAGTATGAAAGCCAATATCTATGTATACGAGGAAAGCTATCAAAATCAAGTAATGAGAGATTTTCGACCTTTTCTGCTATCTTACTTAGTAAACAATACTAGCACTCGTCTCTCATCTTGACCGTACCTATTCACTTCCCCTCCTTCTCTTCCCCTTTATTGGAACTCTAATAATTATAAAGAATTCGTATGAGTCCACAAATACTCTTAGTAGAACCAAATAGCCTTATTTACATGCATTTGATGCATATCGAAGAACCCACGAAAATAACGAGTTTCTATATCAGACTCATGAATTTATTTGTATAAGTTGTTCAACGATTTTCTAATGTAATCATCTGTTCGTTTTGATTGCTTTTTATGTCACGATATGTTTTCTACTTAACTTTGATTATAATTCGAATAATAACTCCTTAAAAGTACCATCGTGGTGATTGGCCTAGTCGTGTAAGGCATTCTCTTAATTTCATAAGTGGTTTGGCAAAACCTTGGTCCAAGTTTGGATCTTAGTTGCTCTTGGTCTCGGAAAACCTTCGTCCATTTATGAAAGGCACTTAGGCTTGGGAGAGTCTCTGGCTTTGTACCCGCTTGCATCATGGCGGACTACAGCGGCGGAATCGCCTTTCTAGACAATAACTATCGCTTAAAGTCTCTCAAAATGGCTGTCGGAATCCCTATAGTAAAGCCCAATGAAATCACCAATGTTGATCGCTCCTTCCCAACCCGATCGGTTATCAGAGAAAACGACTCCAAAATTCTAACTTTTAGAATGGAAATTCTAGTGGCTACTTTTCATGCATCTTGATAACACCTCTTGGGCCGAACCAATCAATACTCGCCTCACTACCTCAGCCTCCTTCTACAGGAAGTAACGACCTGACTGACTCTGCACAACGATCGGATGAAGTTTATCAGCCCGGGCAACTTGAATTGAAGCAAAGTCATCTGTTTTAATCATGAGACTAAAGGTGAGAAAAGTTATCGAAATCTCCTTCTGCAAAGCCTTCCGCGAAGCGGCGATGCCAATCGCCTATTTCATGTTTCAGCTCGATCGGTAAACGGTTCTCAGAATATTGATATTCTGATTCCCAATATGCCCCAGAATTCATGCTGAACTGGAAAGGAAGACAATGTTCATCGCAACAGCATACATTTGATTCGTGTACCGCCAAATCAGCATTACAAGCAAACATTGCAACACTAATAAAGTAGAATTGACAATGAACCCAAAGAATGGGTCTGTAATGATATATCTCGAGAATAAAAAGGAAGCACTCCCCGTAGTATGGCCATCACTCTTCATAGGTTCAGCATGTTGAATAATGTTTCTTCTAATTACATAGCTTAAATCAATGTGTGCATGCTGCAGAAGGCTGATTCGACTATAAAGTCATTGCTGAATCTTAGTCCACCTTCTGGCCATTGGTTTGATTTGTCCTCTTAGGTGAAAGTTGTGGATCGACAAGGAACGACTTGATGTGTTTGTACATCTCTTTTGGCTTCTCTGCATTCATCGCATGACCGCAATCCTTTATAACCACTAATTGCGCGTTTTCATCCAAATGCCTGGCCAAAGTCATTCAAACGATTAAAACAAAGAAGCAGATTATTCAGCAAGAGCACCTACCAAGAGCCATTCAGCAAAAATAGATTCTTCTGGAAATTAATGCTCATGAGCGTTGAATGTTCGAACTAAGGGGTCTTAGATGCTTAGAAGCGTTTTGGTTCTGAAGAGTTGATTTTATGCCAGGATGTTGTTTATACACATTCTAGTAGAGAATCAAGCTTGTTAAGAAAGTGGAAAAACCAAAGCAAAGCATAGAAGGAAAACCTCTTTAATCTGTGACCCAATTCCAATGGAAAGACTTTATCATATTCCCCCCAGATTATCAGTGTGGGCTGCATCAGAAAAGATCAATGGCTTGAGAGGATGCGAACGAAGAGAGAAGAGATCGACAAAATCAATGTGAATATATAATGAGTCAATTGCGTGAGTCTGATTGAGAGGACAGAGATTTTGAGAGAAAGAAACCTGGTTTATTTTGGGGAGATTAGACATCTTCCTATCTTTGTGTAAGGCAGAGACCAGCTCTGTCCTTTCTTGAAGGTACTCCGTGCACATAACCTGCAGAATCATGGTGACATTTCTTGAAATGCCACAGAACTTGAGTGATCGAGATAAACATATCCTAGATTCCCCACGAGAAACATCATCAAATAAAATCTAAGTATTTAGCATTTCCTAAGTTAGTTGAAACAGCACAGCTAATGCGAGATTGATGACAGTGATAGTTAGCACACTGCATCACAAGCTGCAGTTTAATCTCTGCCAGCCTTCACAACTAAACATCTCGTGTAGTAGTAGTTCACAAGGAACAAGCTACTTATTCATTTCGTGGACTAAATGACACAATGCAACATTCCTCAACCTCAATATAGGTTAGAGGGAACAAAGCTGCCATAACCGAGGGCAGAACGCCAAATGGTGATTTTTCTTCGACCAAAAGTTCAGAGTCTTCACACGTGCATCAATTCTCATACAATGGAAAAGAAACATGGTGTCGACCTCTGTTCTTTAAAAGCAGTGGTCTTTCTATTTACACACATTTGTTTTTTTTTATTCATTAAACATCCACGTAAATATAACAAACAACACAGAGCTGCTAAAGCAAGGAAAGAAGCTTTGTTCAACTAAAAAATGTAAACTGCCTGATACCGCATTATCTTGAGCAATAAAAATGTGAAACAAGACTACCATGAGTATGGTCAAGAAAAGGCTTAGTCAATAACATAAAAACACACGAGATCCATGTAAAGATTCTACTTCGCCGTCCAATGTAGCTATTAGCTGTTAAGTAGCTGTACAAACTTCCATTACTAATCAGGAGAAGGAAGTGCGAGAATTTCGCTAGCAAAGGAAACAAACACTGAACACTTGGCATCAACTAAACTCAGATTCTTAGGCAATGTGCAAAAACGCAAACGTTCAGCTGAGAGATTTGTTACTTTTTGTCAACTTACATCAATGAAATCCTGCATAAAGCAAGAGGGCACTTTCACCACCGGCTTGTAAAACACGACCTTGAGCAACTCCTTTACCTTCTCCGGCGTCTGCGGAAACAGGAAACTCACGGCCTCGTCCACGCTCTTCACCTGCCGAGATGACATTGCGCCAAGACCCACTTAGTTCCACCATCACAAGTATCAAGTAACAGTAACACGTGCGCTGGACTCCATAAGAAATACACACAAGTTCCAAAGCAGTTTCTGCAACGTGATTATAATTCACAGAACAAGTCCATCGACTGTTTTTTGGCTCACCGGAAACATCCCATCCTCCATGTCCTTCTCCTCCATACACACCCCTGCACAGCACAGAACCAACTTCTCCACCATCTCCCGGAACTGCACGGCCAAACTGTACGCCACGAACCCGCCGTAACTTATCCCCACCACATTCGTCTTCCTCACTCCCTGAGCCTCCAAGACTCCTGCAAAACGGGGTCAAATGCTGATTCGAGTCAGTCTTGTCGAGCCACGTGCTATCCTGTCGTTTCGGAAAATCGACAGTCCTACCTGCGACGCACTGAGCCTGAAACTGCTCGGTCCGCTCGGGCCGGCTCGTGTAGGAGTCGCCGAAGAACAAGAGATCAGGCACGTACACGTTGAATCTGGCGATGAAGGGCGCGATGAACTCGTTCCACTGCCACATTGCGTTGGCCCCGACGCCGTGCAAGAGGAGCAAGTTGGGCTTGCTGGGCTTGTACGTCTTCGGGACCCAACAGTGCATGACCGTGCCGTCGCCGAGGTCGGTGGTGGTCGATTTCAGGCCCGCCCGGGAAAAGGAGAAGCGGAAGCATCGGTTCCTGCTCTCTGCAAAGCTGAAGCACTTCGCCATCAAGATTCGGTTTCTCCTGCTTGCTCTTTCGTCGGTATATTCTCGAAATCTTTTGGGGATTGGGTTGCTTCTGGAGGGCGGATTAGATCAAGAAAAATGGCGGGTCTGATCGAGAATTTAAGAGGGTGTTCTTTGTTTGGTCAAGAATCTGACATTATCGGATTGAGCAGAGGTGGGAGATTAAGGGAATCTGCTAATTGGGTATCTTCTTTCGTCTGCTAATTCTGTCGTTTACTGGGATGAAGATTCAAAGGAGCTCCTTCCAAAGTCGAAAAAAAGACAAGTGTCAGAGGAGGACATGAGCATAAAACAGAGGTCATCAAAAGTAGATGAGGCAACGGCACTTTCTACATTGATCATCTACAAACAAATTGAATGTATTATAAATCGTGTACATCGAGCCCGTCTCGTTCATTGATCATACAGCTCGCGCGGCGAGGCTTGTATCATTAATGGTTAAAATAATGGGGATCCGTATAGTCTGTGGACCATATGATAGCTTCTCATTAATTGTGGGCCTTTCACTTTGTGCTTTCTGAAAAGCAAAAGCTGACTTTTTATTTTCCCACTAACATTTAGAATTTTATGAAAAAGAAATTCATATGAAAAAATTATACGTGAACTTATGTGTGTCAATGTTTATATATTATAATAGTTTTAGGTGCTTTGAGTTATAGAAAAGTTAATGTGCCGTCCAGCGCAAGATTTAGATTAAGTTAAAAGTAGAATGCTGTCTAGATATCCATTTTATCATTTTCACAAGTGCTCCATAGATACTTATTGTCAAGCATGGTTTACAAGAAAGTTTTCATTCTCCTAGATATTAATTGCTCATTTGGCCAAGAAAATGTCAATATGTTAAAAAAGTCACGTCATTTCCTTTAATTATTTAAGGTTTGATACCATTAATTTTCAAATCGGTACTCCATGATACATTGATGACAAATTAATTTTCATCTCATCAAAAATTCGAAACTGGTATCTCATGATACATTCACCTCAAACTAGTTTTTATCTCATTAAAAATTCAAAATAGGTACCCTTGACCCAAATTTACCATTCGTTAAATTGAATAAGGTCAAGGCATGTGAATTTTCCACGTCAAATTCTTCGCCACAACATGTGTCATGAGGTACCAATATGAGAGTTTTTTGCGCAAGGAAAATTAGTTTGAGGACCTTTTAATAGTATGAGAGGACCGGAAGGAAGGACCTCTCGTGCACCAGTTACCATGCCCAATTTGAAATTTTTTGTGAGACGAAAGTTAATTCCAAATCAGTCAATTATAGAGTATCGGTTCGAGATTTTCAAATGTATTAACCCATTATTTAATATAACTCAATTTAGAAAGGCGCCACAAGACGAGACAGAAGGGAAACAATTTAAAAACTGGCTAAATTAATTTGGAGAATCTCTAGAAAGCACTCGTGTCGCTGTCGTCGGAGACAAAAGCTGTTGGGAAGCAAGTCCCGGGAGTAATGATGCAATTAAGGTTGGGAAAACGTAGCAGTCCCCATTTTTTATTGTTGTTTTGGAACACATCCTAGACATGTTGCAGTTAATACATTGGTGATTCCATAGATTTATGCCCAAACATGTTGGTAGCTCCGAGGAATATTTTGTACAATGAACTCTCGGGGAACAATCATCTGTTCACCTCGTACAGATCATGTGAAGCTTATTTATACTGGGACTTGCCCTTTTGGTGTGTCTAGGGCTTTTTATATCCGTCTAGTGTCTGTCCCTCAAGCCTATGAACTGGTCTCGCTGATTCTCTTGAACTTGTTCTTGGTTTATCGCATATATAAAACGAGGCCTTTAGGCAGGGACAAACTCCCACATAGCTCGTATCACACATCAATTCTGCAAGTATAGAGGAAATGGCACGATCATCCTTGTACCCGAAGGGCGTAGCATCAAAATATATAACCAATGTTAACTATTATCAAAATATATATCTATTTCTATTTCTCATAAAACAGCAAGCTGATTGTAAGAGTAGAGTTCTAAAATCCACAGAAAAGAATAGATACATCTCCAATTACTAACAAAGTAAACCTAATATATTTCATTTCAAACATATACAACTATCTCTATTTTAACCAAAATCTAAACTCCCAAAAATTCCCCGCTAATATCTTTCTCATTCTATTCGACTATAGTTGAAGTGCCTGAAAAAGAATAAAGAAGAATTGCATGAGCAAACCATTCCTCGATGATTAGTATAAATCTCTTCTAAGAAGATTGAACATCCACTATACACATTTATAAATGGTATCAGAAACACATTTGTCCAAATCCTATATATAATATGCGCACAACATAAAAGATGAGTTATATCACTTTACTGAAGTTTTATACATGAAATACTCATTCGATTAACAATATCAAAGCACACTTCAATAGTTTAATTCATTGATCAATCTAGTGTTTAATATCAAACTATGACCATGCTTAACATCTCATCACAAGGCCTATCAAATTCCCCCTTGGCATAGGTTTCCACCTATATCAGTAGGTGGTTTGACCCAAATAAAACGTCTTAAGACAGTACACATGCACAGTCCCTTAATGGATTCAAAAAATAGCGATAATCGGTATAAAAACCACTAACTCATCCTCCACATCCCGTAAAACCAATTCAAAATCAATTTCATAAATTGGGTTCACAAATCAAAACTTATGGCCTTTCACAATTGAAAATAATCAAGCAAAAATACATTTTAATTCACAAATAATCAACTCGCCAACTATTTCAAAAAATGTTTTAATTTGAGCCACGCTTTTTCCACTCCTTTTTTGGCTAAAATACTTCCTAATATAATGTTCTGACGATTTTACCCTGGGTCCCACCTTTACTATGCGTTTCTATCCTGTTTATGATTTCTTTCTCTTCTTTTCTTATGGGTCCCACTTTCCTTCATCTTCTTTCCCCTCTCTCTTCGGGCGATTTATCTTCCTTCCTGATACCCTCTAGCGAAGTTGAGGAGGATTCGGAGTGCAAGAGGTAAAACACCACCTCAAAAAACAGAATGAAAAACCACAACTTGAAGCTCCAATTCAATTACAAACAAGCTTCTTCACCATATTCAAGTAAGAAACTAGAAAACAACCGAACTCCACCTCGAAAAATAGAACGAAATAGAGATAAAAAAATTTCTCCTCTTTAGTATAGGGAATTAGCAAGTGGGGTCAAAAGAATTTCTTTGAACTCAAGTCTGTCTTCAAGAAAGAGAAAATGAAGGTTGTAGCAAAATATCCTCATCATGGCACTAATACCGATCAGTTTTTAAAAATTGGAATCAAGAACCAGTTCATCGTATTGATATGGAGAGTAGTAAGGTGAGCATCAACCAAGAAAAGTGAGAGAGTGAGAGTAAACGTGAGGCCAAAGCAAAAGAAGGTATTTTTCTTGGCTTGATGTGAGGCTATGAGTGTTGAGCGAGTTAGATTAAGTTTAGCGATTTAGGACTTTTCTTTTTTAAAAAATTAAAAATTAAATAAATAGATTATATTATATATTATATTCATTATTATATTAATCCAAGAAAGCAAAATATTCCACATCTAGAATCGGGAACTACTAGTTTCGATCCTGCTACTTTATCCCGAAGGGCGATTCTCAACACCTCTACTAGGCAATATCAATTACTTAAGGGCAACAAAAAATTAGATCAAGATGTAAAGAAAACTACATTCCTTAACCCTTGCCACATCCAAACGGACTATACCTTGACCCTCACCACTCGCACCGTTAATGGTAGTGGATTCAGAGTGATGTGGAGGTCCTGAGCTTCAATCACCATCGCATGTAGGTACCACAGCTTTGGAGACCAATAGACCTTAGAGCTCATGTAAGCCACATATAGTGCCTCCGAGCTCCACACCTTGGGTGCCAATCGAGATGGAGAATAGGATGTTGCCAGAGTTGTAGCTCTTCTTCGTTGCTTCGCTACCCTTAAGGCGGTACCATAGTGGATTCAGCAAATTGTCTGATGGATCGCTAACGAGCACGTTAGAGAGGCCGACGCAAACGCCACCCAAGAAAGTCTCCGACGGCGAGTTCCATATGAAGGTCTCCAACGGGGAGCCTTGCCTACTCCGGCTTGTTCTAGCCTCACAATTCTAACAATATCACCCTCTGCATGCTCATCAACTTTACGCGAGGATACCACGTTTTACAAAAAGCGTGAAAGGAGGATTGCCTACAAAAAGAGCGGGAATAAAATGAAGGAAATTGGGATCCACAAGAAAAGAAAGGAAAAAAAATCCAATGCATAGTAGCACTCAAATGCTAAAAGGTGGGATGAAGGGTAAAATTGTCAAAACACTATATTAATGAGTGTTTTAGCCAAGGAAGGATTGGAAAAAAGCGCTACCCTTTAATTTGTCATTTTAAATAACCAAAAGAATTGTAAATACCCATTTAGCAATAGGTAACGAATATGCTCTAAATACCATTTTTTTTTTGTTTTAATAAATATCATACCGTGCCATGTCTTTTTCATAGCTTATCACATATCTAATGCCGATCATTTTTAAGACACGAGTTCATGTATTGTAGAAGTGAAGAGAAATGAAAGCTACCTTGAGCACAAAAACTCGAAATCCTATCAATTAAGTAAGAAACAAATATCAAAATCAAGTAGATGGCTACTTTAACTAAGAGTCTCAACTAGACTACGCTTATTCGGTAATAAAACGACTTCAATGCGCCAACAAAAGCTCGCCCAAATTGATGTTCGCTATACTGCAGTAGCTTGCAAGCCGAGCTTTGCTACCAACGCCCCGTTTCAAGTGGGCCTAGAGTCATAGCAAAGCTAACTTGGCATATATGAAAGGAAAACCCACCTCCAACCCAAAAGATGGACAAAGTCGAATGTAAAATGATGCCCAACAGAATGGTTCGAATCTGGTTCCAATAGTGCGCCATAAACTTCAAAATTTCATCCAACCCAACCTTAACCCCAAATCGACTTCTGTAAAATCCCACGATTTAATGACATCCTAAACTTCCTTTACAATATTATTTCACTGCTCAATAACCTCTAAAATTAACCCGACAACTCGTAATTTAACAAAGTTCGAAATTACAACTTTAGTAAGGAATTCTCTCGGATTAAAGAAATCAAAGCTTAGATTTCTTAACGAGTGCTTCGAAACGACGTTAGTCCGGCATGTCAAGATGTTTGTGCCTTGCACTGAAGAAACCTCGCTTTTCTCTCTAGCGGTACCCCTCTCCTTTCGGTTTTTCGTTTTCCCGACTCTCTTCTCTCTCTTTTCTTGTCTTTCATTTTCCTTGGAGAAATCGGCTGTAAAAGGAATAAAGAGGAGCTAAAGTAATAGCTTCATGGACTTAACTGAGATATGGGCTTGAGTCTCTTGGGCTTACATATATATTTTTTTCAAAAGAGGCCCATTTGTTATAGTTTTCTTTTTTGTCGAGCATTTTTTTTTTGGTCGAATATTTGTTATAGTTTAGGTGTGCACAAGTGATGCTGCATATATACTTGGATCTGCAGAAGGTAAGGCTATGTAGATCCACCTTTTTGGCGTGCAGTGGGCTTTTATATGTACTTCAACTGTGTCCCTCAAATCTGTGAGCTAGTCTCACCAATTCTCAAGGCCTCGTTCTTAATTTATTACGTATAAAAAAAAAAAAAAACGAGATTTATAGGCAACGACAGAGTCCGATATTGCTTGGGTGTGCACAAGCGAGCCTGCATATATGTTTGGTTCCCATGAAGGAGGGGCTATCTAGACCTACCATTTTGGCATGCCTTGAGCCTCAAATCTGCAAGCTATTCTCACTGAGAAGCAGTCAATCTTCCGTATCCTTCGAAGAAGATTTACAATGAAAGAGCCATTATAACCTAAGAAAATGGGAAAACTAAGCGAGTCTTTTCATGCTCCACTTCAGAAACCACCATCAGAGGCATGGAGAAGTCACCCCCTTCCAGCTACATAGATAATTTCTTTTCAAGAAACTACAGTTACCTACAGAGTTTCGTGTGGGCTTTTGCACTAATATATCATATCAAGAGCCAGCGTTCCACTAGCCTAATGAGCATGGACCTACCATAACTATTCCAATATTATTCATTGGATTCTAGCACTCTCTTCAATGAATCTTTGGTGGTACTTTTAATGGATGTTAGTACTTTTACGTAGTCGATGTTCGTGATATCCCTACTGTCAATGCCCTTTGTTGGGATCTTATTGATATGCTGAATGCAAATAATTTAGCTAAGGAAGAAAGCATTTCAAAACTCGTTAAAAAGCTTAATTAGATGACGAGCCTTGCTTTGATTGAGGGATTTCTAAACAAGAAGCTGAACGTAGGTCAAACTGGACATCTCAACATAATCATTCAACATTGCTTTAACTAAAGAATTTCTAAACAAGCACAGCTTCACATAATGATTAATATCCCCATGCTGAACAATGAAGTTTCCCCACCCTTGGACAAGCTTCGCTTAGACGAGACAGTCTCGTGCTTCTCAGGGCGAACCCTGATTTTGGGAGTAGCTCCTAATATTCAAGTGCTGAGATGAGCATCTCATCATTAATTTGATTTCATTCCCAGAAAGTGAGAAGGAGAAGAAGAATCATCTACTTCCGGAAGAAATCGAAGAATTTCTTCGGGAATCCATGGGTAGGCAATCTGGTAAACTGAATTTGGAACATCTCTGTAGCAAAAGTAAGAAAGCGGAAAAGACTCCAAATCTGGTAGGTTCTACATGAAGACGACTTGGTTCTCTCACGTGTCAGAGTCCAAAGCTTCCTAGCAAAGCTTCTTGGCCAAGGACAAGCCCTTGTAGAGCCTGGTGAGTTGGAACACTAAGCCAGCCTTCTTTCGATAGATTGTTTCCAAGGATTGTATGGCGGATCGCGTTGTTATAATTTAACGTACCGCGCCAAATTTCGCTCAAACATCTAGTTCCTCGAATGAGACGAAGTTTTACTTTAGCACAACAGCTAGTTTTGGCCTCACGCGACCATCATCAGAAGAGCAGCATCAACTCCCGATGAAATTGCACACACAATGCCAACACCCACCTTCAGAGATTCCTTAATACAATAATCATTCCAGTAATGGATTTCTAGCACAAACACCCCGACGCCCACTCCCAGTAACGAGTTGTACCAGCCCCTGCACCTTCAAAGATCCTCTAAGATGATATTATTTTCTAAGACAATAATCATCACAATATGTTGAACTGTGTTTCTTCTAATTATATCAATACGCATGTGTACAAAAAATTTGGACAAGCATGCTGCAGAAGGCTTACTCGACTATAAATTTACAGCCAACTCTCAGTCCACCTTCTGGCCACTGCTTTGATTTGCCTTCTTAGGATAATGGAGTGGATCAATGAGGAACGCCTCGATATGTTCATACATCTCTTTCGGCTTCTCTTTATTTATCCCATGACCACAATCCTTTACAACCACTAATTGCCCGTTTTCATCCAAATGCCTGGCCAAAGTCATTCAAAGGATAAACAAAGACGCAGGTTATTCCACAAGAAAATCTACCAAGAGCCATAGAGCAAATATAGATCCTCCTGATAATTGACGCACATGAACATTGAATTTTCAAACTGTAGTGGTCTTAGATCATTAAGTACATTTCAGTTCTGAAGATTTGTTTTCCTCTCATGATGTTGTTTATCTAAATTCTTGTTAGAGAATCAAGCTTCTGAAGATAGTTGAAAAACCAAAGCAAAGAGTAGAAGGGGAACCTCTTTAATCTGTGACCCAATTCCAATGGAAAGACTTTATCATATTCCGCCCAGATTATCAGTGTCGGCTGCATCAGAAAAGATCAATGGCTTGAGAGGATGCCAAGGAAGAGAGAAGATATCGACAAAATCAATGTGAATTTGTAATGAGTAAATTGCATGAGTCCGATAGAGAGGACAGAGATTTTAAGAGAAAGAAACCTGAGTTATTTTGGGAAGATTAGACATCTTCCTATCTCTGTACAAGGCATTGACCAGCCCTATCCTTTCTTGAAGGTTATCCTTCCACATAACCTGCAGACAATCACGGTGACCTTTCTTGAAATGCCACAAAACTTGAGTGATCGAGATAAACTTTTCCTAGATTGCCCGTGAGAAACATCATCAAATAAAATCTAAATATTTAGCTTTTCATAAGTCAGTTGAAACATCGACCAGAATAAAAATAAAAGTCAGTTGAAATGGCACAGCTAAGATTGATGACAGTGGGAGTTATCACTTTGCATCACAATCCGCAGTTCAATCTCCAGCTGCCTTCATGACTAGACATCTTGTGTAGTCTCAGCTCACAAGGAACAAGCTACTTATTCATTTTGTCTAGCATCCGAAATGTTCCATATAGTCAAGAGCATGGACTAGACAATGCCAATGCAATATTCCTCGGACTCAAATATGAGTTAGAGGGAAGAAAGCTGCAATAGTCGAGGGCACAATGCTGAATCCTAATTTTTGTTTAAACAAAAGTGCAAAGGTCCTTGCACGAGTATTGATTTTCATAGAATTGGAAAAGTAACACTGTATTTACTCTGTTCTCTAAAAGCAAAGGACTTTCTATTTACGTACCTTCGTGTGTTAAGCATCCACATAAACATAACAAACACTCCAGAGCTGCTAAAAACAAGGAAAGAAGCTTTGTTCAACTATAGAATCTAATCCTCCTGATACATCGTAAACTAGAGCAATAACATTTGTGACACTAGACCACTATGAGCATGGTCAAGATTGGCATAGTCATAACAAGAAAACAGAGGAGAGCCTTGTAAAGATTCTACTTCACCATTCAATGTAGCTATTAGCTGATAATTAACTGCACAAACTTCCATTAGAAATCAGGAAAAGGAAGTGTGCCAATTTCGCTAGCAAAGCACACAAACTTTGAACCCTTGGCATCAACTTAACTCTGATTTCTTAAGCAATGTTCAAAAACACAATCGTTCAGCTGAGAGATTTGTAGCTTTTCATCAACTTACATCAATATAATCCTGAATAAAGTAAGTGGGCACTTTCTTCACCGGCTTGTAAAAGACGAAATCGAACATCTCATACGCTTTCTCTGCTGTCTGCGGGAACAGCAAAGTGACGGCCTCATCCACGGTCTTCACCTGCCGAAACGACATTGCACCAAGACTCACTTAATTCCTCTATCACAAGTATCAAGAAACGGTAAGACACGCAGTGAACTCCACAGGAAATACACACAAGTATCATCAATAGAACTAGCCCGTCTAATGTTTATAGGCTCACCTGAAACATCCCCTCCTCCATGTCCTTCTCCTCCAAACACACCCCTGCACAGCACAGAACCAAGTTCTCCACCATCTCCGGGAACTGCGCCGCCAAGCTATAGGCCACAAAACCGCCGTAACTCAACCCTACCACGTTCAGTTTCCTCACTCCCTGAGCCTCCAAGACTCCTGCAAAAAGAGTCAATGTGCTGATTCCAGTCAGTCTTGCTCGGGTCATGTGCTACGCTGTCGCGTCAGAAAATCGACCGGCCCACCTGCGACGCACTGAGCCTGAAACTGCTCGGTCCGCTCGGGCCGGCTCGTGTAGGAATCGCCGAAGAACACGAGGTCAGGCACGTACACGTTGAATCTGGCGATGAAGGGCGAGAGGAACTCGTTCCACTGCCACATTGCGTTGGCCCCGATGCCGTGCAAGAGGAGCAAGTTGGGCTTGCTGGGCTCGCACGTCTTGGGGACCCAACAGTGCATGACCGTGCCGTCGCCGAGGTCGGTGGTGGTCGACTTCAGGCCCGCCAGATAAAAGGAGAGGCGGAACCATCTGTCCCTTATCGCTGTAAGGCTGAAGCACTTCGCCATCAAGATTTGGTTCTCTTGTTGGGTCTTCTGCGGGTATACACGCCTTGAGGTCTTTTGAGGAGTGGGTCACTTTCGGAGGACGGGTTAGGTCGAAAGATATGGTGGGTTTGATCAAGAAACGAAGAGGGTTTGGCTTTTTTCTCAAGAATCTAACAGTATTGGATCGAGCAGAGATGGAGATTGAGGCAATCTGCTAATTGGGTACCTTCTGCAGTACGCAAATTCTGGCGTTTACTGGGATAAAGATTTATCGAAAAGAGACAAAAAGTTGGCCTCAAGAGATGGAGGTTGAGGAAGAGCCGATGACCGGAGAGGACCGTGAAGCTTCTAATTAGAAGAGAGAGGTCGACAAAAGTAGGTGCGCCGATAGCATTTTTCTATAGTGATTATCAAATATTGCGTGATCTATTCGAAGTATACATTAAGCCCATCTCAATCATTAATTATGTGAGTCACACAATAAGACTCACAATATAATTCATATCCTACTTAATTGTGCATATCCTTATTAGCTTAGTTCCCTTAAAAAACATCAACTTTCACTCGAATTCCAATTTTGATCCAATTTTTTTATACCATAAAAAACTAAAATTTAACTTTGGTCCAAATTCTAATTCAAACTTTCTTTTGTTTCATTGAAAAGATCCAATTTTTAATCGAATACTTAAATTTGGCCCGATCAAATTTTTGTCCAATGATGATGTTAAAGATGCGACGTGTCATTCCACGTGTTAATGAATGATACGTTGAATCATTAACGAGGGGGTCCGAATTTGGGTATGAATTGAAGTTGGTGCTCTTTTAAGAGATAAAAAAAGTTTGGATCACAACTGAGGTCCGAGTTAAAGTTAATGCTTTTTATAAGACAAAAAAAAAGGACAATGACACAAATAGTCCTTGAACTTTGGCCCAATGTGTAATATGGTCCTTGAATTTTTAATTTATTCAATATGATCCCTGAATTTTAGCGTAATGTTCAATATGGCCCTGGAACTTTTGATTTGTTTAATGTGATCCGTGGACTTTTAGTAGATGTTCAATGTAGCCCTTGATTTATATGAAAATATTTAATATAATCCCTGAACTAGAGTTAATGGAAGGACTACATTGAACATTTTCATGTAGTTCAGGGAACTAAATTGAACATGTAACAAAAGAACAAATTAAAAGTTTGGGGACTATATTGAATAAATTAAAAGTTCAGAGATCACATTGCACATTAAGTTAAAGTTCATGGACTGTTTGTGCCATTTTTCCAAAAAATATTTAGGCCAAAATTGGGACCTGAGTCAAAATTTGTGTTTTTTTATGAGACGAAAATAGGTAAAGCCAAAATTAAGATCCGAGCTAAGGTTGATGCATTTTAGGGAATTGGGCCTATCATTGATTGATTGTATTTGATCATAATTTATATTATAATATCTTGTTACATTATATAGTCATTCTATGAAGTCTATTAATACGTCTCTCTTCTGCATATTCTCACCTTGCTCTCTTAGCCAAGTTCTACCCTAGTTTATTTTCGCTTGTGCGGCCTTCTGTTCATCAAATTCCACTTGTCATTTTTAATCTGGTTTACACATGAAATGAGGTATTAAAAATGTCTCACATTGCTTGTTTATGTTGTTTATTTATTTTTTTATATACATGTGGTCTCCCTCCAATAATTATCTTAAGCTTTTAAGACGGACACAAAATTCTAACCTGTTGCGTTATTTTGTAGAAGATGACCAAAACAAGCATTGCCTAAAGACTCGAAAATGGTTATAATTAGAGGCACTCTCATACAAGGAGGGTTCATCGGGAGAGATGTACCTATAGTTCTTTACCAATCCTTTAGTGGTTTTTAAACCTTCTTCCGCATCATCCAATAATTCTCCAATCTTGGTCATTCTCTCTTCTCTGATTCGTCATTCCACCATTATTGATCAACTTTCTGTTTACCTTCATGATTTTCATTGTTACTCTACCATTATTTTTTTTTTTGTGTGAGCCTCACCCTTATAAAGAAGCTATTACTAATACACTTTAACTGTGAGTAATGGCAAATGAGTTACAGGCTATGCAAAAAAAATTCATACTTGGGATTTAGTTGATTTGCCCATTGGAAAGTCTATTGTAGATTGTAAATGGTTGTATAAGATTAGACTAAAGACATGTGGTACTGTGGAAACCTACAAAACTCAACTAGTAGTAAAAGGCTTTAGTCAAGAATATGGAATTGACTATGATGAGACATTTGCTCATGTTACGTGCCTTACTTCTTTGATTTTTTCTTACCATTGCTTTTATTAGTCCCTGTTCCAAATGAATGTTAAAAATGCATTCCTCAATGGTAACCTTATTGAGGAAGTCTATGTCAAGTCTCCTCCTAGATATACTCATACTCCTCATGAAGCGTGTTGATTATGTCGGGCATTATTCGGGCTGAAATAGGCTCATAGTGCATGGTTTTCCAAGTTTAGCTTGACCATAAAACGCCTTGGCTTTACTTTTAGTCCCTGTGATTATGTTCTCTATATTTGGCAAACATCTGGTGGGTATATTCTGCTGCATTTATATGTACACAAAATGGTTATTACTAGTGACGATCATATTGGCATCATGAAGCTCGTATCTCAGTTGATAGTTTGAAATGACTCAGATTTCTGCGGTATTTTTTTTTCACAAGCAAAACATTCCACTAATCTTCTTCCTTGAGTAGGATTTATTGCAAGATTCCTATAACTCCTCTTGAGACTAATGTCAAATTGATGACAAAGAAGGGACTTTTCTTCCAAATTATGCACTCTATCGACAAGTGGTTGGCAGGATGGTATATTTTCCTGTTGCTTATCCTGATATCACCTATGTTGTTCACATTGTCAATCAGTTCATGACCACACCATGTATGACTCACTTTGTTGCAATTCTTCGGATTATTTGTTACGTTAAGTGTACCTTATTTCATGGCCTTCACTTTTCTTTTTACTTAGTTTACCTTCCATTTGCAAGCTTATTTTGATGTTGACTAGGCAAGGGTCCCTTTAGATCGTTGCTCCACTAGATGCTATTGTTTTTTTATGAGTAAGTCACTTATTTCATAGCGTAGTAAAAACAAATCATCATCACTTGATTTAGTAATGAAGTAGAATATCGTGCTCTTGCTGATATGAGATCATAATTATTGTGGTTGTGATGGTACAATAAGATATGGGAGTCCATCATGGTGGTGGTACAGTCTTTTATTGCGACAATCGGAGTGTATTCAAATAGTACATGCTAATGTTTTCCATAAGCTCACTAATCATTCTAAAATAGATTGTCATTTTATACGATATCTAATGCTTGGTAGCGTTGTTCGTCTCGTTTCATACTACATCGGTCAATTAGATTGCCGATATCTTCACTAAGGCATGTCAACGCAAGTATTTTTTTTCATTTTGTTCTCCGAATTCCATTTGATTTTTTCTTCGCCAACTTGAGTTTGCGAGGACACATTATAGATAATAAAGAGATTCTCCATATCTCCCTTAATTGTACATATCCTTCTTTGTTTGTATTTGATTGTGATTGATATTGTAATATTTTGTTACCTTACATAGTCATCCTATAATACCTATAAATACCTCACATACTCTTTATTTTAAAATAGACATTATCGTTGATATGTTCTACAGATCATACAATAACTTCTCATTAATAGTGGGCCTCTTTTTTTGTGCTTTTTAAAAGAAAAAAGTAACTTCACCCCACTAAAATTTAAAAATTATAATGAAAATATTATTCGAAATATTATGTCATTTTAGATGTTAATGTCTGTATGTTTTAAAAGATTTTGGCGCTTCGAGCTATAAAAAGATAATGTGCATCCACCGCAAGATTTAAATTAAACTAAAAGTATAAATCTATCTAGACATTCATTTTAGTAATAGTTTAGAAGCGTCTCCTTCACTAGTGCTCCATAATACTCGTTATCATGCATAGTTAACAAGAAAATTTTCTTTTTCCTAAAGCTAATTTCTTTTTCCCAAAGTTTCCGTATGGGGAAAGTGGAAGAGGTTTAGAGGGATTGCCCAAAGGCAGGCCAATGGCCCTTGATTAGGCGCATGCTCTCCCAAGCTCCTACCTTGCACGACGTTGGGTTCATTTTAAGTTCGGATTAATGGATTGCAGGAGTTGCCACTAGCCTATTGGGGTCGGCTAGAAACCAACAAGAAACGTGAGTTTTGTCTCGTTTTCTACGTAACTTGAGATTTTCTAAGTTCGGGACTGATTACGCTAATCGTCTAATCAACACCCTTTCAATATCTATAACTTAGTGGGATTGTTATCTAAGTGATCACACGGCTTTTTATCCATTATAGTCCTAAAGGTATTTGAGTCTGTACATGTTCATACAGATGTTCTTCTCTGTTTTTTTAGAAGTTTATGATGAGCTTAGGGCTTATCCAACCATACTAAAAGGAAAAGAATAACCCATGCATTAAAAGTGTGAGAACTAAACACCAAATTATTTAAAAGCTCAAAGTAAAAGTGTAGAAATGAAAATCCGATACTTGTGGACAAATAATATACATAGCCATGTTTTAAATCCCCATGACAGTAACCCCATGAGCTAAATTCAAATGTAGTCCAATTTCTTGCCTAAAAGATCAACCTATCTAAACCTAAGCCATGTCAAAGGAAACTGCTAAAATCCCTAAACTAAGGTTATGTTAACTAAATAAAATTAAGCTACACTTAGCTCTAAGACAAAACAACCTAATCAAGACTTCTATTTCTAGCTGTTTTCTGATTTTTTTTAAGCTCTCCCTCGACTCTTTCCGTGTATCTCGCATTGAACGTTCGAACCTTTGGAATAGAGACTTTTTTCCGTCGCCCAAAAAAACCTTCTTTAATAAAAGAGCCACTTTTCTTTTTGTCTTCAGCCGAGAATATAAGGCAGAAAAAAAGTGAGGGTTTTTCCTCAAGGGTTTTAGGTCATCGCGCCACTTGGCACGATCATGAAGAGTGTGAGCTTAAGTAAATAGATTGTGGGGTGCCAAGTGTCATGCTCTAAGTGGTTCATCGGCTCCATAAGTTGGAACTCCTTTGATCGGATTTGAGGTCTCTAAATTTTACTGTCCCTAAATCAAATGTCTAAAAAGATTAGAAACTAATGAAATATTAATTACTCAATCAAAGGTTAAATTCTTTGGGTTGACAAAAAAGCCAAACTTTGGTCATTTTTATGAAAATTTGAAATCTAAAGGCCTAATTCTACATGCCTATGCTAAATTGATGCCTATATGAAATTAAGGTACTAAGGCCACTAATATAATTTCTTTTGGTCAAGAAACGAGTCTCACCACAATCGGTTATCTTAAATCTCGAATTTTCTTACTTTAACCATCGGGAAAATTCAGGTGTCAACGATATAGCAAAAAAAAATGTCACTATATTAAAAAAGCCACATCATCTTCTTTCATTTTGTCCTGTTGCAAGAAATTTGTTAGGGCAAAACTTCTAGGAATTCGTATTTCATCACTCCAACAACTTTTTTGGATGATATATTTTTTTTATTCCACGTAATATTTCAAGAGGAATATCATGGAAACATGAAATTGCTATAAAATGGGAGGAATCAAGTTATTAGAGAGTGTCTCCTGTTGTTTGTCCTGTTGCAAGAAGTTTCATAAGGAAAAACTTTTGGAGTGCGTATCTTATTGCTCTGACAACTTTTGGGCGATATTTCTTTTGATTTTGCATAACTTTTCGAGAAAAATTCATGAAAACACAAAGTCCCCAGAAATAAGGAATTTATTAGAGCATGTCCCCTGCTTTTTGTCCTTAAAAATTAATTTGGAAAAATTTTGTTGACATGACTTATTTCGATTAAAAAAAATTTAGGGGTTAATGTCCTCATGAAAAACACAAAGTCCCCAGGAAATAGGAGGAATCAAGCTATTAGAGTGTGTCTCCTGTTTTTGTCGTTAAAACTTAATTTGGAAAAATGATTGTTGACATCTATTTTTAATTGCCCAAAATTAATTACACAAAATTTAGGGGTTAATGTCCTTAATTCCTAAATCAAAAAATTATTATTTAGTTCTAATTACATAGTATATAGATATTAGGCACATTTGCATTAATATGGCTTATTAGAGCATATTTTCTTAATTAATTTTCAAAAAATATTATTATTAAAAATTTTAAAAATAAAAAAAAAAAAAAAAAATCGGATCAGGCCGGGCCAAGGCTAGCCTGACCTGACCCTCTTTTTCTTTTTTTCTTCCACGCTTGACTGGGCCCAGCCCAGCCCACCCCACTCTTTCTTCCTCCTCCTTCCTCGCGCAGTCAACCTCTTCCTCTCTCTTCCCCCTTCACGCGACCGCCGGCCACGGCCACTTCCTTCGCCCACGCACGGCTCAGCCGTCTCTCCCTTCGCCCACGCTTAGCCCGGCCCTTTTCGCTCTCTCTCTCTTCCCCTCCCCACTGCCATGGACGCTAAGAAGCAGAGGAACGAACCACCCCCTGCACCGGCCTAGAATGGCCACCGAAGTCAAGCCAACAGAGTAGGCTGGTGTAGGCCATGGCAGAGTGAGTTAATGGAGCAGAGACAAGCTGTCTCCGGTGATAAAAGACCAGAGAAGAAGAGAGGGAGGCTCGGATAGAACACACCAGGAGAGAGAGAGAGAAAACAGAGCATAGAGAGAAAGGAAAAGGAGAGAGATTGGAAGAGAAAGGTCGGGCCTTTAGTAAGCCCAGACCAAGAACGGAAACCAGCCGGCCTCGCCGTAGCCCGTGGACTGCCGTCGATCCCCCCAGAAGCCGCCTCGACCAGTAAGTCTTTCTCGATTCCGTTTATGCCCTGTTTTGGTCTGTTTTTTTGGTGCAGGTTGGCCAAGATTCGCGCTGGCGGTTTTGCACGGGTCTCGGCCCATACCGATACTCCTTTAGGTTTGTATGGGTTGTCGGAAAAGATTCATGGTCCTTTGATCCAACTGGAAGCCCGAAACAGGTTGAAGTTTTCTGTTTTTGGCCATGAACACCAAGTGTTCGAGGGAATGCCTCAATGACGCTGAATGGGTTTTGGTCGCCCCCTGGCGAGTAAGTGGTTGAACAGGCAATGTCGGAGCAATCGCCTCGCCAGGTTGAGATGAGCAATGCCATTCGTCTCAGCCGTCACCACCGTGTCGTGCAGGAAGAGAAAGCAAAGTCGGGTTGGCCAAGATAGAGACTGAGGCAGACTGGAGAGGGGGAGTTGACGGCGGTCGTGGCCGCTAGTCGTGGTCATTGGCTGTGGACACCGGTGCCCCTTGACAGCCCAGTGAGGGCCGACTGAATGAAGCGTTGTAGAACAGGGGAAACCGGGTATGTAGGGGAGGAGAGTCAGGTCGGATCTGGGTTGTGCGAGAAGCCTGATCCGGTTCAGGACTCTGGTCAATGACCCAGGTTGACCCCGACCCGGTTCGGTTTAGAATTGGAACCGGGTCAACGCGTGGGTTGGGCTCGTTGACCCGGGTCGATTCTGACTCAATCCGGATCTGCGACTGGACCTGGTATAATATTATATTAATTTTAATTAAAATTTTTTAAGAAACAATTTTAAAATTATAAAAATAATTTTTTTATATTTTTTTAAATTAGGAAATAGTTTAGAAATTAATTTTTTTTGAATATTTTCCTAAATTATGTAAATTATTTGATTAATAGTTATGCCTAAATCGGATAATCCTACAGGGCAATGCGGTAGTTTTTTTAATGTTATTTTTACTACTGTTGTATTATTATTATGGAGGGTGTTTTTTAATTAGAATATAATTGTATAAATTGTCATATTTTGAATGTTGCTGCCTTAGTTAGGGTTAGATTGATTATGGACTCGTTTGATCACTTCACATGTTAAGAGATAGGTCCTAAAATCAATCTAAACTGTCTGAAAAATATTTTCTGAAATGAACACTATGAAAGATACCGAAAGGGCACTAGTCATTCAACTAATGTAATCAAGTCCACGAACTCATTTAATCTATGATTTATAGGAGTAAGGTGATTCTCTCGTCACATTACTTGGATTCTAATCGATTCATCCCAAATTGATTAGTGGCGATTCCTAAATAAAAATCATTTGCAAGTTAAAAACATAAACTCTAAATTGTGATATGGTATGAGTTTGGAAGAGCCGAGTTAGGTCTCAGATCTAGATTTAGTGCGTACCAGGCAAGACCCCCTTTCCTTTGGGAAAATTGGAGGTCGGTTTCGACATTGATGGACGGAAAAACGGAAGCGAAATAGCTGGGCGGTTATTGTATTTGTGTCGTTGTCAAGAGACTCCAATGTTGTTGTGAAGTCAGTCCGGGAGTAATGATGCAGTTGAGGTTAGGAAAACATAGCAATCTCCATTTTTCATGATTGTTTTCGAACATATTCTGTTCAGGTTATATTTAATATATTGGGGATTGCATAGATTTATGCCCAAAGTTTCGAAGCTCCAACCGATATTCCGCGCGAAGAACTTGCTCTATTGGCGGTGATAACTCTATTTGACGGTAGAGAGATAAATGATCAATTTGATCCCGACAGCGACCCTTTAAGTTCAGGAACAATTCAACTGTCCTCCTCTCATTTGACATACATCGTTTAGCAATTTCATGCCAAAGAACTTACTTATACCGTGACTTGCCTTGCGCTAATTATATACACTTCACATCTGTAGTTTCACCGATTCTTTGGGACTTGTTCCTAGTTTATCACTTACATAAAAAGAGACCTCTGGAGAGGGACAAAGTCCAACATCACTTGGGTGTGCACAAGTGAGACTGCACATTTACCTAGTTCCGCGGAAGGTGAGGCTCTATGTGCACTTCACCTATGTACCTCAAGCACGTGAGCTAGTTTCACCAATTCTCCAAGGCTTGTTCCTAATATATCATTTATATAAAGAAAAAAATGAGGCCTCGGGCAAGTACGAAATCCCACATTGTTTGGGTGTGCAGAAGTGAGCCTATATATGTTTGCTCCAAGAAAGGTGACTCCATGAAGACAGAATGTTTTGGCGTGCCTTGAGCTCCTGTGTGCATTGCTTCAAGGAAGACCCATCAGTTGTCGTGCCCTTATCAAAATATGGGTGTTTTGAAATTTTATTTTATGCTGCACGTCCATGTCCATTAGTCTTCCTTCCATTTAAGTCCATTTTCTCCATGAATAACCTAATTTGCAGTTCAAATTTAGCTAACACTGATGTAAAGGAAGGGGCACTCTCCATTTCAAGAGGCAGCGAGAAGTTACACACTTGCAGTTATATAGGGTGTGCATGACAATCGTTACATTCTCGGGCATCATTTTTCGAATGAAATGATTTTTGTGATTCTGTCCTAAACAATTTGCAAAGTTTGAAGGCGTTTGTAGCTATAAAAAAATTTCTATTCTAAATTTTTTTGAAGTGCTTTTTAAAACTTGGTATTAATTCTCACGGGCACTTACCAATTTTTTTTTTGCAAGAGAAGGAAACATGATGATATGTATAAACATGGTATATAGTTGATACAAACTCTTCCTTCTATCACTCTCGTAAGTGTATACCATATTTTGACTTTACCGTATTTTTGCTCCTATCAAAGAACCTAGAATTAGAATGAAAACATTACTCCAAATCCAAATATTAGGTGAGTGCTTGTATTGAAGACTTTAGATGAATCTCATCTAAATCCTTTTCCTTTTTTTCATTATGGAGAAAATTTTTGTGGATGTTTTATTACTTAAAACTTTAGGTATCACAAAGAAGTGCTGGCAAGAATTATGTAAGTCCAACTTCCCCCTAAGCAACTATCTAAGCAATCTTGTATAAACAATTTTGACTGGACTAAAATTGCACCTTGAGTTACTAAATTTTTCATTGATCGACTCATGTCATACCATTAGTAAAGTACATGTAATAAAACAAAAGGAAATGACAAAAGTACATGTAAGGATCCTCTCCCATCGTCATGTAGTATTTAAAAATAATATTACAAAAGTCGGAAACACAAATCATGGAATCTCGGGCAGATTGTAATCCCTTGCCATTTTATTTGCAATACTTTTCCTAAGCATGTTTATCTCGGCTGCTTGCTCAAGTGGTATATCATCCGCAACCTCCACTTCTCTAACTCCAAATGGGTAGTCTGGATCTCCATAATGGGAAAAGTTTTTGTCCATCTACAGAAGTCACAAGGCCCCGCTCAAGCCCCCCTTGAGAGTCCTAGCATGGACGACGAAAACAGGGAGGGAAATCCGAAAAAGGTGGCAGGGCAAAATGAAGAACCAAGAAAGCAACATCGCCCTCCAAGATTCAAACTGAGAAGAAAAAGGAGATTCACAGGTGATACTTGTTTGACCTGCAAAACCCCCCAAAGAAAAACAGAGCAAGAGATAAAAAGAAAAGAAAGAAGAGAGAGAAGAAGCTCTTCTTTGGACTTTGGTTTTACTTACTTTCTTACTTGCTATTTTGTAGAAAGCTATAAAAGTGGACACCACTCTGCCGGTACTCTGGCAGGCAAAGTATCCTCTTGGATTCTCCTCTCTTTTGGCCTCTTTTGCTGCAACCTGCATATCAAAGAAAAAGAGAATGGGGATATCCAGCTATGCACACAGCTGCGAATCTCGCTTCTACTCCTTCTAAAAGTAAATATCCAAAGCAAGTGTTTGCATTTTTTCTTTTTTTTTTTTCACTTGGCAAATACAAGAGGAATTGAATCCATTATGATGAGTGAAAATAGGTAGTCCAATGATAATATGCGCTAGGAAACGGACAGAATGTTATATTTTGTACTCAATGAGGGTGAGCAAATCTGGCTAACCCATCCAACTAATCCCTCAAATCAACAACTCTTGCTAAATCACATGATTTCCCACAAAAATAGTTTGACAGCTATGAACGATCCCCATTAAAACTCTATCCATCATCGTGGACAAGAGAGCAACAAAAAGTGAGCATCTTATTATCACACTATCTACACCAATTCAAAGTACAACACGAGGAATGAGAAACACAAAGGGCAAATAAACTTTCTGTGGTACTAAATATTGTTTCCATTGGTCATCTGACCAACACAACAATGCTCAGAAAATGTTGATCAATATAAGTTATTCAAAGACTATACAAACACATATAAACCTTGCAGAAGAAATATCTATGACATCGCTAATTCTGACTTAATCATAAAGTAAAGAAACTACAAATCTTAAAAAAGAGCAGCACAAAATTACCTTTTCACAGGAGCAACTGCATTAGCTTCAAGCTTCAAGGAAGACCCATGGATGTTGGTCCTTGGTTTCTCAAAGATTTTTCTGAAATTTTACCAGTTGTAACATTCATTAGCCCACCAGTATAGCCTCAAATGGTAAAGGAAAGGACCACCAACTCTGACGTGCAAATAAATGCATATGTATTCATACTATAAACTTCCAATACCAATGCATTGTCATGATTCAAGCAACAGAATAAAGAATATGTACTGTATGATAGAGGGTAAATGTGAATTCAAGTGAAAAAGAAGATCCATTCACGTCCAAAAAGAAAAATAAGTTCATGCTCCAAGGTACAATACTAACTTGTCTTACGAAGAGAATGGATTAGAGGCTACTCAAGTAACCAAAGGCTAATCAAAGAAAAAGAGCACAAGTTTAAAAGGTAAAGCTCCATCCAAAGAAAAATGAAGAGATTGGTTACCCACCTGGATTTTAAATCAAGCGTTTTAGGGTATTTCATAATCTATTGATTTAACCAATTAATGGGGTTTCTCCCGTCATCAAAAATGAAAAATAAGTCGGAAAAAGTTCATGAAAAGTGTCGAAATTGACTAGGCGTATCAAGAAAAGCACTCTACTCGAATCCATCCACCCTAAAATCAAACATGGAACGGTCAATGTAGTGCTCGCTCGAATTTGGGCGCCGCCCTCGCCGATCCGGGCGACGGCGAGCTCGAAGCGAAGGCTGCCTCGCTCAGCCGAACGCGGCCCCTGCCCGGGATTCGCGGGGGCGGTCGCCTAGCGAGAGCGAAGTTTAGATGGGCGAGGCCGAGGCGCTCGCCGAGCCCCCGCCGCCGCCGATCTGGGCAAGGGCTCACTCGAGCGAGCACCACCCTCGCCGATCTAGGCGATGGCGAGCTCGAACGAGCTGCCCCTCACCCACTCGCTCCCGCTTGCCGCCGCCCGCATCGATGAGGGCGGGCGCTCGCTCGAGTGAGCCCTTGCCTAGATCGGCGATGGTTGCTCGAACGAGCGCCGTCGAACAAGAAGGAGCAGACGGAGCAAGTCATCAGCAAGAACTTACCTCGAACAAGAAGGAGCAACCTCATCGGTGTTGATGAAGGAGCAGCCTCGTGTAGGTGAAGGAGCAAAGGAGGTGAAGGAGCGAGAGAGAACGAGTTCTGCGCAAGGGAGGGAGTAAAAAGTGATTCCAAAAGTGTTTCTTATTTCTGTGCCGAGAAACAAGAAGCTAGTTTTTTTTTTTTCTTGTTTCTCTTCCAAAGTTGTTTCTCGCACAAATTTTTACAAAAATGTGCCCGGGCACAAAAATTTACCAAACGCATTTCTATTCCCAAACTATTTCTGGGAACAAAAGAACAGAAATTTTTACTGTTTGGCACGTTGCCAAACGCTGCCCATAGATAATTTCCTTTTATGAAATTACAGTTATATAGATAGGTTGATAAAAGCTTTTGCCCAAATATGTCATATCAAAATCCATTGTGCCTATAGCCTATTGAGATTGACCTTCCATTACTACTAGGATATCATTCATTGGATTTTAGCAATCTCTCCAACAGATCATTGATGGTATTTTTAATAGTAATTCACGTCACGTGATAAGGAGGAGAAGAATCATCATTTACTTCTGGAATGAATCAATGGGTAGGCAAGAGACAATCTGGCGATCTAAATGGAAACGTACTAGTAACTTGAGTAAAAGAAAGCGAAAACAACTCCAAACTGAGTAGGTTTTACATGTTGGTTCTCCCGCGCATCCAACTTCATATTATATATATTTGTGGGGAAAAGTGCCAAAAAGTCCTAAACCTTTTACATTGGTGCTAATTTAGTCCTAAACCTTTTTTTTATGCCAATTCAATCATAAACCTTTTGTATCCTTTTGCATTTGTGTCAATTCAGTTCTAAACCTTTTATTTTTGTGCCAATTTAGTCCTTCCGATAAATTTTTGTCAGATTTTGCTGATGGGCCAATAACATGGACAACTATAATAATATTTTCATTTTTTTTGAATATTTATTTATTTATTTTATCTTTTCTTTTTTTTTTTTTCCATCTCCCCTCCTTCCTTCCTCCAGCCGATCGTCGGACGGCGAGAAAGGCTAGAGGCTAGTCCGGCGAGGCTTGTCCACGTTGGCCATTGGAGAGGGCGGCCTTGCGTTAGGTGAGGTCGTGCCTCGCCCAGCCGTTGGCGAGGCTCGCCCTCGCCAGTGATAGCGAAGGCGAGCCTCGCCCAAGCGGCGAGGCTCGAATTGGCAAGGGCTCGAAATTTAACCGGGCGATTGACACGACCTCACCGGTTTACCGGATTGAGCGAGGTTGGGCCTCGCCTAGCCATGACGAGGCTCGACCTCGCCAAATCTAGTGAGGTTGGGCCTCGCCTAGCGCGAGGTTGCCCTCGCCAATGTTGACCTTTGCCCTTTGGCGATCGCCCGATCCGGCGACCGGCTGGAGGAAGGAGGGAGGGAGGGAAAAAAAAAAAAAGAATAAAAATAAATAAAAATTAAAAAAAAATTAAAATATTATTAAAGTTGTCCACGTCAATACAAAAGCGTCCATACTAGCAAAATCCAGGCAAAATTGATCGGAAGAACTGAATTAAAACCAATGCAAAAGATTTAAGACTGAATTGACACAAAAAAAAATTTAGGATTAAATTGTCACCAATACAAAAGGTTTATGACTGAATTGACACAAAAAAAATGTTTAGGACTAAATTGGCATAAATAGAAAAAGTTTAGAACTTTTTTGTCACTTTTCCCTATATTTGTGGATTGCGATTTTCCAACCAACAATGTCCCTCGATCTCATTTGAATTGCCATCAACCTTCGAGCTCCTCAGCCGCAATCTCATAGGAAAAGCGTTCCTCATCATGGGTGTAATCAATTTAAATTTCAGTGACATCATTATTTCCACAACCTAAGTGATGCTTTGATTTGATAATTCTTATGTAGAACAACTAAATTGGAAGTTTAGAATGAGGCGACTAAAATCCTTCTTTATGATGAGGCTTGCCTAAAGTCAGAGAATGAGAGACCCTCGAAAAATCTTACTAATCTTGTGAATCAAGTAAGATGTAAGTTGAAACCTAGTTACACATGTATCACGAAAATGAAATTGCTTGCAGTCGATGTGATATAGAGAATCAAAACCGATGCTATGTGTGCAATTATCTCTCTTCCACCAATCATCCTAATAACACAGTATGATGTGTCGGACTTGTGAATCGCATCGACCGGCCCGTAATAGGCCGAAGACCCTAACCTATTCACCAACTGGTCCTGTGGACTTTTCAACTGAATCACGAGAATGTCGAGATCCGCAAAGGAAAAAAGTGCTCGTCGTTCTTCATGACATAAGCATCCACGTCAAAATCTCTCTTTTATTCTCCATTCAAACGATCATAGGGTCTCTTGTCAACCACTTCTATGGCACGTTTATTACATGGCTCAAGGTCAACTACAAAGTTATACTTGTTCATTACGATCTGATTTTTACTAGAAAAGAATTGAACAAACAAATTCTTGAAAATTTGCGACGCTACCATCATCTCGTGATACCAGAAAGCCAATAATAATTAGATGAATAGAAAAGAAATTATTAATTTGCCATAGATTATTAATATAAAATAAAAAAAATTGTAGCCTCTATTTGTCTTTAACTTTTGTTCAATTGAGTGTCTAAACTTTTTTTTTTTGGGTTTAATCAAGTACATTGGCTTTTTTAGTGTGAAGGCTTTCTTAAAGTCGCAAAATGCTAATGTGGGCAGTAGCGCTGTTAAGTAGCAATGGTAACTGTTATTCTGGATATCCGACGTAACCTTTTAAAATGATGCCAAATTATTAGAAAAATATTGAACAACGTCATTGCCACCACCACGAACTACTTTGTTATCTCAGTTTTCAGATCCATGGTCACGGCCTCCAAATTCGAGGCAGTGGAGGCCGCACGACCTTGACTCGGAGTCGCAATGCAGAGAGAGAGAGAGAGAGAGGGGCTGATGAACAACTACAATAAGATAATACTTATGTTAATATAATCACATTTTGTGTGCTTGAAATTTTATTTAACATCATAAGTAAACTTTTAAAATATAGATAAATATATTATGTAGTAAAAACTTTACACATAATAATATACATGTGGTTCAAACTCAAGAATCATGATTGACTTTTAAAGTTTTTTTACATTCCATCTAATTCGGATTTTGGGCGTATTTTAAGAATTCCGATGCTATCTACACTAATTACATGGTCATTTAATGACACGAAACAATGTAATGGTATCGTATTGCTTAAACCAAATAGCGTAATAGCTATCAAATTACAGCTTTATTTTATCATTGCAACGAAACGGGCTGTAATCATTGTCTAAAAATCACATTTTCTATGAAGCTTCTTCAAGATGGTCCTTCTCTGGTTCTCTTCACTTTTGAGATGTTACCGTAGGGGAAGTGACGTTCATAGTGACGTTACTTGTGTACCCGAAAATGCAAGACTCGTGAGGCCGTGACCCTTCATCCACTTCCTCACGAACTCAAACACCAAAAAGTCGACGAGCCATTTGGCATATAAGTGCATTCCCCCATTTGGCATATAAGGACTCTACACGGTTGGTAATTCTATCTCTTGCTCAACATCACTAAAGGAAACGAAACACTTTGGAGGTCGAGGGATAGCAAAGAAGCCATATGTCAACTGAAGCACTGGCAATGGCGGGCGTCGACCACATGAAATGCAGCATCAAATTGCAGGAATTCAATACAGATGCTGAGCCGCCTCCTCCGCATCTGCTGGATGAAGACGATGATGCATTAAACTCCATCGCCGATGCGCAAGAAAATCGCCAAAGGAGTTTGGAGATTGATGAAGCTCGGCGGATGAAGTTGAAGATGCTCGGATGGGCCAAATATGTTCCTTCCATGCTTGGAATTGCACTCGAACTCAAAAGGAAAGAGGGGCGACTTAGATAAAATGTATTGTCTCTCTTTAGATAATTTTGGAGGGTTTTATTTATGGGGCTTCTACCGCCATGTAATACCTCTGCGTTTGACTTTTAATACTATACATTTGAAGGCTTATATTTGAATGGCCATCGGATTGCTTTTTTATGTGATCACTAAAAGTGATCAATTCTAGGGTGAATACATTCTAGATCAGAAATTTAGAACCTACCATGTCAAAGCCAGTTCCCAATTGTTAGAATCGGGAATTGAACATGATCCAGGTCGACATGAGACTGGCCAATTTTTTTCTTCTTTTTCGGGTTCATTTTTTTTTATTAAATTGCTCCATCATATACATATTTTGCAAAAGTTCTCATGTGTTAGAATGCTCAACCTCATTATTTTTTGCAAATTTTCTCAACTAAGAAACTCAGAGGTTTGGTTTTCAACCTGTTAAAACCGGTTCTACCCAAGAACTGGCCTTGAAATTGGTTCAAGGCCAGGAACCGGGAATCCAAACAATCAAGGTTGTACCAAAGTTTTTACCTGGGAGCTGAATCGGTCCCCAATGTAAACCTGCTTGGAGCAAGCTGGGTAAGGCTAATTCAATTTGGTTTCCGAGTTGAATCGGTCCTATTTCTCACTCCTAGTGCTCATATAACCGAAACTTGATGTAGGTAACATGAAACGAGTTGAATAACTGGTTTCCGTAATAATCGGATCAATTAGTTTATTCTATGCATGGTCTGCAAAACAAAAACTACGTGTTTGAGACAAGTTTAAACTGTAGATATAGCCTGAGGTTGAAAGCTTATTATTAGATCCGTTAGCTTTTCATTAGACTTGCAAAATATGGGGGTTGTCAACTGTGGGGGTAAAAGTTATTGATATACAAAAAATGTTAGTATGTTATAGTATTCTCATCATTTAAATCCAAAGTTTACAATATTTTCCTTTACTAAACTAGGGTTATGGCACGCGCTATGACGAGTACATAATTATGTAATTATACAAGGAAAGAAAATGAATAGATATGTTAAAATGTAGGCAAGTACGAGATTAAAAAAAAAGCAACAGTAATTTAAGAAGTTAAAAGTGTTAAGAAAAAAAAGTGGGTGGAGATTTACTAAATGGGTGGGTAGGAGAGAAAGGAAGGGTAATTTTTGGAAAATTAAAATTGGGACAAAATATCAAATCCATATCTTGGAATTAGACTCGAAATGTTACATTTTGGGGCTAATTCCCTAAAAAAGTACAAACTTTAGGTCTAATGCCAATTCTTTTGACAAAAAAAAAAAGGTCTAATGCCGATTCTACCAAACTTTTTTTTTGTTGATGTTGTCTTGAATTCCATGAAGTTCGATCGATTAGAGACTCAGAAAAGTTGATTGGGAAGTTTAGGAAGGCTTGGAGCTTGCAGGCTACACGTTTCCAAATATATTTCCTATCTACATGGGATTTCATGGGAAATAGTCCTAATTCAATGTAACTAGGATATGTTATGGTATTCCTAATATTTGGAAGATAATCACTAAAGATTTATTAATTAGTTTCCTAAACTGATAAGAACTTTAGGGTGGAATTTCTTAGGATTAGGGAAGTGAGGATATGAGGATCTATTTATTCGGCAATGTATCTTGTTTCAAATATGCTCAAAATAAGAAACCGTCTCTCTCTCTCTCTCGTGGATGTAGGTGGAATTTTTTTTTCCTACTGAACCGCGTAAATCTCTGTGTTCGGAATATTCTTGTTTCATCTCATCTGGTTAGGGTGCTCTTCCGCACAACAATTGATATTAGAGCAATCCAGGTTCTCTATTCGAGTACTACAGCTTTTGACTAGATGGCTGGAAACGGTTCGACCATTCAATTTGATATTGAACGATTCATAGAGAAGAATAATTTTACACTATGGCAGAGAAGGATGAAGGATCTGTTGATTCAACAGGGTTTATCAAAGGTTCTTCTGAGAAGATCGAACAAGCCGGCCACCATCATTGACAATGATTGGGCCGACATGGAGGAGAGGGCGTGTAGCGCGATCCAATTGAACCTATCGGACTAGGCCCTTCAATACGTGGTAGAAATCGAATCCACTCCGGAGGTATGGCTCAAACTCGAAAGCATCTACATGGCGAAATCTCTTACGAACAAGTTATTCTTGAAGAAGAGATTGTATTCACTTCAAATGAGTGAAGGAGGAGATCTGTTGGAACACCTCAACATGTTTAATTAGATGATTAGTGAACTTACAAGCTTGGAAGTAAAGTTTGAGGATGAAGACACATCGCTTCTACTATTGGCATCGTTGCTAGATTCGTTTGACCACTTGGTGACTACGCTCCTTTATGGCAACTCTAGATATTGGAGAGGTGATTGTTGCCCTAATTTGAAACAACACCTGAAAAAGGGCAAGTAGTTCAAAATCTTTGAGAGAGAGACTCTTTGGGAAGGAGAAAAGTAGTCAAGGAAGAGGAAGATCAATGGATCAAGGATCGAGCCGTAGGGGTCGATCAAAATCCAAGGGAAAGTTCAAAAGAAGATATTACGGGTGTAATGAGGATGGTTATACCAAGAGATTCTATCCAAATAATAACGAAAAAAAGAAGAAGAGCTCGGATGAAGCAAGTGTAGCCGACATAATTGAGACCAATGATGGGGACGTCTTGTCCGTTGGGGAAAGACACTTTCGAAGATTCATGGATCTTGAACTCCGGATGCACTTATCATATGTGTCCTCATTGAGAAGCCTTTGATGAGTACAAGGCATATGATGGCGGTTCAGTTCTCATGAGGAATGACACTTCATACAAGATTGTGGGAATTGGAACCGTGAAAATCAGGATGTTTCATGGCATGATTAGAACCCTGGTGGATATGCGTCATGTATCGGGTCTAAGGAAAAATCTAATTTCATTGGGAGCACTTGCTCAAGGTGGAGTTTTGAAGGTGATAAAGGGAGCTTTGGTTGTTCTAAAGGGACAGAGGCACGGAAACCTATATCGACTTATAAGAACCACAATGCAAAGTGGAGCATCTGTGTCCACAGATGCTAGCATGGAGATAGATAACACCTATCTATGGCATATGCATCTTGGGCATATGGGGGAAAGAGGATTGATGGAGCTTCACAAGAGGAATGCACTCCAAGGTATGAAAACATGCAAATTAGATTTTTGCAAATTTTGTGTGTTTGGAAAACAATGCATAGTACAGTTCAAGGTTGCAACTCATATGAGCAAGGGCGTGCTCAAGTATGTACACACGGATGTATGGCGTCCTTCACTAGTAAAGTCAAAAGATAGGAAGGAATACTTTGTGACATTCATTGATGATTTCTCTTGGAAAGTTTGGGTTTACTTCATGCGACACAAAAGTGAGGTCTTTGACAAGTTCAAAGAATGAAAAGCCGAAGTTGAGACTTCCACGGGGAAGAAGCTTAAGTGCTTGAGATCGGATAATGGAGGAGAGTACAAATCGACACCATTCATGGAGCTTTGCAAGAAAGAAGGGATTAAACGTCACTTCAAAGTTCCGGATATGCCCCAACAGAATGGCGTAAAAGGATGAACCGGACCTTATTAGAGAGAGCTCGAGCATGAGGTTGCATGCAGGACTGAGCAAGGAGTTTTGGGCAGAAGTTATCTGCATGACATGTTATCTTGTGGATTGGTCTCCATCAACTCCAATTAAATGCAAAATTCCCCAAGAGGTATGGATTGATAAAACTGCCGATTATTCTAATTTAAGAATATTCGACTATCTTGCTTTTATACATGTATAGAGTTCGAAGCACTCAAAGTTGGATCAAAAGTCAAAACAGTGCATATTTCTCGATTACGAGAAAGGAGTGAAATGCTACAAATTATGGGATCCAAGTGAGAAGAAAGTTCTGACGAGTAGGGATATTGTGTTTGATGAATCTGCAGTGTTGAAGTCATGCTGCATGCCACACGCAGCTTTTAAAGAGGAGAGTGATAAATCTATTGTTAAGGTGGAGCTTGAAGTTAGAGAATTTGCAGAGAATGGTGAGTCATCCAATGAAGCTTCGAAAGTTAAAGAAATGGTAGAAGTTCCTTGTACCATTGCGACGGGTCGAGGAAGGCGCACTCTCAAAGCACCGGAGAGGTACGGTTTTGAGGACATGGTTGCTTATGCTCTTACCGTAGGTTCCAGCGATCCAAGCTTCTATCATGAAGCTTTGAAAAGTGATCACAAAGAAAACTGGATGACCGCGATGATGGAGGAGATGGAGTCATTACAAAAGAATGAGACGTGGAAACTTGTGAAGAAGCCCAGGGATCGGAAAGTCATTGGCTGCAAATGAGTTCTTTGAAGAAAGGAAGCAGCAACAGAGAAAGAGCAAGAGAGATACAACGCCCGACTTGTTGCTAAGGGCTATGCACAGAAGGAGGGGATCAATTACGACGAGATATTTTCCCGATTGTAAAACGCACATCAATTTGTGTTTTACTAGCAATGGTGGCCGTGTATGACTTGGAGCTCGAGCAACTAGATGTGAAGATGGCATTCCTTCATGGTGATTTGGAGGAGAAAATTTACATAGAGCAGCTTGAAGACTTCAAGGTGGAAGGGAAAGAGAATCATGTTTGCTTGCTCAAGAGATCACTTTACGGTTTGAAGCAATCTCCAAGGCAATGGAATAAAAGATTTGATTCCTTTATACTTCGTATTGGCTACGTGAGGAGTGTGCATGATTCTTGTGTCTACTATAGAGTTTTGGATGATAAGTCGTTTATTCTATTGATGCTCTATGTTGATGATATGTTAATTGCTACAAGAAAAATGAGAGACATCATTTCCCTAAAATCTCAGTTAAGCAACGAGTTTGAAATGAAGGATCTTGGTGCTGCAAAGAGGATCCTTGGCATGGAAATCTTTTGAGATAGATGTGCAAGTAAGTTTTCGGTAAATTAGAAGAAGTATGTTGAGAAGGTGTTGGAGCAGTTCAACATGGGAAAAGCTAAACCGGTTTGTACACCCTTAGCAAATCACTTCAGATTATCCAAGAAACAATGCCCTAGTTCACACGAGAAGATTGTAAAGATGTCTTGAGTACCCTATGCTAGCACAATAGGGAGCCTCATGTATGTTATGGTGGAGTGCCACCACCCATCGCTAGAGGGGTTGGTGAGGCTCGCCCAAATCTAGGTTGAGGGCACCCAGATCTGGGCAACACTTGGCCTTCACCTAGGGTAGGCGTGACTCACCAAGCATGCCTACCCTAGGCGAAGTGCCAGTGACCCTCGCTAGGCGTGGGCAAGCACTAGAGTGGGCCTAGCGAGGGTCACCAAGTAGGCGAGGGTAAGCACAAACTTTAGGTCTAATGTTGATTATTTCAACCAAAAAAAAGTCTAATGCTGATTCTACCAAACTTTTTTATCTCATAAAAAATCGACTTTTACTCAAGTTCCAAATTTAAATTTGACCTCTGTTAATTTGGAACCCTTAGTTGTTCAACGTTGCAACTCCACACCATCAATAAATCCCCTTCACTTCGATCACAGCTTGATTTTTTTTTTATTATTGAAATCTCAAGTGACCACCACGACAAGTTTGGCTGATGGATGCAACCTCTTCGTGATGGACATTAGCGAGGCCAATGGCAGGGCTGGCGTTAGCGTTGCCTGGGCAGAAGAAATTCTAGGCTACGGACACACAGAGAGTATCCAAAAAGCAAATAAGAAAAAGCCCAAGTCAAAGAAAAAGAGCTGACGTGTATATATTGCTGACTTGGAATTTCCACATTGGATTATAAATTAACGGAGCTAAATTTGGGATTTGAGTAAAAGTTAGTGATTTTTATATGACAAAAAAAAATTCGGGCCAAAATTGGTATTAGACCTAAAAGTTCGTGCTTTTTTAGGCAATTAGCCTTTACATTTTGTGTCATAATCTTCAATTTTTCAATAATTTAGGCACATTTATATGGAGGAAATCACTGTTCACATTTTTTCTTTTTCTTATCAATGAATTAATCTCTTTACTTGTATGACTCAGTATTTTTTGAAAAAGTGATTTTGGATGGGATTTGGTACAATACTTATGAAATATAAGAGAACTATTTCAATTAGATTGTGGTTAGAAAAGTAGTATTTCTCATGATGAAATGATATGGATAATTTTGATACCAAGCAAAAGTACATCGGAAACACATAGCCAAAATAGGGCAAAAGAACATTACAGGTGCCATAACTTGTGTCTGTTTAGTGCTAAAATTTTTGAAAACGATCATTAAGTACTAAAATTTTTGAAAACGATCACTTAAGTGCCAACTCCGATGCCGTATACAAATTTTTCGCTGGAAATATTTTTTTTAAATTAATTTTTGAAGCTGACGTGGCTCACAGGAGTCTCGCAGAGGAGATTGGCACTTAAGTGATTATTTTTCAAAAATTTTAGCACTAAAGTGATCCAAAAAAAAAGTTATGATACTTAATGATCGATTTTCCTCCGACTTGGCACCAAATGATCCGAAAAAAGTTATGGATCAAAGTGAGCGCCCATAGACACAGTTATGGCACTTATAGTGTCCTTTTTGCAAAATAGTTGGGAAGCACATAGAAAGGAAGAAAAATTAGGTGAACTCGCCTAATAAACTGCATGGTTCCAAAGACTTTAGTTCGTGAAGGATTCTGGTCCTTGATTTGTGGACTGGGATATTCTCCCACTCCATAGCAAGCAAAGCAAAGTTCTTTTTTTTTTTTTTTTTAAATATAGAAATGCAATTCTATTTTACGTTTTTGGACTTTTGGATGAAAAATAAAGAGATGAAGGCACCAAAGGTCCCTAAATTATTGTGAAACGTTCAATCGTGTCCCTTAATTATTTTGTGTAATCGGGTCTCTACATAAAATGTTCAATCACATTCCTCACAATCTATATAAAATCTTGTTGAGATGCCTCAAGCCCCTCTGCGATTTCCGCCAGCTGTGGAAAACTGAATTTGGTCAAGCTGTCGAAACACGCAAAGATAACCGAGTTGGGCTTTTCAAATCTAGCCATCTTAAGTATTCATGGCTGCTGATGGATGCTTCCTTACTCCCTCAGTGCGTTATCAACAGTATCTCTATTGTAGAGTAAGACTGGACCGACATGCCAGGCCTTCCTTCCCAAGACATTCCTGTAATAATCGGCATAGTCCTTTTCGAGTTAGTCAAAAGCTGTTAAAAATGCTTCCGTAGCACTTTTATCTCTGATTCGACCAATTCTTTAGCCAACATGGAAAAATCTATTTCAACTTCTTGTCTTGAATGATCCCCCCAGCTTATTCTTTGTCCGCATTAATTCTCCAGGGAGGTGAGTACAAGGAAAGTTTCTGAATCAGATGAAACTCTCGTGTGGTTGATATAGTGCGATAGCTTCCCCGGAGCATTTAGCAAAGAAACTTATCCCTCCAACGACTAGCTTCGGAATTTACAACCGAGCAGCAACATCAGTAGCCCACGGACCGAATATATCTGCTACTAGAGAATCCGTTCTATGTTCTTCCAGGATATACAAGATCGGTTCCTGGAGCAAGCTCAGGGCCTCCCAGAATATACCCACCAATTCCACCTGATTTTGGCTCGATATGACTGCATCTGTATTCTCCCAACCTTCTGGAAACCCTAGCTCAATCAATGGTAATTTGACAGTTTGGATGTCAAACTCCAAACCCAATCGATTGCTTCCTTTGGTTTGTTTCGAAAAAAGGGTCTCACAGTAATGGCTCAAGGCCAAATGATACCGGTGATGGACATGGCCAAGACCTTAGCAAAAATATGAAGTTGGTTACTTTCATTCTCAATAGCGAGGGAAAAAAAGATAGATTCAGGCTTTGTGTTAATATTATGTATCAAATTTGAGTCCTACCTGATTGGAGGATGTAAATTGGTTTGTCAACTGAATATCTTAGGAAATAAATTCACGAATTTGTAATTGGATTAGAATTCCTTTTGAAGGCATAAAGATATATATGTAATGTTGGAGATTTGTTTCTGTTGAAACAGAAAAGGATAATATCCACGTTTGACCGATTGACCGAGATTTGGGCAACTTTCAAGAATTGTGGACGTCAATTCTAAAAGCCAAGAAGAATATAGGGGGGTTTAGGTAAAAGTCAATTTTGTCGACACGTTTAAAAGCAAACATAAAAAGTAGGGGTGAGCACTAGTCATGGCCACGGGCGGTTTTTTCCGAAACCGCCTCCTCAAATCCAGGCCTTGCCCATTGACCCGGCCTGCAATTCGAATCGGAACCGCCCCGTGGCCTACGGGCCCGATTCCGGTTCCAAATTATTTAAAATAATAATAGTAATGAAATTTTTTATAAAAAAATTATTATTTAATTTTTTTATAAAACAAATTGAACTCTAATTGCCATGCATTGTAAATGCATTGATCTCCAATTGCAATACTTGGCTTGGGTGTATTGAACTCTAATTACAAGGCTTGGCTTGGGTTTTATAAACAACTCCTTTGATGGTCTCTTCATTCTCATTCGATGTGGAACTCTCGATTTGCCTTAAACGCCTTCAATACAAGACTTTTGGCTTGTCTTCATGCAAATGCCAAGAGTTCCACATCGAATAGGAATAAAGAGACCATTAAAGGGGTTGTTTATAAAATCCAAGCCAAGCCATGAGCATGTGAAGTTGTATGCATTTTGTGGCTACGATCCTTTGCTAGTTAAGAGCAAAGGGTTCCATTGAACAACCTAGAATCGGACCCGGACCAATGGTCCGGTTCCCGGTTCTATGGTTTTGCCGGTCCGATTCTAGTTCTAAAATTAAAAACCGGTCTTATCGGTTCGATTCTCGGCCCGACCGAACCGATCACCCCTACAATTTTCATTTTGATTATAATTTATATTGAATAATTCATTATTTCATATTTTTACAATTATTTATTTTTTTTTTTTCACAATTTATTTTAAGAATTTGGACGTCAATTCTAAAAGCCAAGAAGAATATAGAGGGGTATAGGTAAAAGTCAATTTTGTCGACACCTTTGAAAGGCAAACATAAAAAGTAGGGGTGAGCATCAGATCAACCTTGGACCGGCCCAAGACTTGCCCATCTCGGCCGGTTAGGCTGATCTTGATTCAATTCCTAAGGAGATTGGGTCAGTCCTTGATCTCAAGACCGCTAGACTTTGCATTGTGCAGGATGATCCTCGATCTTGGTAGTTTATGGTTGGTCCAACTCGAACCAACCCCGTATATAATAATATTATATATAATATATGTTTTTGTCCACTCTAAACCCTAGCGCCTCATCATCTGATCTCTTCTTTCTTATGCAATTTAGTTTGCTATGAAAATTGGAAAATAGAAAGAAACTTAGCCCCAATTTGACCAAAAAAAATAGAAACCTCTTCGCTTGCCTCGCCCTCACTTCGCCTACCTTGTTCTCTTCTTTCTTATGCAATTCAGTTTCCTGTGAAAATTAGAAAGTTGAAAGAAACTCGGCCCTAATTTGACCCCAAAAAAAATTGAAACCTCTTCGCTTGCCTCGGCCTCTTGCCTCACTTGGCTGCCTTTGTTCCCTCACCTCACCTCTCGCCTCTCTTTGCTAGTCTTGCTAGCCTTGCCACTCGCCTCTGGCCTCTCCTCACTCGCATCACAAGCATAACTCACTCGACCAACATACTTTGTTAAGTATTAATTATGTGTGTTTTTTGTGTTGTTTTCAGGTATTTGGAATTAGAAGCGATCATTGAAGAATGAACAAGATATGAAGTTGTATAATTCATGATTTATATCACGTATTTCGAACTTCTTATGGTTTAATTGTATTTCACATGTTCATTTTCATTATTTGTTGCTTTTAGCAAGTGTGAAATTTATGTTGTTACCTTATCTTATATTTATATTTGATATGTACCAGTGTTCGTAGTTTGTTTACTTAATATCGCATTGTTAATAGATTTGTAATTTGAAATAGTATGTTTGTCCTTTTAAGAAATACATATAATGAAACAAAAAATATCAATTGGTATCGGGTTAACCTTGGAATTGGACCAGGCCCATAGGGTTGGTTTGGTCCCAAGCTCAACAAGGTCATCCTCGGTCCCAAAAATTGAGGACCAACACTATGTGGGTTGATGCTTGAGTTAGGTGCTGGACCGGTCCAGCTTGGACCATACTCACCCCTAATAAAAGGGCGTGGAGTTTTTGGAAGAGAGCTTGAGTTGTACACACGTCAGCCGCACAAGAGGAAAGAAAAATTGAACGGTGAGCACTTTGGGGACACATGAGAAATAGAGACTGACGTGTTCCGCAGTTCCTGTTTCTTTGGCCATGTGAACGTGTTTGGACACGGTGATTTGTGCTGTGAGTTTTACATCCAATTGAGTTGTTTATTTACAAACACTTTGGCTGCGTTTGGTCATCCTGATTTCAAAACAGGATAAGATTAGATAGGATAGGATAAGAAATCATGGGATTTCTTCATATCCTATCCACTGTTTGGTGTACTACGGATTTAAAGTCGGATAGGATAATTTTTTTTTTTGCTATTCACGGATTCAGAGGAGTTCGAGAAATTTTTTGGTGAAAGCGCACAAGGTGTGAGGATGAAGATGAATAGTGGATTATTTTTCAAAAATAGGCATTAAAATCCTATCCGAATCTATCCCATCTCCCTCGTGGACTTTTTATCCGGCCATATCCAGTCTATATCTTAGGATCCTATCCTAGACCACCACCAAACACAGAATAAGATGAAACATATCCTATCCTGACTTTTATCCAGTCAACCAAACGCAGCCTTTGGGTTTTGGTGTAATCTAGGTGTGGAAAACACTCGAGATTGAAACTCTGTAATTCTCCGATTTAATAGTGGATTATTTAATGTTGGCTCTCCTTGATATAGTTATCGGCACTTGGATCGAACCACGTAAATCTTTGGTGTCCTTTATTATTCATCATTTATCTCTATGGTGATTTCGCGTTGATATAATTGCAACATCTATTTCCATATTTCAACACTTTGCTTCTCTATGCAGATTGCAGAGTTTTATGATGCTATAGCATAGCTAAGTACTTGTTTGGAAATATGTCTGTTGGAAATTTAGCCAAGTCATCGAGATGAATAGGCACGTGACCATAGGATCGGTCATTATTAAACACGTGATCCATTATCGATGACCATAAGAATTGTTATTGATATTAATGCACATCAATGACCATTAATTAGTTGTTGTTATACAAGTGTTGTTAGTTAGCGATGGTCGACAAGGATATCGATTTAAGAGGAGTAATGGATTATCGATTAAGGTACCAAGGAAAGACTGAAGGCATGAAGATGCAGTTATGAGTTTTCAAATTTGAAACCACTTGTGGGTAAAGCAACGGAGTCTAGGAAATCGATTTTAAGGGAGCAACCGCTTGAAGTCAAGATCATGGTATCGTGAGAGTATGGGCACAAGATTTTCAGAGATGGGGAACATGGTTACAAAAGCAGGAGAACTGCTGAGAAACGTCATGGCAAAACCATGATAAATACCATTGTTCATTTATTCGAGACCCCCACGAATGAACAAACAAATTTGCTATCTTTCAGTTATCTTTGCTTTATTGCATTGTACTTTTAGTTTCTAGACTCACATCATCGATTAAATTCTAACCGAATCGGCCTGCCCCGATTCCAAACCGTTTAGATGTAGTGTCTAGATTTGTTTCGATGAAGTCAATTATATCAGCAATTATATTCCAATGTGTATCTTTATGCTGAGTGTTGCAACATTGATTAAATTCCTGTATTGCATCTTTGCATTTTCAAGCTTTGTCGTTGATTGAATTATGTCGTAGTTTGTATACATTCAGTTTCAAGTTTTATTATCGATTAAATTCCAGCACAATCTGTGTACATATAGTCCTATTTGAAGTAAAGTTGATGATTTTCTTGTCTACCTGTGATATTTCGTGTCCTGAATCGACATGGAACTTGTCTCTTCTGATAAAAAATCACAACTTTTGGTGAATGATATTTCGTTGCCAAATTCACTTTGCCCGAAACAATGTCTAAGATCATATATTTTCCTACGCACCACAAAATACAGGAGAAGACGGGTCCTTGAAAGGATGAGCTAACTCATTCCGACTTTTATCACGAAAAGGACAGTAAGAAATTTGATTCACATATTGTCGCGACCTACCTCTCGAGGGCCGAACTCGATAAGGCGGGTTTAGAGATAAGTGTTCATGAAACGGTTCATATGACACATCATAAAAAATGTCTTTACTGAAGCATAAATCTTTTGGTTATCCATATGGCCATTGATCATGAACGTGGATTTTCCCTAAATCCATATCTCGCGTGACAGCGGATCGATTTTATCTTTTTTAGGAGTCGCCACTAGCTTCGGTTGGGGTCGGCTAGAATACCCAACCAAACACGGAGTTTCGTTTCGGTTTCTACGAAAACCAGAGATCAAAGGTTCGGGGACTAGCTTACGTTAATATTTCTATTAACGCCCTTTCGGTACCGCTAAACTTAACATGGTTGTTATCTAAGTTGTCATGCATTTGTTCTTTACCATTTTCATGTCAAAGTCTTAGTCCACTATGTGATCATGCATCTTGTTTTTGTGTTTTCATTTAAGGTTCTAAACTAATCCTATCTTAGTCTAGAAAAAAGAAAGAAACAATCAATTGTATTGAAAGACATTTCGTAAAGTAAATACTCAAAGTATTGAAAAGACAAGCTAATTCTAAATGCGAGAAAGTAAAAACCCGCAACTCGTCGAGTGTTTATTACAACACAAATTGAAAACCCGAGACATGATCGGGATGAATGAATTGAATATGAATTGAAACCGGATCGGACATCGGTCTATCGTCATCATCAAATGAATACAAATTGAGACCGGATTGGAGATCGGTCAATCGCCTTGGTCTTTTCAATTTTGGATTATCTTCCCATGGACCGCCTCTCGGTGTCGGCATTTAGATTCATAGCATACATTCACGACAAACAATATCCAAAAGAATAACCAAAGAAAAAACAATAGTGTAAACAATTCATTAATCAAACACGGGCCTCGGGATCAGCGTTTGTTTTTTCATGCATTTCGATTCACCACCCACCTAATCATCTAATATTATTTGATTAATGGTTAACAATAATGGGCTACTATTTGCATTCACAAAACGACAACTCATATTAATTAACCCCTAAAGTCGGGTTCTAAATGACCACAATGGACTACTTGCCGAACATGCACCGAGCCTAACATTCATCTAACAAACACATACATAGCAATGGAATAAGCATGCATTCAGGCCCATGGGCCTTATTTCAAACCAATCAAGCAATGTGAAGAGGGCTTCATAAAAAGCCACTTATTTAATTATTATCTAATTCGGATTGCTTCTATTTAGATGTGATTAACTAACCTAATGATGTCCAAATGAAGTGATTCAAGTGTTATTAGAAATCTTGTGACATGAGGATCAAAATTCAAGAAGACCATTTTTTCTAAATCCTCACCGATTTTCACGAAAATATCAAATTTGATCTCAGTGACAAGCTGGACTCAGTTTTGTTAAGGATTTCAAAATAATAGCAGGAAAAATAACAAACCTTATCAAAACCACGTGAAAATTTTTAGGTAATTAGTATTCTCCGTATGTAACAACTTTCATGTTTTAAGTTTTTGCTAAAAAGTCCTCCAAATTTTTATAAAATTCGGTTTTCGCGAAGGACTCAACTGCAAATCAAATTTTAACCCGTAAAGGCCTTATATGAAATTTTAAACAAATTGACCCTCCAAAAATTGCTATTAGGCCCTCAAAATTTTCAGTCAACATAATGAGACCCCAATGAACAACTTTGTAATTTTGATTTTTTGCAAAAGAGGACTCTAACTTTATCAAATTCGGAAAAACATCTTTTGGATTCCAAAGGAATGAAAATCAGATCTGAACACAGATACTGATTAGATCATGAAAATTCCTTTTGAAAATTCAAATGAATTCCGATTTTGATGAAATTAGTTTCAATGGAAAGATTTCGATCTCAGTGTGAACTTTTGTGACGAAAACTTTTTCATATTTTGAACACACGATTTTATGAAAATCGAAGAACACACGAAGGTTAGTCAGAAACCAGTCTGTTACCCGATTCATGCATAGATGACGTTGCAGATCGTACCATGCTAACATACTTGGAATTTTGTGAAAATTTTATGATGAACAGCTTAAGATGTGCTTTACGACTTTCGTGAAGAAATTTTATTCAAAAAATGATCGTAGAAAATCAGAAAAATCACAGAACAGCACAACATCAATCAGAAAATCATCAGAACAGACTTGAACATCATATTCCAGATTCTGATCCTAACTTTCGAAAGAGTTTTGACATAGCAAACTAAGTCTGATTGAGGCATGCGATATATCAAATTGAAGCTTAAGACGTGTTTTACGATTCACTAGTTCATCACTTCGCAAGATTTTGACAGTAACAAGCTCAAATCAGCATCTCAAACATGCAGGTTTCTGTGTACACGAATTTGCATAACAACATCCAAGTGAACTTACCTTGTCTAATGATGCTCGACGCCAAAATCAAGCGATCCGCCTCCGTATTCAGATCAAGAACAGCATGGAGAAATCTCGGAAAGCTCAACAACCTATGAGAAGAGATTGCACAAACTATAGTGAGAATCGATTTGATCTCGCACTAATGAGCTAATAATGGAAAATCAAGTCAAAATAAACGATTTGGTGGCTGTTCAATGAGAAGCCGGCCACCACAGCCACATGAAGACGCTGAAGAACGTTGCTGGAGGTTCGGGATCGCCAGAAGGAACGCCGACGATCGCCCAAACCGCTTGAACCGGGCCGATCAAATCACTAGTAGCAACAACACCAGTGATGCTGCCATGGGAGGAATCTCGGCGGAATGAGGATCTCCGCCACCAGCAAGCTCGGCTGGCCTTGCGACTGGCTACGTGGCATCGTGGGGGACGACGGTGAGGCGATGATCTGCCAGAAAAAGGCCGGCGAGGAGATGAGATGGCCGGCGGCCGAGAGAGGGCGAGAAAGAGAGGGATACGTGAGCTTAGAGAGAGAGAGAGAGAGAGAGAGAGAGAGAGAGAGAGAGTGAGGAGAGAGAATTCATATCTGAAAAATGAGAGTTCCCCCCAATTTTGGAGGGAAAATATACTATATACTCCCCTCAACTTTGAATCTTGGCCCTTAGATTAATCTAATGGCCTAAAATGCATCCTTAATGATTAATAATATTCTTTAAAGGCTAAGGATTGGTGACATGGCATCATGGATGGACATGATCAATTCTAAATGAATGGCCATGATTGATTTGCTTATCCCCTAATTAATTTGCTTAATCCTTAATGAAGGGCATTTTGGTAATTTTCACTTAGGGGCATTTTCGTAATTTTCAATTAAGGGCATTTTTTTTCATTTTTGGGCTCAAAAGGATGTGGTCGGCCTTGGTTGGTCAGAATGGACCGTCAATCGCCGAACTTTTGACCGAAAATGGCCGGCCTTCGGCTATATCGGTTCAATTTGAATCAAATTGGGTTAAAAATAGGTTAGCCTCGAATTTTGCCTGTTTGAACCGGGTTCAATCCTTGATTCCTTTTGTTCCAATTTGGTACAATTTGATTTCTATCATGATTAATTGACCCCATTAATATCGAATTCAATCAAATTAGATTGAATCGATTTGAAATTCATGTACAAAATTGATCCAATTTAATTTGTTTGTCTTAATTGCTCTTGAATTTGGGTAATTGTATGGCCAAGCTAGACTAACAAATTTAATTGAAGTCTAATTAACCAAATTGAGTCTTAATTCATCAAATTAAATATTAGTCTAGAGTGGGTCAAGTTGAATTGCACCGATTAGACCAATTACTCTTAGACTTCTTAATCATTGGATCACTAAATTGATCAGATTGACTCCAATTCATGTGAATCTTCCAAATTGATTTTGAATTTGGATTTCATATAAGAAATTAGGCTTATTCGTGCCTCAATTGCTCAAATCATGAAGAATCGATCCAAATCACTTTTTAGGGCCAAAATTGGGGGTTTTGGTATTTGGCTTGAAATGACAAAATTTGTTCCAAAATTGAATATAAGATGACTTCTAGATCAAATTTCATGAAGAAAAACTGAACTAAAAAGTGACTAGAAATAAAGTAATTTCATTTTTGATCGATTTGAACCAAATTTCGCAAACCGGGAAAAAAGTTGATTCTAAGCCGATTTTTGTAAAATTTCAAATGCCAAAGGTAAATTGGATGCAAAATAAGATGATTTTTGAATTTTTGTATTTTTTTCAATTTTGTTGCAATCATTCAACTTTGACCAAAAGTCAAACTCTACACCAGACCACTTTTTTGGCTAAACTTGGTATTTTATATCAAATTGGCTTTAAATTTTCCAAGAATTTCCATTTTCTAAAGGAAATTGAACTTGAAACCGGAATGGTTTTTGATGTGGTCAAAACCCTTATTTGGCCTCCCATTGCTTTTCCTTTTGAGCTATCATAGAATATCTGAAGGTCTAAAAGTCCATCGCATTAGACCTGATTTGACTATGTTCTTTGGATGCAATTTTCCTAAATATTGGGCTTCTAATTGTCAAATTTCATGGCATAATGGGTCCTGGGAAGAGAACCTAGGGGGTATTGGTGGAATAGCTTTTATCAAAAATGATTGTGCCATCTTTTGTTGAATGGAATAATATCCTTTTAGAAATAGCACCCTTTTTATGCCTGGTCTCCGAAATCATCTTGCCAATATAAAAAAGGCCTTTCTCAAGCCAGTTCAAAACAATCCTCGGAACAAAAAATTAAGGTATCAACACATATCCATTCTATATTCAACACATATCCTTTTTGTAGTCACACCTGGTGTTTTAGCACCAGAAATTTCTCCTACTCCTTGTGCTTCTTTGTTTGCTATGAATATTTGACCTGTCTTAAGCATCTCACTGTGTTAAAGTTTGATGTCGACAATTGTTGAAAAATTTATACCGATAACCAAAAAAAAAAAAAAAATCGAAATGTCGATTTGGTTTGAGTCGAAATACCTTCAAACCCAACTATGTATAAGGAAAATTACCGCGAGGACGTAAAGAATTACGACCTCTCTATCTTTTCTCTAAAATTGTTGCCAAGTGCCAAGTTTTATACATATCACACAAGATGAGTTGTACAACAGCCAAATATGTCATTAACATGGAACGACTAACGAGGTTGAGTTTGTCATCCTCTTCTTGCCTTTTTACTTTTGCTCGTCTTTCTTCCTTGTTTTGTCCGTTAATGTGCAAATACAATCCTATGGAATATGAAGTTGCAATGATCTCTCCGCCTGTTGTATCTCAAGGACAGATAATTCAGAAAAGGGAAAGTACAGAGGGAATCTTGCTATTGAATTGCAACTACGAGACTAACTTTAATTTCTTCCGCACAACTGAATACAAGATCATGTGTACTTTTCCTATTACCTCAAAAGAATTGAACTCACAGCCTACACATTGAAAGATCATTTTTCTCTACGGCTAAACCACAACAGAAACTGAGGACGGAAGATTTCTATTTCTTTAGTTTCATTCTCCAGAACCGAAAATTCAAGATTGATTGCTTCAGGTCATGAATCAGATCTTCTTCTTTTGAGCCGATCTCTGCAGTCTGAGCTCTTGAAGGAGAGCTCCCAAATCAGACCAAGAAGAGCCACCTTCTTCCACAGCCCCTCTCGCCATCTCTGCAAGTTCTTTCGCCCTCCTCCTCATTTCCTCTGCTTCCTCACCCACCAGGACTCTCTTCACTGCCTCCTCCACTCTCTCGCTCTTCACGCTGTCACCGAACAACCTCACCCACCGCTTCACCCCGATGTCGATCCCAATCTTGAGCACCTGGGTCACAAACTTCTCGTTGAAGAATTGCTCCGCCGCGACTGGCCAAGTCACCATTGGCACGCCGGCCGTGACCGCCTCCAGCGTCGAGTTCCACCCGCAATGTGTCACGAAACCCCCGATCGCCTCATGATCGAGAATCAGCACCTGAGGAGCCCAGCCCCTGATGATGAGGCCCTTGTTTTGGATTCTTGATTCGTAACCATCAGGCAACCACTCTTCTTTGCCTTCTTCCACATTCGGGTCCTTCTTCACCACCCAGATGAATTGTTGCTCTGATGCTTCTAGTCCGACTGCAATCTCGTGGAGCTGAGAAGCATTGAAATTTGCCATGCTTCCGAAGCAAATGTAGATCACTGAGTTGGGTTGCTTCGAGTCGAGCCACTTGAGGCACTCATGCTGGTCAATGGATGCTTGGTTGCCCCTGTGTGCTTTGTCCTCAGTCTCCTTATTGCACAATGAGAGCGGGCCGACGAACCAGGATCGTCTCCCTAGGAATGTCCTGTAATGGTCAGCATAAGCCGGCTCGAGCTCGTAGAAGCTGTTCATGACAACTCCGAAGCTCCTCTTCTCCGATTCCTTCGCCTTGATGTAGAACTTGGTGCGGTCGGTCTCTTCCCTGACAAAATCCGGCAGTTGCATCCTGGACAGTGTGATTTCTCCGGGGAAGTTGGGGATGACGAAGGGCTCCGAATCGCACGACACCTTCTTGTGAGGCTCATAGAGCCTCACACATTCTAAGCCCGCAATGGAGAAGGCACTTGACCCATGGAAAACGAGCCTAGGGATTCCGCACTTGGCTGCAATCTCGGTTGTCCAGGGGAGGAACACGTCGGAGACTAGACAATTGGGGTTATGTTTCTCTATCAGCAGCTCGAGCTGTTGGTCCAGCATCATGATGGCTCTCATGAATTGCGTGCGCATTTCTTTCGTAGTGACCTTGTTCATATTATCACAGTCTTCCGGCAAGCCAACCTCTTTCAGGGGCAACATCACCGTGACGACATCGATGTCGAAGCCCGAATCCTTGGGTTTCGCGATGGATTTCAAGAAGGTGGGCTCGTCATTGGGGGTGGCGATGAGGGTGGACTTGCAGCCTCTAATGGCGAAGAGTTTGGCCATGTCGATCATCGGGATCATGTGGCCCGGGGCCATTAAAGGGAAGAAGAAAATGTGAAGCTGATGGCTTTCACTACCCATTTGGCCTCTCAGGAGAGTTTCTGCTACAGGAACGTATTCAGACATGATGCTGGTGAAGCACAAGAAAGGTTTGCTTTTAGACTGCAGACCTAGGACAAATACATAAGGAGGGGTTTTGGAATAAAGAAAGGGGTGATGAGAGATAGACAAAGTTTGATTTCTTCTCTGCTTTAGATGTCATATAAAATATATTTATTTAAATGGTGACCAGTTTCCTTGTTTGCCAAGAATTTTGGCATTAAAAAAAGAAAAACAAAAAACCTCAGTCTAGATTTGGAGTCACTAACAAAGATGACTGGAAAATGCGCGTCTTCTAGTCGAAGACTACATAATCTATTACGTCAAGCACAAAATTTGTAGGCCAATGACTGAAAAAGATAAATTATGTAATTACTTGTCGAGTTCTGCAGAGACGTCATGCATGACCGATTGCACAAGACGGGGACGCCCATTGGAATTGGCTCCGTGACATCCAATTGGGAAGAGTTTTCTTACTTTCTGTGCAAGGAAAAGTCACTTTGGATAACTCATACGTGGTCAAATGAAGCTTTAAATATACACATGTCACCTTCCAACTGCACCAGCGGGAAAAACACGGCATCTGTACCTATTTAAGTTCTATGACTTTTTAAAAATACTCACTTAAATGAATTCTATGACTTTAATTTGCCGAAAAAACTTACGTGGCTCGTCGCAGTCACTTATACAGACGTTTTTGAGAAGTTTTTGTACTAAAGGGATTGTTTATAAAGTTTTGGGATTGAATTGATTATTTATTAAAAATTTTCTCCAAAATTTATAAAATTAAGAAATTGACAAAAGGGCGGTGTGAGCCAAGACCAAAAATCACAAAGCAAATATTCTAACTATGCCATTTATTTTCTTTGTTTCGCTGGTCTCAAAAGCAAAACTGTGGAGCAAACATTCTCTCCAAATAATTTCATTGAAAATCACGAAAATATATTTGTTTTCCTAAATAATTGAGAAGTAAGTAAAATTTTCTTCACCTCTCGTAACTTTGCATTTGTGTCTTCTCTGACATTGCACTGTTTTGAGATTGAACAATAGAGCTAGCAGACTTGTGGAAATGGATTACTTCTCTTTGATCAATTGTGAGGATTAATGCAAGGGAACTTTTGGAAACCAATTTAACCCCAGTTTCTCCAATGAAAAATTGATAGATTCCGATGAAATTGTTTAGTGTCTAAATTATGCACCATACTATTTTTCAAATGTTTTGGGTGAAAACTTCAAAAATGATAATTTAGAGCCAAAACTTTATGAGATTAATTTAGTTTCAAAACTATTTGGTAAGTCGGGTCAAATATTTCGTTGCCGAAATCATTTAAATGATCGTTGTGGCACTTAAATAATCATTTTAAAAGTTTTGGTATCAAAGTAAGCATCTGATAATAGTTATAACACTGATACCGTCTAATCCTGCATGCAAGGTAAGCTATTCTCAACTACAAAAAGTTTTGGGCTTTTACGTTTGTTCGTGCAAAGTGTGAGAACGCGACTTCTCTTGTCCAAATTAGTCTTTGTCAGCAATGATAATGCATCGATGCATCGAAAACACTGAGGAAACATTCAGAACTAGAATATAATGGCATCCTAGACTAGGCTTCATTTTGATTTGCGAGTAGCTTTGTGCTGCCTGAGTTCTTCGATTAACGAAGTCACATCTGAGTCAGATGATCCACCTTCTCCGACAGCCTTTCTGACAATTTCGCCAAGCTTTTTCACCCTTCTGCTTATTTCCTCTGCCTCTTCACCCGCCATAACTCATCTCACCACCACCTCGTTGCCATCTCTGTTGGAACCAAAAAGGAATAATGATAATTTTGGAAGTTTTGAACAGGCGCACCAATAAAGACCGGAGGATGGAGAACTTATTGAATCGCAAATACTTTTTCTTCCGGGTGCAATTACAAATCTGAAGTTCACAACCTCTTATAGCGGTTGGACGTCTACATAACTTAGACATTTGCTCTGATAAATATTAAATGAAAAAAATAAGGAAGTTCACAAAGCACACAAACAAAGTCAAAAAGAAAATACACATAATAAATGCTTGAAGACCGGCGTGGAATGAGTCCTCCTAGCGTTCTTTGACTTTTTGTTTCAGAAGCTGCTCTTCTTTATTAAATGCTGGCGTCTTCTTTGTCCTCTTCTCTTCATTCTTCTTCGGCGCCTACCATGAATCGTGCTTCGCTGATTCGGTTTCATTCTCCTCCGACGCCCACCATAAATCAAGGTAATCCTTGAAGAATACCTACAACCAAATCTGTAGCTAAGAAACCAACGTACTCAGATATTCAATAATCAATTTTATATTATTTTTAAAGTCTCCCTTAAAATTGTTTTTTGAATTCAACAATATCAAGCATCTTATTTAATTTTTCGAACGAATCCGCTTTCAATGGTTTCGTCAAAATATCTACAATTTAATCTTTAGATATGCAGAAATTAACCTCAATCTCACCATCTTTGACTCGCTCACGAATATAATGATATTTGATGTCGATGTGTTTGCTTCTGCCATGAAAAACTGGATTTTTTTGCCAATGCAATAGCCGACTTATTGTCACACATCATTTTGGTAGGACATGTTTGTTTATGCTTCAATTCACATAGCATCCTATGAAGCCATATTGCTTGACATGCCGCCGAAGCTAATGCCTTGTATTTTGCTTCAGCTGTCGAGAGTGCAACAACTTGTTTTTTTCAAGGACCAAGAAATGACTCCTGATCCAAGAAAAAACGCATATCCGAAAGTACTCTTTTGAGTCTCGGTATCACCTGCCCAATCACTATTTGTGCACCCCACTAGATTGAAATTGTTAGTATAAGAATATAAAATTCCATGGTTATAAGCTCCACTGACATACCGTAAAATTCTTTTTACTACCTGCAAATGTGATTGGTACAGTTTGTCCATGAACCTGCTGATAATTCTCACTCCGTAGGTAATATCTGGCATAGTAGAGGCCAAATATCTCAAACTGCCAACAATGCTTTTGAAATAAGTGAGATTTACCAGTTCACCGGTTTCCTTCTTTCTTCAGCTCCAACAGTTCTACCACGGAGTCCGAATTGGTTTGAGCGATTCCATTTTCAATCGCTTCAAAATATTATTAGCATATTTCTGCTGTGAAATAAATATGCAATCATTTGCCTATTTCACTTCAAGACCCAGAAAATAGGACATCAATCCCAAATCTGTCATTTCAAATTGGCTAGTCATAGCCTCCCTGAATTCAACAAACATCTTTTCACAACTTCCTATAAATATCAAGTCATCAACATCAAGACATACAATTATTATGTCACCGTTAATATTTGACTTGATATACAGTGTATGCTCATACGGGCACTTTTGAAGATCATGCTCTAACAGGTATGTGTTGATTCGTGTGTACCAAGCATGAGATGCATGTTTTAGCCCAAACAATGCCTTTTTCAGCTTGTAAACTTGATTTCTATGCCCTTTCTTCTCATAACCCTGTGGTTGCTCCACGTAAACTTCTTCTTCAAGGACACCATTAAGAAATGATGATTTTACATCCATTTGATGGATCCTCCTACAATTTTGAGTTGCAAGTGCTAAGATCATCCAAATGGTATCCATTTGGGCCACTGGTGCAAATACTTCAAAATAATCAATACCTAGCTTTTGCTTGTAGCCCTTTACAATTAGTCTAGCTTTGTAACGGTCCACCTGACCGTCGAGTTTGTACTTCGTCTTGTACACCCACTTGACACCAATGGGCTTCTTACCATGTGGTAAAGAAGTTAGCACCCATGTGTCATTCTTTTCAATAGAGTAGATTTCTTCATCCATTGCTTGGATCGACTTCTCATCTACAGCTGCTTCATCATAGAATACAAGGTCACATTCAGCAAATAAACAAAAGTTTACCATAGTTTCATTAGTGATTTCATTACTATCACTATCATTGTTTCTTATAACCACATAATCCCTGAATTTTGCTGGAGTCTCTCGCAACCGCTGTGAACGACGTAATGGTGGTTCTGAAGTTGCGGTTGGTGAAGAAAATGCACCACTAGTCGAAGATGATGAAGAAGAATTACCACCAATCGAAGATGATGGAGGTTTTTCTGTATCTCCCTCCAATGGTTCATCTTCGATGGTAATGCTTTTTTGGTCACTCTTTTGGTTCCAATCCCCAGCTTCATCTTCTAAAAACTGGACACCCCTATTGATGATCACCTTTTCAGTGACTGGATTATACAGCTTATAACCTTTAGTTGTGTCACTATAGCCGATGAAGATGCACTTCTCGCTTTTGTCATCCAACTTCTTCCTCCGTTCATCTAGTATATGGGGATATATCACGTACCCAAATACTCATAGGAATGAAACATCTGGCTTGTTGCCGCTCCAAGCTTCTTTTGGGGTTCTTCCAAGAACACTCTTTGTCGGACACTTGTTTAGCACAAATACAGCACACGCGAAACTACTTCTGCCCAAAGCTTCTTGGGTAAATTTTTAGCTTTTAGCATATTTCTTGCCATTTCAAAAATTGTTCTATTTTTTCTTTCTGCTATACCATTTTGTTGAGGAGTATAGCTGGCAATCAATTGACGTTTTACTCCATGAATTTTACAATATTTGTCAAATTCATTTGAGATAAATTCTCTGCCTCTATCCGATCTCAACGTCTTCATAATAAAGCCACTATGTTTTTCAACATAGACTTTAAATTCTTTAAACTTGCCAAAAGCTTCAAATTTTTCTCTCAAGAAATATACTCAAGTTTTTCTGGTAAAATCATCCCCAAAAATTAACATGTACCTTTTTTGTCCAAATAATTCAACCTCAACAGGGCCACATATGTCAGTATGCACCAACTCTAATGGTTGTTTTGCTTCACGGCTTTTCCAACTGGAAAAAATTGTCAATGCTGTTTTCCAACAAGACATCCTTCGCATGGGCGATCTGGACAATCAATCAAAGGTATACCGATCACCATCTTTTTCTGGACAAGTAATTTTAGTCCTCGAAAATTTAGATGCCCTAATCGAAGATGCCACAATTAGTTTCTGTCTTTTATCATTGCTTGAAAATTCAAGAGATTCATCATCTGAAGAGTCAGGGAAAACATCTAGTTCTTTGTCATTTGCACCTTCGTGATCAATGTGCCGTTGACACTTCTGATGGTGCAAACTCCATTTTCAATATGAACCTTTAGCCTTTTTCGGAAAGTTGCCCAACACTTAGCAAATTTCAAAAAAGTCCTGGCACAAAGTAAACATCCGCAATGATAACATTAGTACCATTTTTTGACTTGATATTGATATTACCTTTGCCCATCACGGGAACTTTTGATTTATCCCCGAAGTTGATTTCACCTCAACTTGTCTTCTCCAGCTGCGGAAATAATTCTTTTAGGCCAGTCATATGATTGCTACAATCAGTATCTAGGTACCATATGTTGGTGTCTTCAATACTCGAGTCATCCTTCTTACGTGCTAGTAGCATGTGTTCTTCAGCACCGATGACATATGCATGTTCCACCTGTTCGTATGTTGCTTTTGCCCGACATTCGAATTTGTAATGTCCGAATTATAAAAATAATATAAAATTAATTATTGAATATCTGAGTATGTTGATTTCTCAGCTGCAGATTTGGTTGTTGGTATCCTTCAAGGATTAACTTGATTTATGGTGGGCGTCAGAGGAGAATGAAATCGAATCAGCGAAGCACGATTCATGGTCGGCGCCGAAGAAGAATGAAGAGAAGAGGACAAAGAAGATGCAAGCATTTAATAAAGAAGAGCAGCTTCTGCAGCAAAAAGTCAAAGAAGGCTAGGAGGACTCATTCCACGCCGGTCTTCAAGCATTTATTATGTGTATTTTCTTTTTGACTTTGTTTGTGTGCTTTGTGAACTTCCTTATTTTTTCATTTAATATTTATCAGAGCAAATGTCTAAGTTATGTAGACGTCCAACTGCTATAAGAGGCTGCGAACTTCAGATTTGTAATTGCACCCGAAGAAAAAGTATTTGCGATTCAATAAGTTCTCCATCCTCCGGTCTTTATTGGTGCGCCTGTTCAAAACTTCCAAAATTATCATTATTCCTTTTTGGTTCCAACAGAGACGACAACGAGGTGGCGGTGAGACGAGTTATGGCGAGTGAAGAGGTAGAGGAAATAAGCAGAAGAGTGAAGAGTTATCACCGCTATAAGAGGTTGTGAACTTCATATTTGTAATTGCACCAGAGGAAAAAGCATTTGCGATTCAATAAGTTCTTCATCATCCGGTCTTTATTTGTGCGTCTGTTCAAAACTTCCAAAATTATCATTATTCCTTTTTGGTTCCAACACGAATTTATTGCATTTAAAATACTTGACTTTTGATTTATCACGTGATTTAAATTTTCCAATATGTCGCGACCTAAAATTTCTCAGGCTAATGAATTATTAAGACTAAGCCTAAATCGAGCCCGCCCAAGTCCTACTAATCGCAACTTAGAATTTAAGTTTTTAACATACAAAAGTTTTCATGCCTGGAGTCGCCACTAATCTATTTGTGGTAGGTCGATTAGAAATCTAAATAAAATATAAGGAAATATGTTTTATTCCTACGAATCAAGAGATTCTAAGTTCAGGGACTTGGTTACGCTAAATCTAGTCTAATGCCCTTTCGGTACCTTTTCTTTTCAAAAATATTTATGCAAGCAGTCTGAATCCATTTGATTAGCTAATTACTAACATGTGAGGTGCTCGTATGGGTGCACAAACTACCAATTTAACACTCAAAAAAGTAATAAATAAATTACAAGATTAGGAGAATAACGTACATTAGAGCAGCGCAAGCATCTGCATTGTTAATAGAAAATCACACAGACAATCCTAATATGATTTTTAATTAACAAAGCAAGGCACTCAAGATGTTCTTTAGGATTTGCGCTTTATTAAAATGCAAACTAACCTATATATAATGATATTAAAATGCAAACTAACCTATATATAATGATGTGCAAAAAATGATATGCGATTAATGCAACCTAGCATGCGAACTATATGTCATGCGACGGCGTAATCTAATTCTATATACAAATGATTTATTTTTGGTATTTTTTTCAATGAAATTTGGAATAAAAAATACTCAAATTGTGACATTCCAAATTTCGGCCTATTTTTGGGATTTATAAAACGTGTGATACGTCAGTGTGCTTATAGTAAAATCTCACCCAGGAACTGATCACTCGAGGTTATTATTTTTAAAATTGAGATTTTGCTAGAATCGCACTCGATCGAATTTGACCGTTATTTAAAGCCCAAACTTTAGTGTCGAATTTCTCGGAGTTCTTGGACGAATTTAATTGGACGGTGTTGATATTATTGTGGCCAGCCTCGATATTGCCCGGGTTATACGAAAAGTGAGTTTTTGACCGAGTGCGAATTTGGACTAATAGACCTCTCTTACAGTGTGTTTTTATTAATACCCTTTGGCCAAATCCCAAATTATTAATTAGGATTTTTTTGGGACCGTCGGATCATTTTCGAGTTTAAATCATGGCCGTTGGATCGCGATTATCGCGATTTGACATTTCCTTCTCTCTCTCCGATTGACCCCCCTACGGCTGACACCCCCCTGCCCCTCTCTCCCTCTCTCCTCTTTCCTTTTCTTTTTCTTTTCTTTTTCTTCTCTTCTTCTTCCTCCTTTCTTTTCCCCTTCCGACGCCATGACTGCTTTTGGCTTGCTTCTTGCTTGTTCTCGCCGGCGACCAGCCAAGCCACCACCTCCCGCCCGATCACGCCCGCCCGCCTTTGTCTGCTTGCCGCCGCTGTCCCATGTTGAAACACCGCCATCAACCGCGAGCTCCGCCGGAATAGCTCGAGGCTGCGGATCAGCCCCTACAGCGGCTTCTTCGCTGCACCCATTCGTCGATAAAGTCCACCAGCCACCGAGTCCGAACCCCGGAACCACACCGCGACCGCCCTCATCGCTGTCGTCGTACCCACGTCGTCGCTATCGTTAGTGGTGTGTAAGTTTAACTCCTAATCCCACATTTAGGGTGTTAAACTTTCTTAGGGTAATTTAAGTAGTGTTTAGGTTAATATTAGGTCTGTTTAGTTAGGATTATGTGTTAATTTTGAGTTAGTGTTTAGTTAATTGTGTTTAGGGTATAAGTTATTGATTATTATAATTAAATCATTTATTTTCAAAATTTTAAATATTATTCTATTAGTTAATAAATTAATTCCGAATTAAATATTATTATTTTATTATTAAATAATTAATTTCTGAAAATTAAATATTATTATTTTTGGAAAATTTTCTAATGTCAAATTGAGATGCCAATGTTGGTTTTCGCTGTAGATGTTGGCGTTTTAGAAAATTATTTGAATGATATTGATTCGAAAAAATATTTTGAATTTTGGAAAATAAATCTTTTTTTGGATATTATTAATTAATTAATTTCCGAATTTATTTATTATTATTTCGGAAAATTTATAATTTCAAATTGTGATTTCTAGTTTGAACATTGGCGTATATGCCGTGAATTGTCATATTAAATTGTTTACGTGACAATTTGTTATGATCAAAAGTTTTCTAGGAAAACTTATATGATTTTTGGAATTAAAATATTTTTATAGATATGCCAAGTTTGATGGTGATGCTTTGTGGTTGATAAACATGTTTGGCATCGAAGTTTGCAAGAATTGATTGACTGTTTGCATGTGGGACTACTTAGTTTGTTATGCAGTATTGTGTGAGCACTATTCATGGACGCATAGGCTAATTGAAAAGATAATAATTGGCCGGTATGCTTGTGTGCTCGTGTGGTCACACGTTAAAGCCGTCTTGCTGTGTATCGCTTGATGTTGCCCGATTTATCGGATGCCTAGGGATAATCTGGAGTGTCGATACCCCGGATGCCTTGTCGCGGCCCGAGGCCGGACTTGATGCTACTTACGGGATACCATCTTACTGTGTATCATTTGATGTTTCCGTATTGAAATGCCGTCATCCTGTGTATCATTTGACGTAGCCATGCCCGACGGGGCGGGACGGAGCCCGATTTTTATCGGTAGACCGCCATCTTGCTGCTTATCGCTTGATGTGTGGTGGCCCCGAGGGGGCGTAATAATTGGAACACGTGTGATGTATAGTGCTTGATTATGGGGTAGAAACTGTTAGGCATGGTATGGGACGTGCCCAGCGGGTTTTGCCTTATAATCGAGACACGCGCGACTGTGTTGCATTAATGCATGGAAAATCTCGTTAAATGCTTCGAGTATGTGATATATGCATTCCATCAACGTGTGTACCAAGGCGAGGTGAGGATGCCTGTAGTTGTTAACGATGTTGTTGTTGCCGTTTCGCCTGTTTAGGGATCCCGTGCGAGTTGGCCTCCTAAGTGGGGCTTAGGCCGTTAACTTATTGAGATTTTCGTCTCATTTGTTGTTGTTAACCCCTTTTTCAGGCCTTTAGCTTGTTGTCGCACCCAATTTGGTTCAGGGCGTTTGGAAGCTGATTTTTGGAGTTCAACCTGTTGGTGGAGTAGATTGACCCCAGCCTGAGTTCTTTTTGCTTGCCTTTTGTGGTAGCGCCCAAAGTGGGCTTGTAAGAATATTCCCAGGGGTTAATCAAGTGGAAATTAAAATAGTGTTGTTTGACTGTTGTGATTTGTTTTCCTGACTATCCCTATTTGTCGTTGTCCGGAGATTGTTGTAATTGTTTCCGCATGCGTAATTAAAAGATAAAATGAAGGGTCGGCGACGAGTCCTGGGACGTCGCATCTCAACGACCATAGCGGGGTGTCACGCACTCGTGGGGTTCGAGGCGTGACGCAAATCAACATGCAATCTATCCTAGAGAAAATGATTTGATCCATCCTAAATTGATTTTTTTTTGGGATTTTTATTAAAATTCGAAATTTTTGAATATCCTAAATAATCCATTAAGATTAAAATAATCTCTAATTTAAATTAGGATGTCACGCCCGCACTCCTCGGTGCGCCACATCCCTCGCAGAGGGTCGATTCGTGTCGACGTCCCGGGACGCGTCGCCGACCCAACACCCAACACGAGATATACAGCACATGCGGAAGCAATTAAAACTACCCGTACATATATAAACGTATAACCAAGGGTAACCACCAAAATCAACACTTGTACTAATACTGGAATCGGTTATAATATTAGATACGGCCCCACTACCAAAAATCAAAAAGCGGTTCAAGGCCACTCATGACAAAAAGGGGTAAGTGGCTCGGGGTTCGAGCACTACAATTAACCGGGTCTTCTCCCAAAATGTATCAGGACACCCGTCCTCCTCAAGGCCGGGGGATCTGAAAATATCGGTTTTACAACAACCGTGAGAATAAATCTCAGCGGTAATTCCCTAAACCTAAACTAGGCTAACATGCACCTCCCGACAAGTCTTTGAACAACACAAAGTACACACATAATCGATTCAGGCCCTCGGGCCTAAATCTAATTTCACTAGACCTGCGGGTTAGGCGTCAAATCAACAAAAGCAGCCACGCGTGCAGAATATAATCACAGCACATACACGTGCATTTCTATGTCTAACGCATGTTATGCATATGCTAGTGCTCGCACTCATGCTCATGCCTCATCAATGCATTATCGCACACTTGCACACACTAGCACTCAGCCAATTCTCAATTACTCCTCCGACCCAGCGTTAAACGCCGATCGTCCGACCCGCGTAAAACGCGCCGGGTCCACACTTGAGATCGATCTCTAGCCCGCAGCTCATGCCACACAGCCCGCGTAAAAACGATCGGCCGGACATCTTCCGTAATCCGGGCATCGTCCCGCGTAACACGCCTCGGGGCGGGTTCACTACCCCGCGTAACACGCATCGGGGTTTATTGTGATCACACATTCACAAACTTCAATTTTATCCGAACCCCGCGTAAAAGGCATCGGGGCAATTTAGGTGATCACAATGCACATGTCATTCGAGCATACTTGTGAATGCATATGCCGTGCCAATGTTCGTGATGCACATCCATGGCCATGAAATTCACACTTGGGCAATTCACAATATTCACAATAGGCAATTAATAGTACAATGCCATCCCATCAATTATAGTACACTAGGCCCGGTCTACATTCAACATGCCCAACCAACATATAAAATACGACCATGGAATCAATTCAAGTCACTTTTTGCACGGGCACATAATTCACACATATAATTCGCACAATTTAATCAATACGAATTCGCGCACCCGAGGCCTACCAAGATACACTATTCTTAGTCACACTAGGTACAAAGTACTATGTCACGGAATTAATCACATCCAAGTACAAATCAGTCATTTAATCTGCCAATTTAATCATCCCAGATAATTACATAATCAAACCTCAAATCGACCGCGTCTTGTCCAGTTAATCCCGATAGGGTCAACCACCGAACAGATTAATTCGGGCCCATAAATATCCTCAAAATATTCCATTAGACTCTCCAAAATATCATTCTAATTGACCGCCACCAAAATTAATATACGGCACGCAATATAATCCACAAATAAAACCCGAACTCGGGCCAAATTAATCCGAACTGACTAACCCATTTATCGCGCCTCTCGGGTCACTAATCCTCCATTACATCCACAAACTAATCCACCAAATTGGCCACAAACATAATCCTTAATCACTCTCACAAATTAACCCCCAAAGGAAGAAGAGAGGAGAGAGGAGAGAAGGAGAAGAGAGAGAGAGGTCCTACGCTTGCGTGGATCAAGGGCAAGTGGGGGGGAAATGGGACGCAGTTCCCAAGGGAGAGAGAGAGAGAGAGAGAGAGAGAGAGAGAGAGATTTTTTTTGAAATTTATACAAATTAAATTATTAAACACAAACCGGGGTCCAATTCCAAAACGGAAAATGGTCTATCGTCCAAAGTAGACCTCGTGACTTAAAAAGGACAAAGGCCAAATTAATTTGACCAAAATTTTACGAGGGGTCTACTAGTCCAAATTTGCACCCGGTCCGAAAACCCAAACTTTTTCATTATTCCCGACAATCTCGATACGCAAAATTTTTAGGCCGACACCGGCCCAATTTATTAAGAATCCCGAAACACCCCAAAATCGATCTTTTCAAAGTTCGTGGTCCAAATAACGAATTTATTGCGTCGATCGAAAGCGATTCTAGCGAAATTCTAGTTTAAAATAATAACCGAGAGTGATCAGCTCTCGGGCGAGATTTTACTATAAGCACACCGACAAATTATGCATTTTATAAACCCCAAAAATTGGATCAAAATCCGGACTGTTACATAGGAAATATGCTACCCTAAATCCCAATTTAAATCAAATAATTATCTTTTTCTTTTAGATATATTAAGGATTCTTTAAGCATGCAAACTTTTAATTTAAATTCTAACTAACATATTTTTGGATTTTCTTTATTTAAAAAAGAAAGCAATCAAATAAAAATAGCAACCGAACTCAAACAATTCACGCAATTTGTAGGATTCTTCTTATCAAATTTGGATTAGGAAAAGAAATCAAACTAACGGTCATATCTATAGGGTTATATATATTGACGGAAAGTTGATTATTCGAATTTGAAAAATGAATAAAATCTATTATCGTATCCAAGCGATTATGGATAAGATAACGATTTTCCGTATCGCCGCGTATCGTACCTTAGGGATAAGGTCGGATAGTCATCCAGATACGTTGTCAAATTAGGAAAAATTCCTAATTTAGAGCATCTTAGAATATTGCGGATATCGCAAATATTATCCTAAGGTATCTAGTTAATCACGCAATATTCACGGAATATTTAAAATATTCAAATTAAGAATTTAAATATTCTGAAAATATACAGGAAAGAGATTTTTAACTGATTTCGAGATATTTCCAAATTTGGACTCGCGGATCTGGATTGCGGATCGAGATGGTGACTTGACTGACGGGGGTAGTAGTGTTGGCATGACTCAGGGCAGCAGCAACGTTGGCTTGGCACAGCAGTGGCGGCGTCGACGTCGGGGATAGCTGCAGTGAGGATGGCTCGTCTGGCACCAGCAAAGCAGCTGCAAATCACGATAAAAATACGGAGGACGCAACGGAGAGCTTGCTGAGGATGTCACCGAATCAACGCAAACGATGGTGCTTCGTTGGAGCTGGGCTCGCCGAATGTTTCTTTTTCCCCTCAAGGCCACCTGTTGGTCGCCGAATGTTTCTTTTTCCCCTCAAGGTCACTTGTTGGTCTTAGCAAGGATCTTCTCTTCAAGCGGTGGTCAAAGTCCACCCTTGTCACCAGATTTTCACCACTTGACCCTCTCTCTGTGCTATTTTCTTTTGAATTTTCTCTTGAGCAGGTGTTGGAACTCTCGGCTCTTGAATGTCTCGCTGGTGTTGATGGAGACCGGGTTGGATAGCGTACCGCGAAACCGCAGTAACGTCAGCGGGAAATCAGCAACCTTCAGGGACTGAGTTGGGGAACTCGCTAGCATTGTTGGTGGTCTAGCGAGAGGAAAACAGAGGCGAGTCGTCGGGGGTGCAGCCACAGGTCTAGCTGCGAAAGAATGGGGGCTTGGCCATGGAGGATCAGGCCAAGCTCTCTCTCTTTTTCGCTCTAACTCTCTCGTGCTCTCAGGAATTGTGTTCAGAAAATTATGAGAACCTCTGATTGAGGGGTATAATCACATATTTATAACGTAACCTTAAGTTAATTGACCGGGCTTCCTAGTCCTAATGGGCTTAGACTTAGGCTTTATCATTTAATTTTATTTTAATTCTAAATGGGCTAAATTAATTCGGGTTGATTTAAGCTCAAATGAAAACAATCAAAGCCTTTTAGACTTGTGAATTTCGGCCCTCAATCCCTTGAGTGAGCTAAGTTTCACTCGACGCTCGAGCTTGGTTTATGCAATAGCTTATTTGCCACCGCCGGTCCGATGTGAAATGCAATTAAACTATATAATCCTAAACTATATGCTATATGATTTTGATATTTTTGTTTAGGGGTTAAAGTTTAATCCCTAATTTTCTATGCAATTAATCACTAAATGATGTGCCAAAATTTAAATGTCAACACGGTGAAATTTGGATTTCCTCCTCTACCTCGATCTCCTCCGTGACCTCGATCGCCTTGATAGCCTCCTCGACTTGATGGAACGAACCGACTTTGCAATGCTTGCTCGGGATTTGAATCAATGGACTTTTGATTCATTCTTTACTCATGCAAGCACAATGATCCTATCAGCCGCTCCAACGTTAGAGTTGCACATCTTGCCCTTCCTTGATCACTGCTACGATGTAGTCAAATCTTTCAGTCAAAAACCTCAAGATTTTTTCTACAACTCAAACATCTTGTAGTTCTTCACCATTAACCCTCAATTGGTTAACGATGGTTTGCACACGATCAAAATATGCCGAGATTGATTCGGAGTCATTCATGCGTAAAGACTCAAAATCACCTCGAAGTGTTTGAACCCGCACCCGTCGGACACGATCACCGCCTTTGTAGGATTTTTGCAAAATATCCCACGCTATTTTTGTGGTCTCCACACTCGATATTTTTTCAAATATTATTTCCTTCATAGATTGGATCGCATATAATGCTTTCTGATCTTTCTTCCATAACTCCACCAAAGAATATTTCTCCTCCTTTCTTAAAAGCCTCGTATGCTTCAGCATTGGCCACTTTGTTGTAGCCATTTTCCACTAAATTCCACAAATCTTGTAATTTGAAGAGAACCTTCATATGGACGGATCAGTTGTTAAAATTCTTTCCGTTCAACTTTGAAAGTTGCAATTGAATGGAACTATTGAATGTCATTTTTAGGTCTACTACCAAATGTTGAAATCAAAAAGGAATAATGATAATTTTGAAAGTTTTGAACAGGCAAAAATAAAGACCCGAGGATGGAGAACTTATTGAATCGCAAATGCTTTTTCCTCTGGTGCAATTACAAATATGAAGTTCACAACCTCTTATAGCGATCGGACGTCTACATAACTTAGACATTTGCTCTGACACCATTAAATAAGAAAAATAAAAAAGTCCACAAAACACACAAACAAAGTCAAAAAGAAAATACACATAACAAATGCTTGAAGACCGGCGTGCAATGAGTTCTCCTAACCTTCTTTGATTTCTTGTCGCAGAAGCTGCCCTTCTTCATTAAATGCTTGCATCTTCTTTCTCCTCTTCTCTTCATTCTTCTTCGGCGCCTACCATGAATCGTGCTTCGCTGATTCGATTTCATTCTCCTCTGACGCCTACCATAAATCAAGGTAATCCTTGAAGAATACCAACAACCAAATCTGTACCTCAAAACCAACATACTCAGACATTCAATAATCAATTTTATATTATTCTTACGGTCTCTACTCACAAAATCTGAATCAACTGCGAAGTCGGCGTACCATTTAGAGCCAACGCCGTTCCCGATCTGCAGCACTTGAGTGACCAATTATTCGTTATTGAATCGCTCAGCAAACATTGGCCATGTGACCATTGCCACACTGGCACATACTCTTTCCAATCTGCAGCACTTGAGTGACCAAATTCATCTGCCTCAGCAAACATTGTGTGACCATTGCCACACCGAATCCAATATCGGGCTGAGTCTCTGATCGAGAGAATCAACACTTGAAGCGTCTCTACCCTATTATGACTAGGCCCTCCCCATCCATTATATATTCGAAACCTTTTAGGGCATACATGATAATCCTTATATTTTTTTATTTTTTTATTTTCTTATTCTCGAGAACAGGTTTGGAACTGAAATTCGTTTGGTAACGTAATTTTATTTTTTTATTTTTGGAATAAATTTCTACTCCAAAAATAGGTTTGGAATAAAAATAGAGTTAATGCCATGAAAAATCCTGAACTAGTACACTTGTAACAGATTTACCCCAAACTATTTTTTTTACCATAAAAAACCCCAAATTGGTACATCTGTGATAATTTTATCCCGAACTATTTTTTGTATCACCAAAAACCCGAAACTGTACAAAAATTTTACCCCGAACTATTTTTTTGACCACTAAAAACGTAAACCTAACACACCGTGATAATTTTACCCCGAACTAATTTTTATTATTATTATTATTATTTTTCGAATTTTTTTAGTTTTTCTTTTCTTTTCTTTATCCCTTCCTTTTCTTTTTTTTTTCCTTCATCTTCATTGGACCAACAATAGATTGTTATATTGTAATTGATACCACAATAACGTGGCACGTAACATAAATGCTACATTTTCACCCAAAAAAAAAACATAAACGCTAAATGAAAGACTTTCTTTTATATGCATGAATTTTCATGCCAACCACTTTTTTCTACATTTAAATGTCTTGCGAAAAATGCATTATATTGTTATCGTGTCTTTCTTATTTTTGGGTGCAAGTGGATAGGCAAACTGATGAGGTTCAACGTAGGCTTGTTACCTAAGCTTGGAGTACAACTAATCAACAATTTCAATACGTCCTGCTTGCCAATTTAATTTAATAGATTAATTTACAAAATGAGTAGATTTTATATATAAGATGAGAGATATTATATGTGCATGGCGATTCATAAATTAATATGATCACTTGAAATATATAATAAATAAAACGCAAGAAGAATTTTTTGTACTATTTCTAATTGATATAGTAAGAAATTATAAAGAAAAAAAATTATAGATATAAACTTACGAATTTAATTTCAATTTAATATGTCTTACCAAATTCACACTTCTTGAATTTTTTTTTTGTTTGAGGTTAAAGATGAAGGAAAAAAAAGAACGGGAAAGGAAAAAGAAAAGATAAGAAAAACTAAAAAAAATTCGAAAAAATAAAAATATTAAAAATTAGTTCGGGGTAAAATTGTCGCAGATGTACCAGTTTGGGGTTTTTGATGATCAAAAAAATAGTTTGGGTAAAATTGTCACAGATGTACCAGTTTGGGGTTTTTTATGGTAAAAAAAATAGTTTGGGGTAAATCTGTCACAAGTGTACCAGTTTAGGGTTTTTCGTGGTATTAACCCATAAAAATAAGAAGAAAAAATTTTCTACTTTTCTATTTCTAGAATAGAAATGAGAAATAAAAACTATTATTATCGCTCACCCTCACTACTAACCGATTGCTTACCCTTGCTACTAATCAATCACCTACCTATCGCTTGCCATCACCGGTGGTCACCTCTCATCGCCGCCCGATCACCTCCCACCATTGTCCTCCATTGCCCATTGCGGGTTGTCCATCACGTTCACCTCCCCGCCATCGTCCTTGGCCAACCCTCTCTCGCCGCCGTCATCCACCACCTGCCAGTCACCTCTCGCCGCCGTCTATCAACCACCTCCGCCCGCTGTCTATTGTCCTCCACCACTACTTGATGTCGGTCGCCTCCCACTATTGACAGTCACCTCCAGTGGCCAATGGCCACTGATCGCGTCCCGCCATTGATTGCCAGCCGATTCCTGCTGTCGCCCATCGTCCTCCACTGCCACTAGACATCGATCGCCTCTCACCGTCGACCATCACCTCCCACCGTTGTCCATCACCATTCACCGCCAGCCGCCTCCTACCATCCTCCGCTGCCACCGCCTTACGCCAATCGCCTTTTAGGGCGAGGCACAGACCATCCAAGAGGAAAAAGTTTTGTGTTGTTATCAAATAAGTATTTTGACTCAAAAACTCAATCATGGAATAAAAATAGAAAATTTTACTTTTAGGCAAAAATTAATTTCTAAAATAGAATAATTATTATTTATGCCCATAGTAACCAATCATGTTCTTATTTTTATCTTTCCCCACAATCCATGTGTTATATTGACTAAATGTAAAGGCAAAGAAAAAAAAAACTTTGACTGGTCAAAGCAAGGAGGCGGCTGAAATTAAAGGAAGAAAGGGGCACTCAAAAGAGAGAGAGACGCCCGACTAGAAGAGCAAAAGGAAAGAAAAGATAAGAGAAAAGAAAGAAAGGGAAAGGAAAAGGAGAAGGGGTACACCACAGAGAATTTGCTAAGCTGGATTTACCTCGAGTCGCAACGTCCGATAAGAATTTAAGCCCTTTATTTTTCTAATCAGAGTATTTTTTGAAATTAAGGCACAAATTTGGAATTAAGTTAAATTTGAATAGCGAGGTCCAATTTAGGAGTTGTTAACATGAAAAATTTTGGGGGATTGATAGTTTAGTGTTGGGGAATTAAGTTCTTTCGTAACTTGATTTGGACTTACGGTTTGTCTAAAACAAATTTTCAAAGTAGTCGCCATTTGTCGAGTGTGTGGTCATTTTTAGCATTAGTGATTTTTTGCCGTGGTGGACCGTTCTAGAGGTCCTTTGTTGACACATAGTGAGCTAGTTGAGTTCAAATAGAGTAGTTTAGTCGAGTTGTTAGTTATAATATAGTTTTACTTGATTTTGACGTCGATACTCATTTAATTAATAGGATTACAAGATCGTCGACGCATATAACTACGTTGTTTGGTTTTGGGCATTTTCAGGTGAGTGGTTTTATCGCTTCTTCGAGTTTGTTAACTTATATTTCGAAAACAATATGAATTATATATAACATGAGTTATGAAGTGGCATTTTCGTGACATAAAAATCTAGATCATGCATTTGCAACTTTTTAGTATTTGTGATGGTGGTTTTTTAGAAAATCTATTTGAAGTGTTTGTGTGTATGAAATCTGATTTGTGAAATCAATTATTAAATTATTTAATAAATACTTTGAGAAATGTATTTCTGGCGAATGAATTGAGTTGCGAAAAATTATATTCTTTGTTTTGTGAAATCAATTTATAATATTGATGCGACAATGGCTTTGTGGATTTTGGAGAATGATATTGTGGGTTTGTATTGATGCTTAGTATCTCCATGAGCCCATTAAATATTTTGTGGATATGCATACTAGTTTTAGGATATTATTGTGGGCCGGCTACCGACAATATATGTAAAGACCTAGCCAAGGGAAATCTTGATCGTCCATCACAACGCGTTAAGCGTGTCTATGATTAGATTTCTAAGTATGAAATTAGTCAATGGAATGTATGGTTGACGTGTGATTCAATGAAATTGATTAGTGGACCGGATCATTGATATTTGTTTCGATATTATTGATGAATGGGTATTTTTACTATGTATATGGTTATGTTTAAGTAATATATAACTCGTTTTGATCATGTAAATTTGTTATATTCTAGAATAGTGTAAATGAGTTACGTTTTTGTATCTTAAACGTGCATAGTGAATGCTCTATCTACTTAGAAGAGATGTATAACTCATTGGGTTGTGATTGTTCATTCCATTCATCTTAAATGTTTTCCAAGTTCATCGGATATTGGCCGATAGTACGAGAGCACTATTGACGGGGACTTTTGGGAGTTGGATTTTGGGTATGGTCTGATGGAGTTGTATACATGTTTGTTGATAGATGTTGGGTATAGCTGTTAGAGAAAATCTGCTGTTATAGTTAACTTGCTGATTTATTAGATATAATGTGGATAAAGATATATATGTTTATATCCGTTTGAGACTGCATCCTTCGGACAGAAGGATGCCTCAAGGTGAGGATGCCTCAAGCCCCTTCGCCAATTCCACCAGCTGTTGAGAATTGAATTTTGGTCAAGCTGCCAAAACAAACGTAGATAACCGAGTTGGGCTTTTTCAAAATCTAGCCATCTTAAGCATTCGTGCCTGCTGGGAGTGCTTCCTTACCCCTCTGTGCTTCATCTACACTATATCTCTATTGCATAGTGAGATCGGACCGATATGCCGGGCCTTGGGGAAACATTCCTGCGATAATCGGCATAATTTCTTTCTACTTCATAAAAGTCGTTAAACATAAACTTTGGAGTGAGCAAATATCGGATTTGCTTTAACGAGGGCAAACAGAAATCAACTACAGCTTATGTGATAGAAGTTAGACAAATAAAGCCAGGGAAGACAGACACGGACATTTATTGATGCCGCTTAGGAATTTTTATCGAACTAGTTGTAGACATTGAACGCTATCTGGGTCAAACATGAATCTGAAATCGGGGGTAATCCAAGGCAAACCCAGAGTACCGATCAAAGCAAATTCAGAGAATCGCAGATGCAAACGACAATCACAAGGTGTATAAATGCTGGAGCAGGAACACCAAACATCAAACGAGATTGAGAATGAGCACGCGCGGTAGGTGCATTGATCATGATCAAGTGACAATCACAAACAAATTAAGCACAAAAAACGCTGAGGATCCAAGTCAGGGAATGAGAAACGAACAGGTACAGAGCACTTGGAACAGAGGAGGCTTACGAAGCGGTCGTGGAAGTGGCAAGCCACCGGCAGTGATTGCTGGCAGACTGAAGGCGATAGAGAGAAACGATGAAGCCACTGGAAATTCGAGAAAAGACAGAGAATTAGTACTACCAGCTGAATCAAACCAGGAAGCAGGAGGAGAGAAGACTTTGCTTTCATTCTCGTTGTCGTAGTCAAGTGAAAGAGAGCTTGAAGCCATGAATCCCGAGCTCGATTGAACTCCATTTATGGCCGCTGTAGATTGCTTTTCATGGAGCAGCGGAGCCTTGAACGGCCGCTTTGAGCTCTCTGGCTCGGTAACAGGACAGAACGGAGGACCTGTCACGCGGCCACTAGCAAGGCAGCTCACGACCGTGATTGGCGATATTTGAGCCTGTGATGTTTAAGCCTTTGGCCCATCTGGCCACTTTCCTTGAAATTGACGGGCTACACAAATTAATTTCATAGGTCATTGTCGTTTCGCTCTTCCTTATATGAAGGTTTGTTCAGAAGCTTCAAGCCCATATGCAATCTCCATAAGCTGCTGAGAAATGTCGTTGGCCTCGCTGCCGAAACGCACGTAAATGACAGAATTGGGTTCCTTGGAGTCTAGCCATGTCAAGCATGCTTCCTTTCCTCTAAGCGCTTCATCTTCCATGTCCTCATTGCGGAATGAGATTGGACCAACATGCCGTGCCTGCCTGGCTGAGGCATTCCTGTTATAATCCACACAATCTTTTTCAAGCTCGTAAAAGCTGTTAAGAACATTTCCAAAGCTCTTTAGCTCCGATTCACATGCTCCACCGAACAACTTGGTGAAATCTGTTTTCACGTTCTTTTTAAAGAAAAGCCGGAAGTTGATGCCTAGTCAGCTTTATCTCCCAAGGGAGGTCAGGCACAAGAGAAGCTTCCAAGTCAGATAAAACTGTCTTGTGGTGTGTTCATATGGTGCTTCATAGGTGCACATGGAGAAGAAACTTAAGAGCTTCAAAAACAACCCTAAGAGTCTCATCACACGCAGTAGCATCATCTGTAGCCCATGGAAAGAACATATCTGCTACGAGGCAGTCAGGTTTGTGTTCCTGCAAGATTGGCAGAAGCAGTTCTTGGAGCATGGTTATGGCCTTAAAATAACTTACTTGTCATTTCTCTACTATCGCCATTGGAACTGAAGTGATCACATCAAAATTCTCGCAGCCCTCGAGCGACCCTGCCTCCATAGAAGGGAACCGTACGACTTGGATGCTAATATTTAGACTAGAGCACTTAATTCTCTCAAATTTTTTTGAGTAAAGAGTTAGGTTAGTGTTATGGCTAGTGATATATAACTGAGAGGGGGTGAATAGGTTATATATTGATAGCTGATAAATTTTCACAAAATAAATAGTGTTAGTTAATATATGCAGGAACGGATTGATATATGTGAGAAAAATTGCTAGTTTCGAGTGCAGTGCTTCTATCAAACAATTGAAACAAGTAGAGGGATAAAGATAAATGTCCACGGATTTATAATAGTTCAACTTAGATCCAGTCTACATCCACTTTTTCTTAGACTAATAGCCACCAACAATGCTGGATCTTACTAGTAGCTTTTCGAGTCATTACAATTGTAGCTAAAACTTGTTATATCCAAAGCTGGTAGATCACACTACCAAGTTACATGCACTACTACAGCACTTGTACACTTCCCAAACGATTTATATCATCCGTAAATAACTCAATTGCTCATAGAATATGTAAAGTGTTCTTGTAATTCTCATAGCTTGTCTCTAGTTGTCAATCTTCAAGTTGACCCTTGAATGATCTTCAAAAAAATCAATTTAGCCGTTGTAGATTGTAAGAAGATCACTAGAGATCCATTCGCCCTTACAAACAAATTTCCCAGCAATCTTATTGCTTCCAAGGATAGAGTCTCCATTTTGGGAAGTAATCTTTTTCTTTTTTTATAACCCAGGGAACTCCCGCACGGCCGACAGCCGGGGAGTAAACCCTGGGGGCGACACGTGTTGCCTATGGTTATAATGGATAATTTTGTCTATGGTATAATGGATAATTGATTGGATTCCAGACTTGTGATTGACTGGCAAATTGCTTTAGATGCGTGAGAATATCTGGGTCTTCGTTTATTATGCCACGTGGTCAATTAACGATCTTTTCAACTTACTATAAGCATTAGTTTCAATCAACCTTCTGTGATTCTGCTCAGTCATCCAGTTGGCAACTAATGTGTCCATCACTCTACATCGGTTCTCCTGAGCACATATGAGGCTTCCACAGACCAAGTCCTACTTGTTCATTGCAATTGGATTCTTACTGGAAAAAAGAAAAAAAAATGGGGAAATACTACAAATTCTTGAAAATACGACGTTACCATCTTCTCGTGTTACCAGAAAGCCAAGAACAATTAAGAGGATATAAGAGGAATTTTTTTTGCTAGAAAGGGTATAAGAGGAATTACAAATAGCCATACATTAAAAAATTGCAACCGTTGTTTATCTTTTATCTCTTGGAGTACCTAATTTTTTTCTCAATCAAATAGCTTGACTTTTCAAATGCAGACCAGTGCGAGGGTTATCGCGGGCACGAGCACCATTTAGTAGGAATTCAAGAATGGTCTTCACAGGTGGTTTCTCTTATTTTCCAACCAACAATGTCCCTCGATCTCATTTAAATCGCCATCAACCTTCGAGCTCCATAGCCTCAATCTCATAGGAAGCCGCTCTTGATCACAGGCATATCATTTCCGCGGACATCATTATTTCCACAACCTAAGTGATGCTCTGATTTGATAATTTGTATGCAGAACTGCTAAATTGCAAGTTTAGAATATATGAGTCGACTAAAATCCATTTTTATGATGAGGTTAACTTATAATAGGTGACTCAAGGACCCACGAGAAATCTTACTAATGTCGTGAATTAGGTAAGATATAAGTTAAAACATAGTCACATATGTATCGCAAAAATGAAATGGCTTGCAGTTGATGTGATATAGCGAAGCGAGCCGATGCTATGTGTGCAATCCTCTCTCTTCAACTTAATACTAAAAATACGCTACAATGTGTGGACTCGTGGCCTGCGTCGACCAGTGGATAATAGGCCAGAGAGATTTAATCCATTCAACAAGAAGTCCTATGGAGGTCGGACACCGGCGATCGATTCAACCCGACCCATTATCATCCCCAACCCGAGTCATTAGGGCTTTTTAACTTTTTGGTGGAATGGTACTTTTCTTATGCTTTTTATTTTTGGCTTTTGCACTTATCGACTTTATCACGAGAATGTCGAGATCCTTGAAGGAAAAAAGTTCTCGTTGTATCGTCGACTCATTTGATGGCATGTTTTTCATGACATACGCGTCCATGTCGTAATCTCTCTATCGTTATCCGTGCATGCGTTTGTTAGACTTTTCAGTTCAAATCCTCAAGCCGTTAGGTCTCTTGCCAAGCACTTTTTATTGCAATTTCTATCATATGGTTCAAGGTCAACGTCAAAGTTTTAATTCTTAAGCAACCAGACTTTTCTCAATTTCCTTTCCAGCCAATTTCTCAGTTCATTTTTCCTCTTTCGATTTATGGATTAACCCGATATCTTTCGATTATTTATGTACATTACAATCGGATTTTAACTAGGAAAGAAAAAAAAAAATAAGGAAATACTACAGGTTCTTGAAAACACGACACTACCATCGTCTCGCGATATCGGAAAGGCGAGAATAGTTACTTGTTTTCCAAGAATCAATTTGCTAAGAAGCTTCTCCAAAATGGCCCTACTCTAGTTCTCTGCAATTTGGAGATGCACCGCAGGGGAAGTGACGTCCATAGTGACGTCAATTGAACGCCTGAAAATGCAACACCCGTGACCTTGAGGCCGTGACCTTCCCTCACTTCCTCACGAACTCAAACACTCAAAAAGTCGATGAGCCACTTCGCATATAAAGAGCGCATCCCTCCATCATATATCTCTCACTACACGACATAGCTCTCTAACACATTGGTGATCCAGTCTCTTGCTCAACATCACCAAAGGCAAAGAAACGCTTCGCAGGTCCAGAGATATCGAAGAAGCCATATGTCGATTGAAGCACTGGCGATGGCGGGCGTCGACCACGCAAAATGCAGCATCAAATGGCAGGATTTCTGTACGGAACCCAAGCCACCTCCTCCGCATCTGCTGAATGAAGACAATTCACTTTGCCCGAAACAATGTCTTAGATCATATATTTTCCTATGCACCACAAAATACAGGAGAAGACAGGTCCTTGAAAGGATGAGCTAACTCGTTCCGACTTTTATCACGAAAAGGACAGTAAGAAATTTGGAATCACATATCCTCAGGTACACACCCGTGAGGAAGCACCAGAAATTTCTCCGACTCCTTCCTCTAGTCTATGAATATGACCTGTCTTAAGCTTCTCACTGTGTTAAAGTTTGATGTCGACAATTGTTGACTTTAGACGATGACAAATCGAAATTGGTTTGAGTCAAAATACCTTCAAACCCAACTATGTATAAGGAAAATTACCGCGAGGACGTACAGAATTACGACCTCTCCATCTTTTCTCTAAAATTGTTGCCAAGTGCCAAGTTTTATACATATCACAAGATGAGTTGTACAACAGCCAAATATGTCATTAACATGGAACGACTAACGAGGTTGAGTTTGTCATCCTCTTCTTGCCTTTTTACTTTTGCTCGTCTTTCTTCCTTGTTTTGTCCGTTAATGTGCAAATACAATCCTATGGAATATGAAGTTGCAATGATCTCTCCGCCTGTTGTATCTCAAGGACAGATAATTCAGAAAAGGGAAAGTACAGAGGGCATCTTGCTATTGAATTGCAACTACGAGACTAACTTTAATTTCTTCCGCACAACTGAATACAAGATCATGTATACTTTTCCTATTGCCTCAAAAGAATTGAACTCACAGCCTACACATTGAAAGATCATTTTTCTCTACGGCTAAACCACAACAGAAACTGAGGATGGAAGATTTCTATTTCTTTAGTTTCATTCTCCAGAACCGAAAATTCAAGATTGATTGCTTCAGGTCATGAATCAGATCTTCTTGTTTTGAGCCGATCTCTGCAGTCTGAGCTCTTGAAGGAGAGCTCCCAAATCAGACCAAGAAGAGCCACCTTCTTCCACAGCCCCTCTCGCCATCTCTGCAAGTGCTTTCGCCCTCCTCCTCATTTCCTCTGCTTCCTCACCCACCAGGACTCTCTTCACTGCCTCCTCCACTCTCTCGCTCTTCACGCTGTCGCCAAACAACCTCACCCACCGCTTCACCCCGATGTCGATCCCAATCTTGAGCACCTGGGTCACAAACTTCTCGTTGAAGAATTGCTCCGCCGCGACCGGCCAAGTCACCATTGGCACGCCGGCCGTGACCGCCTCCAGGGTCGAGTTCCACCCGCAATGTGTCACGAAACCCCCGATCGCCTCATGATCGAGAATCAGCACCTGAGGAGCCCAGCCCCTGATGATGAGGCCCTTGTTTCGGATTCTTGATTCGTACCCATCAGGCAACCACTCTTCTTTGCCTTCTTCCACATTCGGGTCCTTCTTCACCACCCAGATGAATTGTTGCTCTGATGCTTCTAGTCCGACTGCAATCTCGTGGAGCTGAGAAGCATTGAAATTTGCCATGCTTCCGAAGCAAATGTAGATCACTGAGTTGGGTTGCTTCGTGTCAAGCCACTTGAGGCACTCATGCTGGTCAATGGATGCTTGGTTGCCCCTGTGTGCTTTGTCCTCAGTCTCCTTATTGCACAATGAGAGCGGGCCGACGAACCAGGATCGTCTCCCTAGGAATGTCCTGTAATGGTCAGCATAAGCCGGCTCGAGCTCGTAGAAGCTGTTCATGACAACTCCGAAGCTCCTCTTCTCCGATTCCTTCAGCTTGATGTAGAACTTGGTGAAGTCGGTCTCTTCCCTGACAAAATCCGGCAGTTGCATCCTGGACAGTGTGATTTCTCCGGGGAAGTTGGGGATGACGAAGGGCTCCGAATCGCACGACACCTTCTTGTGAGGCTCATAGAGCCTCACACATTCTGAGCCCGCAATGGAGAAGGCACTTGACCCATGGAAAACGAGCCTAGGGATTCCGCACTTGGCTGCGATCTCGGTTGTCCAGGGGAGGAACATGTCGGAGATTAGACAATTGGGGTTATGTTTCTCTATCAGCAGCTCCAGCTGTTGGTCCAGCATCATGATGGCTCTCATGAATTGCGTGCGCATTTCATCCGTAGTGATCTTGTTCATATTGTCACAGTCTTCCGGCAAGCCAACCTCTTTCAGGGGCAACATCACCGTGACGACATCGATGTCGAAGCCTGAATCCTTGGGTTTCGCGATGGATTTCAAGAAGGTGGGCTCGTCATGGGGGGTGGCGATGAGGGTGGACTTGCAGCCTCTAATGGCGAAGAGTTTGGCCATGTCGGTCATCGGGATCGTGTGGCCCGGGGCCATGAAAGGGAAGAAGAAAATGTGAAGCTGATGGCTTTTACTACCCATTTGGCCTCTCAGGAGAGTTTCTGCTACAGGAACGTATTCAGGCAAGATGCTGGTGAAGCACAAGAAAGGTTTGCTTTTAGACTGCAGACCTAGGACAAATACATAAGGAGGGGTTTTGGAATAAAGAAAGGGGTGATGAGAGATAGACAAAGTTTGATTTCTTCTCTGCTTTAGATGTCATATAAAATATATTTATTTAAATGGTGACCAGTTTCCTTAGAATTTTGGCATTAAAAAAAGAAAAACAAAAAAGCTCAGTCACTTACCAAAAAAAAAAAAAACCTCAGTCTACATTTGGAGTCACTAGCGCATGGAATGCATTCCGAATAAAATTTGTTCCGAATGCATTCCGAAAGAGAATAAATTTGTTAAAATTTCCCGAACGATTCTGCAGCGATTTTTGCATTCGATTGGAATAAAAATCGTTTGTTAAAAATACTGATTCCGGAACGCATTCTTGATTCCGTTAATCGTTTTTGATTCCGTAATGAGTTTTTGGCAAGAAAAAGAGAAAATATACTTTTGTAGCTTCTTGATTCCGAATGCATTCTCCCTATTTTCTCACAATTTTTTTTTTTTTAAAATGCATAAAAATTGAAAAATTCTAGAAAAATTCATAAAAAATTCCAGAAAATAAAAAAAAAAAGTCAGATTTCGGGAAAATATGAAATTTGGTGATTTTTATAAAAAAATAATAAAAATCAAAAATTTCAAAACTTCACGAATAGCTTAAAATACATGTGGCCATCCACTTTGAGTGAAATTTAAATTTTTGATGTGCCCAAAAAAAAAAAAATTTTAAAATTTCACAAAATGGCTTTTTAAATACCCATGGCCACCTACTTTAAACTGAATTTAAATTTTTTGAGGTGCCCAAAAAAATTAAAATAATAAAATAATAAAAAATTTTGAAAAATTCACAAAATGACTTAAAATACCTCTAGTACCTTTTTTGAAAATGAAATTTAAATTTTTTAGATGCAAAAAAAAATAAAAAAATAAAAATAAAAATTTTCAAAACTTCACAAAATGGCTTAAAATACATGTACCACCTACTTTGAGTGAAATTTAAATTTTTGAGGTGCCCAAAAAATAAAAAATAATAAAAAAATTTCAAAACTTCACAAATGGCTTTTAATACTTGTAATTTTTCCACTTTGAGTAAAATTTAAATTTTTTTTTAGTGCAAAAAAATAAAAAAAATCAAAACAGATTTCTATTCCATAAATCAATTTCTAGAAATAGAATCATTTCATGTTTTACCAAACAATTTCTCTTCCGTAAAATCAATTTACGGCAAGAATTCCAATAATCAATTTCGCAAGAATTTGATTTCCGGAATAGAATGGTTACCATTCGCACCCTAACAAAGATAACTGGAAAATGCGCCTTCTAGTCAAAGACTACATAATCTATTACGTCAAGCACAAAATTTGTAGGCCAATGACTGAAAGAGATAAATTATGTAATTACTTGTCGAGTTCTGCAGAGACGTCATGCATGACCGATTGCACAAGACGGGGACGCCCATGGGAATTGGCTCCGGAACATCGAATTGGGAAGAGTTTCGTTACCTCCTGTGCAAGGAAAAGTCACTTTGGATAACTAATACGTGGTCAATGAAGCTTTAAATATACACATGTCACCTTCCAACTGCACCAGCGGGAAAAACACGGCATCTGTACCTATTTAAGTTCTACGACTTTTTAAAAACACTCACTTAAATGAATCTGACTACTTCAAATTTGCCGAAAAAACTTACGTGACTCGTCGCAGTCACTTATACGGACGTTTTTGAGAAGTTTTTGTACTAAAGAGATTGTTTATAAAGTTATAACTAATACGTGGTCAATGAAGCTTTAAATATACACGTCACCTTCCAACTGCACCAGCGGGAAAAACACGGCATCTGTACCTATTTAAGTTCTACGACTTTTTAAAAACACTCACTTAAATGAATCTGACTACTTCAAATTTGCCGAAAAAACTTACGTGACCCGTCGCAGTCACTTATACGGACGTTTTTGAGAAGTTTTTGTACTAAAGAGATTGTTTATAAAGTTTTGGGATTGAATTGATTATTTATTAAAAATTTTCTCCAAAATTTATAAAATTAAGAAATTGACAAAAGGGCGGTGTGAGCCAAGAGCAAAAATCACAAAGCAAATATTCTAACTATGCCATTAATTTTCTTTGTTTCGCTGGTCTCAAAAGCAAAACTGTGGAGCAAACATTCTCTCCAAATAATTTCATTGAAAATCACGAAAATATATTTGTTTTCCTAAATAATTGAGAAGTAAGTAAAATTTTCTTCACCTCTCGTAACTTTGCATTTGTGTCTTCTCTGACATTGCACTGTTTTGAGATTGAACAATAGAGCTAGCAGACTTGTGGAAATGGATTACTTCTCTTTGATCAATCGTGAGGATTCATGCAAGGGAACATTTGGGAACCAATTTAACTTCAAGTTCTCCAATGAAAAATTGATAAATTCCGGTGAAATTGTTTAGTGCGTAAATTATGCACCATACTATTTTTCAAATGTTTTGGGTGAAAACTTCAAAATGATAATTTAGAGCCAAAACTTTATGAGATTAATGTAGTTCCAAAACTATTTGGTAAGTCGGGTCAAATATTTCATCACCGAAATCACTTAAGTGATCGTTGTGACACTTAAATAATCATTTTAAAGATTTTGGTACCTAAGTAAGTATCTGATAATAGTTATAACACCGATACCGTCTAATCCTGCATTCAAGGTAAGCTATTCTCAACTACAAAAAATTTTTGGCTTTTACGTTCGTTCGTGCAAAGTGTGAGAACGCGACTTCTCTTGTCCAAATTAGTCTTTGTCAGCAATGGTAATGCATCGATGCATCGAAAACACTGAGGAAACATTCAGAACTAGAATATAATGGCATCCTAGACTAGGCTTCATTTTGATTTGCGAGTAGCTTTGTGCTGCCTGAGTTCTTCGATTAACGAAGTCACATCTGAGTCAGATGATCCACCTTCTCCGACAGCCTTTCTGACAATTTCGCCAAGCTTTTTCACCCTTCTGCTTATTTCCTCTGCCTCTTCACTCGCCATAACTCGTCTCACCACCACCTCGTTGTCGTCTCTGTTGGAACCAAAAAGGAATAATGATAATTTTGGAAGTTTTGAACAGGCGCACCATTAAAGACCGGAGGATGGAGAACTTATTGAATCGCAAATACTTTTTCTTCGGGTGCAATTACAAATCTGAAGTTCACAACCTCTTATAGCGGTTGGACGTCTACATAACTTAGACATTTGCTCTGATAAATATTAAATGAAAAAAATAAGGAAGTTCACAAAGCACACAGACAAAGTCAAAAAGAAAATACACATAATAAATGCTTGAAGACCGGCGTGGACTGAGTCCTCCTAGCCTTCTTTGACTTTTTGTTGCAGAAGCTGCTCTTCTATATTAAATGCTTGCGTCTTCTTTGTCCTCTTCTCTTCATTCTTCTTCGGCGCCTACCATGAATCGTGCTTCGCTGATTCGGTTTCATTCTCCTCCGACGCCCACCATAAATCAAGGTAATCCTTGAAGAATACCTACAACCACATCTCTAGCCAAGCTCTCTCTCTCTTTTTCGCTCTAATTCTATCGTGCTTTCAGGAATTGTGTTCAGAAGATTATGAGAACCTCTGATTGAGGGATATAATCACATATTTATAATATAACCCTAAATTAATTGATCAAGCTTCCTAATTCTAATGGGCTTAGACTTAGGCTTTATCATTTAATTTAATTTTAATTCTAAATGGGCTAAATTAATTCGGATTGATTTAAGCTCAAAATAAACAACCAAAGTCTTTTAGACTTGTGAATTTCGACCCCCAATCCCTTGAGTGAGCTGAGTTTCACTCGATGCTCGAGCTCGATTTATACAATGGATTTTCAGCTTATTCGCCACCGCCGGTCCGATGTGAAATGCAATTAAACTATATAAACCTAAACTATATGCTATATGATTTTGATATTTTTTGTTTAGGGATTAAAATTTAATCCCTAATTTTCTATGTAATTAATCACTAAATGATGTGTCAAAATTTAAGTGTCAACACGGTGAAATTTGGATTTGCACCTCTACCTCGACCTCCTCCGTGACCTCGATCGCCTTGATGGCCTCCTCGACTTGATGGAACGAACCGACTTTGCAATGCTTGCTCGGGATTTGAATCAATGGACTTTTGATTCATTCTTTGCTCATGCGAGCACAATGATCCCATCAACCGCTCCAACGTTAGAGTTGACATATCTTGCCCTTCCTTGATCGCTACTACGACGTAGTCAAATCTTTCAGTCAAAGACCTCAAGATTTTTTCTACAACTCAAACATCTTGTAGTTCTTCACCATTAACCCTCAATTGGTTAATGATGGTTTGCACACGATCAAAATATTTCGAGATTGGTTCGGAGTCATTCATGCATAAAGACTCAAAATCACCTCGAAGTGTTTGAAGCCGCACCCGTTGAACACGATCACCACCTTTGTAGGATTTTTGCAAAATATCCCACGCTATTTTTGTGGTCTCCGCACTCGATATTTTTTCAAATATCATTTCCTTCACAGCTTGGATCGCATATAATGCTTTTTGATCTTTCTTCCGTGACTCCACCAAAGAACCTTTCTCCTCCTTTCTTAAAAGCCTCATATGCTTCAGCATTGGCCACTTTGTTGTAGCCATTTTCCACTAAATTCCACAAATCTTGCGATTTGAAGAGAACCTTCATCTGGACGGATTAGTTGTTAAAATTCTTTCCGTTCAACTTTGAAAGTTGCAATTGAACGGAACTATTGAATGTCATTTTTAGGTCTGATACCAAATGTTAAAATCAAAAAGGAATAATGATAATTTTGAAATTTTTGAACAGGCGCAAAAATAAAGACCCGAGGATGGAGAACTTATTGAATCGCAAATGCTTTTTCTTCTGAAGTTCACAACCTCTTATAGCGGTCGGACGTCTACATAACTTAGACATTTGCTCTGACAACATTAAATAAGAAAAATAAAAAAGTCCACAAAACACACAAACAAAGTCAAAAAGAAAATACACATAACAAATGCTTGAAGACCGGCGTGCAATGAGTTCTCCAAACCTTCTTTGATTTCTTGTCGCAGAAGCTGCTCTTCTTCATTAAATGCTTGCATCTTCTTTCTCCAAAAATGGGTTTGGAATAAAAATAAGAAGTAAAAATTTTCTACTTTTCTATTTCTAGAATAGAAATGAGAAATAAAAACTATTATTATCGCTCACCCTCGCTACTAACCAATTGCTTACCCTCGCTACTAATCAATCGCCTACCTATCGCCTTTGCCATCACCGGTCGTCACCTCTCGCCGCCGCCTCCCCGCCATTGTCCTCCGCTGCCCGCTAGCCGTTGTCCATTGCCGTTCACCGCCTCCTGCCATCGTCCTTCGCCGCCAGCCCTCTCTCGCCGCCGTCATCCACCACCTGCCACTCACCTCTCGTCGCCGTCTATCAACCACCTCCGCCCGCTGTCTATTGTCCTCCACCGCTACTTGACGTCGGCTGCCTCCCACTGTCGACCGTCACCTCCAGTGGCCAATGGCCGCCTCCTACTATCCTCCACCAATCGCAACCCACCATCTATTGCCAGCCGATTCCTGCCGCCGCCCACCGTCCTCCACCGCCACTGGACATCGATCGCCTCTCGCCATCGACCATCACCTCCCACCGTTGTCCATCGCCATTCACCGCCAGCCGCCTCCTACCATCCTCCGCCGCCGCCGCCCTACGCCAACCGCCTTTTAGGGTGAGGCACAGACCATCCAAGATGAAAAAATTTTGTGTTGTTATCAAACGAGTATTTTGACTCAAAAACTCAGTCATGAAATAGAAATAAAAAATTTTACTTTTAACCAAAAATTAATTTCTAAAATAGAATAGTTATTATTCGTGCCCATAATAATCATCATGTTCTTATTTTTATCTTTCCCCACAATCCATGTGTCATATTGACTAAATGTGAAGGCAAAGAAAAAAAAAGCTTTGACTAGTCAAAGCAAGGAGGCGGCTGAAATTAAAGGAAGAAAGGGGCACTCAAAAGAGAGAGAGACGAACGACTAGAAGAGCAAAAGGAAAGAAAAGATAAGAGAAAAGAAAGAAAGGGAAAGGAAAAGGAGAAGGGGTACACCACAGAGACTTTGCTAAGCCGGATTTACCTCGAGTCGCAACGTTCGATAAGAATTTAAGCCCTTTATTTTTCTAATCAGAGTATTTTTTAAATTAAGGCACAAATTCGGAATTAAGTTAAATTTGAATAGAGAGGTCCAATTTAGGAGTTGTTAACATGAAAAATTTTGGGGAATTGATAGTTTAGTGTTGTAGAGCTGTAAGTTCTTTTGTAACTTGATTTGGACTTACGGTTTGTCTAAAACAAATTTTCGAAAGTAGTCGCCATTTGTCAAGCGTGTGTTCATTTTTAGCATTAGTGATTTTTTGCCGTGGTTGACCATTCTAGAGGTCCTTTGTTGACACATAGTGAGCTAGTTGAGTTCAAATAGAGTAGTTTAGTCGAGTTGTTAGTTATACTATAGTTTTACTTGATTTTGACGTCAATACTCATTTAATTAATAGGATTACAAGATCGTCGACGCATATAACTACGTTGTTTGGTTTTGGGCATTTTCAGGTGAGTGGTTTTATCGCTTCTTCGAGTTTGTTAACTTATATTTCGAAAACAATATGAATTATATATAATATGAGTTATAAAGTGGCATTTTCGTGACATAAAAATCTAGATCGTGCATTTGCAACTTTTTAGTATTTGTGATGGTTTGAGAATGTTTTTAGAAAATCTATTGTGAAGTGTTTGTGTGTATGCTTTGCAAATCTGATTTGTGAAATCAATTATTAAATTATTTAATAAATACTTTGAGAAATGTATTTCTGGCGAATGAATTGAGTTGCGAAAAATTATATTCTTTGTTTTGTGAAATCAATTTATAATATGGATGCTACAATGGCTTTGTGGATTTTGGAGAATGATATTGTGGATTTGTATTGATGCTTAGTATCTCCATGAGCCCATTAAATATTTTGTGGATATGCATACTAGTTTTAGGATATTATTGTGGGCGGCTACCGACAATATATGTGAAGACCTAGCCAAGAGAAATCTTGATCGTCCATCACAATGCGTTAAGCGTGTCTATGATTAGATTTCTAAGTATGAAATTAGTCAATGGAATGTATGGTTGACGTGTGATTCAATGAAATTGATTAGTGGACTGGATCGTTGATATTTGTTTTGATATTATTGATGAATGGGTATTTTTACTATGTATATGGTTATGTTTAAGTAATATATAACTCGTTTTGATCATGTAAATTTGTTATATTCTAGAATAGTGTAAATGAGTTACGTTTTTGTATCTTGAACGTGCACAGTGAATGCTCTATCTACTTAGAAGAGATGTATAACTCATTGGATTGTGATTGTTCATTTCATTCATCTTAAATGTTTTCGAAGTTCCTCGGATATTGGCCGATAGTACAAGAGCACTATTGACGGGGACTTTTGGGAGTTGGATTTTGGGTATAGTCTGATGGAGTTGTATACATGTTTGTTGATAGATGTTGGGTATAGCTGTTAGAGAAAATCTGCTGTTATAGTTAACTTGCTGATTTATTAGATATAATGTGGATAAAGATATATATGTTGATATCCATTTGAGACTGCATCCTTCGGACAGAAGGATGCCTCAAGCCCCTTCGCCAATTCCACCAGCTATTGAGAATTGAATTTTGGTCAAGCTGCCGACACAAACGTAGATAACCGAGTTGGGCTTTTTCAAAATCTAGCCATCTTAAGCATTCGTGCCTGTTGGGGATGCTTCCTTACTCCTCTGTGCTTCATCTACACTATATCTCTATTGCATAGTGAGATCGGACCGATATGCCGGGCCTTCAGGAAACATTCCTGCGATAATCGGCATAATTTCTTTCTACTTCATAAAAGTCGTTAAACATAAACTTTGGAGTGAGCAAATATCGGATTTGCTTCTAACGAGGGCAAACAGAAATCAACTACAGCTTATGTGATAGAAGTTAGACAAATAAAGCCAGGGAAGACAGACACGGACGTTCATTGATGCCGCTCAGGAATTTTTATCGAACAAGTTGTAGACATTGAACGCTATCTGGGTCAAACATGAATCTGAACTGAAATCGGGGGTAATCCAAGGCAAACCCAGAGTACCGATCAAAGCAAATTCAGAGAATCGCAGATGCAAACGACAATCACAAGGTGTATAAATGCTGGAGCAGGAACACCACACATCAAACGAGATTGAGAATGAGCATGCACGGTTGGCGCATCGGTCGTGATCAAGTGATAATCGCAAACAAATTAAGCACAAAAACGCTGAGGATCCAAGCTAGGGAATGAGAAACGAACAAGTACAGACCACTTCGAATAGAGGAGGCTTACGAAGCGGTCGTGGAAGTGGCAAGCCACCGGCAGTGATTGCTGGCAGACTGAAGGCGATGGAGAGAAACAATGAAGCCACTGGAAATTCGAGAAAAGACAGAGAATTAGTACTACCAGCTCAATCAAGCCAGGAAGCAGGAGGAGAGAAGACTTTGCTTTCATTCTCGTTGTCGTAGTCAAGTGAAAGAGAGCTTGAAGCCATGAATCCCGAGCTCAATCGAACTCCATTTATGGCCGCTGCAGATTGCTTTTCATGGAGAAGCGGAGCCTTGAACGGCGGCTTTGAGCTCTCTGGCTCGGTAACAGGACAGAACAGAGGACCTGTCACGCGGCCACCAGCAGAGGCAGCTCACGACCACGATTGGCGATATTTGAGCCTGTGATGTTTAAACCTTTGGCCCATCTGGCCACTTTCGTTGAAATTGATGGGCTACACAAATTAATTTCATAGGTCGTTGCCGTTTCGCTCTTCCTTATATGAAGGTTTGTTCAGAAGCTTCAAGTCCAGATGCAATCTCCATAAGCTGCTGAGAAATGTAGTTGGCCTCGCCGCCGAAACACGCGTAAACGACAGAATTGGGTTCCTTGGAGTCTAGCCATGTCAAGCATGCTTCCTTTCCTCTGAGCGCTTCATCTTCCATGTCCTCATTGCGCAATGAGATTGGACCAACACGCCGTGCCTGCCTGCCTGAGGCATTCCTGTAATAATCCACACAATCTTTTTCGAGCTCGTGAAAGCTGTTAACAACATTCCAAAGCTCTTTAGCTCCGATTCACATGCTTCACCGAACAACTTGGTGAAATCTTTTTTCACCTTTTTAAAGAAAAGCTGGAAGTTGATGCCTAGTCAGCTTTTTCTCCCAAGGGAGGTCGGGCACAAGGGAAGCTTCCAAGTCAGATAAAACTGTCTTGTGGCGTGTTCATATAGTGCTTCATAAGTGCACACGGAGAAGAAACTTAACAGCTTCCAAAACAACCCTAGGACTCTCATCACACTCAGTAGCAACATCTGTAGCCCATGGAAAGAACATATCTGCTACGAGGCAATCAGGTTTGTGTTCCTGCAAGAGTGGCGGGAGCCGTTCTTGGAGCATGGTTGTGGCCTTAAAGAACGTACTTGTCATTTCTCTACTATTGCCATTGGAACTCAAGTGATCACATCAATATTCTTGCAGCCCTCGGGCCTCCCTACCTCCACAGAAGGGAACCGTACGACTTGGATGCTGATATTTAGACCAGAGCACTTGATTCTCTCAAATTTTTTCGAGTAAAGAGTTAGGTTACTGTTATGGCTAGTGATATATAACCAAGGGCGTGAATAGGTTACATATTGATAGCAGATAAATTTTCACAAAATAAAAAATGTTAGTTAATATATGCAGGAACGTTGGACCAAAATATATATATGCAGGAACGGATTGATATATGTAAGAAATATCGGTAGTTTCAAGTGCGGTGCTTCTATCAAATAATTGAAACAAGTAGAGGGATAAAGATAAATGTGTACGGATTTACATCCACTTTTTCTTAGACTAATAGCCACCAACAATGCTAGATCTTTACTAGTAGCTTTTTGAGTCATTACAATTGTAGCTAAAACTTGTTATACCCAAAGCTGGTAGATCACACTACCAAGTTACACGCATTACTACAGCACTTGTACACTTCCCAAACGATTTATCATCCGTAAATAACTCAATTGATCATAGAATATGTAAAGTGTTCTTGTAATTCTTGTAGCTCGTCTCTAGTTGTCAATCTTCAAGTTGACCGTTGAATGATCTTCAAAAAAATCAATTTAGCCGCTGTTAATTGTAAGAAGATCACTAGAGATCCATTCGCCCTTACAAACAAATTGCCCAGCAATCTTATTGCTTCCAAGGATAGAATCTCCATATTGGGAAGTAATCCTTGCCTATGGTATAATGGATAATTGATTGGATTCCAGACTTGTGATTGACTGGCAGATTCCTTTAGATGCGTGAGAGTATCTGGGTCTTCGTTTATTATGCCACGTGGTCAATAACGATCTTTTCAACTTAGTATAAGCGTTAGTTTCAATCGACCTTCTGTGATTCTGCTTAGCCATCCAGTTGGCAACTAATGTGTCCATCACTCTACATCGGTTCTCCTGAGCACATATGAGGCTTCCACATACCAAGTCCTGCTTGTTCATTGCAATTGGATTCTTACTGGAAAAAGAGAAAAACAAATGGGGAAATACTACAAATTCTTGAAAATACGACGTTACCATCTTCTCGTGTTACCAGTGTCACACCCCAAAACCTACCAAGATAAGGAATGACATGGCCGTCCTTTCGCCCAAAGGACGCCAGCCTCAAACCACTCAAGAGTCCCAACGACATCGCTCTCGTTCTAATAGCTGTTAAACAAAGAACCTGAAAGGTTGGGAAAAGAGGGGGGTGAGCAACCACAGCTCAGTAAGCAGTGCGTATCTCTTCTAAGCAGATCGAGCAACCACTATGCATGTATAAAAAACAATACCAGAACTTCAGAAGTCAAACTCAAGACATAAAATACATATCGAGTCATATAAGAGTTGTTTAATTTCATCAAAGCTTTAAACAATTCAGAAAAATACTCATTTTAAATCATCATAAACATCAATGATCAAGTCCATTGATCAATCTCTATTAAAAACCACGTCAATGGTCAATTCCATTGACTAATCTTAAATCACACATCAATGGTCTATTCCATTATTGAATCTCATCAAAAGCACATGCCGATGGTCCATTCCATTAGCCAATCTATTGCTCAATATCAAACTATGGTCACGACACAAAGCCTTGTGACAAGGCTACCAAGATTCCCCCTTGGCAAGGTCTCCACCTACAAAGCCGGTGGCTCGGCCCAAAAGGATATCCTAAACCCGGTATGCATACCCCAAAACCCCTCAATGGGTTCACAGTCATATTGAGCATCAAACAATCATCATCCAATATCAGAATTCCAATTCATAATACATTTCACAAACCAAACAAATAACTTTCTAGCAACACGGTTCATCTGCCATTTCTCAAACCATTTATCAAATCATTTCATAAATCATAATATGGTTCCAAAACCATTTCATAAATCGCAATACGTCTCCATAATCATTTCGCAAAGCGATACATATATATCATTTCACAAACATAATTCACAAATTGATAAGTATAACCTTTTGTAACGTTTTTCATAAAACGTTTCTCAAATCATCTTTGAATTCATTTCATAAACCAGTTCGCAACATAATACACATGTATCCGTTAACAATATTTTTCCTAAAACCATTCTCAAATTTCTCAAATCGTTCTCAAATATCAAACTGGTAGTAATTGCCCGATCAGAATTTTGTGCAACAACTATGCTCCAGTAATTCATACAATACTCAAATTCTTATCATTTTCAAAACATGATTTTATAAACTCAAAGAAGAGATAGCACCACTCACCTGAAATCTCCAAATATCAAATAACCACGCTCACTCAAACCGACGATATTGTAATCCTAACAATTAAATAAGAAACGACATCAAAACCAAGTAAAAAACTACGAAACGGCTAGACGACGCTTAAACGCTAACAAGACAACTCAAAGGTGCCCACAAATCGCTTCTCCAGAGCGATTATCTAAACCGTTCGCAACGCGGAGTTTAAACGCGAAACTTGATCGTACCATAAATTCCTCCACCGAACTCCGTTTCAAGCGAGCTTATAGTCAATAGAACCCATCATGTACGCGAATCTTATAACACTCTTCATAGTACAAAACCTTTAAGAATACATGATCTCTTGGACCAAACTCCACCTTGTGCCTTTTAAGGTTTGTGTAACTTTTCTAACGACTTTGAGCCGTTTTGAGACGTTCCGAACCAACCTGATATTTTATTTTATTATTTTTTTTCCTTTGATTGCTGAATGAACTCGGGCCTAGTTAGGCCTTTCTCACCAACATCATCACAACATATAGGAGTTATGCATTTTCGACCATATAGAACTGGAAAAGGCGTCATTTTAATACTCAAATGATAACTATTATTATAAGAGGACTTTGCCAAATGTAGATGTTCATCCCAAGAACCACCAAAGTCAATGACGTAGGATCTCAATATGTCCTCTTGCATCTAAATCATTCTCTCTAATTGTCCATTTATCTATGAGTGAAAAGTTATACCGAAGTTGAGTTTAGTACCCAATGCTTCTTCGAAATTCTTCCAAAATTAAACTCGAATCTAGATCCCCATCAACATCGACACTTACAAAAACTTCATGAAGCCTCACTATCTCATTGACATATCACCTTGTCATAATTTCCGGTCAAAGGCCAAATTGATGTGAGAAAAAGTGCACGAACTTGGTCAATCGATCAACAATCACTCATATAGCATTCAGGTCCAATTTGCTCATATCCTCAAGAATAGACTTCCAAGTAACGATTAAAGTTGTAAGTTCCAGAAGACTTATGAGGCATTTGCTACTACGTTTGCCTTGCTTGTATTAATGGACAAACAAATCAAAATCTTTTAGAAGCTCCAACCATCTCCTCTGCCTCATGTTCAATTCTACTTGAGTAAAAATATACTTTAAACTCTTGTGATCCATAAAGATTTTGCATTTTTATCATACAAATAATGCCGCCATGTGATTTCAACTGTCTACAAGCATAAGCCCAACTTTACCATTTGCATCACCAAAATTCTGAAATTTTATTTTCCGTCCACTACTACTAAACAATTTCTGATTTCACATCTATTGCTTAGTCTTCCCATTTCGCATTATTATCCTCAAATAAATCCACTGTAAATTATTACTTACAATTTGTCATGCCTAAAAGATCACGCTACCCAAGTAGTCTAGCATCCAAACACCTCTTGTTCTTTTTATCAATTCCTACATAGTCTCTAATATCTCCAAAGTATCATCAATTAATAAAATACCGTTACGACAATTTTCTCCAATACCATAAAGTTCATTATCATTCGCCATCACTTGAAGTATAATCCGCAAAATATCCAAATAATCAAACATATCACAACCTGAATTTTCACACATTGTTGATTCTACTTTCAACATTTTATTCACTTCTATTATGTACATAGTCCAAGAATATCACATCATTCATTTGAAGATTCGTGCAAATCAATTCTTATTTATTGCACAAAAACTTTTGAATACTTTTCCTGTCATTACTAACACATTGAGAAGAAATTATAGTAACACCCTCCACGCCAACCTTTCTCCATGGCCTTAGCAATCAATTCACCAATTTCTCTCTCACCATTAGTCGATATTATCCCAACCCATGCAATCTCCTCTTATGTCTGTGCTCTGCTTTCTAAATTTGTTACCATTACACCAACTACTGGTGAGGCCATATCTTAGGTCTATTACATTCATCCAGCTACAATTGACTTGCATCACTCAGTGAATATTGCTCGTATGAGGATTGTAGCGCATGTGGATCATTGGTTGCATTTGCAATCTGTTTTATAAGGCTAGGACTTGTCCTTGAACTCTAACACCCTTGTCATAGTAACACTGTCCTTTGTTACCTTGAGAGCATCAAAGCTTTCCTCAGTCACCACATTATGACTCCTCAAGCCCAAAGTGACCTTGATATCAGATTCAAGGTCTTCTACACCCTTAAACACCACAGAACAATCCTCAATTCCAAATTTAAAATCTTTTATAGTATAATTCCTTGTCCGACTTGTTCTGCTTCTTGCGAGTTAAAATTTAGATCATAATAACCCTATTTATCTCCTCGTCAAAACCGCTCCTAAAAATCTTAGTATATATTCTCGGTATCAAAGGCAACAACTCGCTTGCTTGTTATCCCTTACAAGGCAAAGCATGCTTCTAGTGCTTTCTCTGCATTGTTCTCTTGCCAAATTCCAACAATGGCATTCGCAATCAAGGTCAAGAAAATCACAAGGGGTTTCACAACTGCAATTATTTGTATCTCTCCACCTTCCTCACCATCCAACCAAGCCAAAATGAAAGACACGACGACAACAACTTGTAAACTCCCAACTAGGTTTCACTGAATTGATCTAAAATCAGTATAAAAATCGACACACCCCCATGCTTCTCCAACTCTTTAAGCCCTTAAATATGTTGCCTCTTTTCTACATCTTAATTCAAAGACTGAAGCACTCACCTCTTGTTACTATTTTACTGAAAACCGCAACTGAAATTGATAGCCTCCACTAATTCCACAAAAATTCTTTAAAGTAAGATCAAAACCTGCTATTTAGAAGTTCACAAGCTGATCGCACTTATTTACCATAAGTAAATCTCCATCTCAAATGTCAATTCAAGCTTATAACTTCTAAGATCAATTCTTATCATACCAAATATCGACACGTATCACGACTTCCAATATAAATTCTCCTTTTCTAACCAAGAAATAATAATTAGAAATAATAATCTATCTCAACCAGTCACGATGTAATTCTCAAAATCCCAACTTACTATCTAGAGATCACAACTTATCAGAACAATGATCATGATTTATCACTTCCACAACATTAGTAGAGCGATTCTATTGACTAACTGCTTCAAATCCTCAAGTGCTATTTGTCTTTCTGTAGGCTCTTCTAGTACATCAATATGTCTTTGATGAACACCACTATAGATCTATTTGTACACTCTATGAATACTCAGTTTATCAAAAACATGAAAGCAAAAGGCACAATTATTAATCCAAGACCCATGATAAGAAATTCTTAATGGCCATATCTTGTTCCGAAAACAATTCTAGACACATTGTCTCCTTTTCTTTTTCAAGTTCAGAAAGTGTCATGCAATGCGATGTCTTAAAGAAACTGATGCACCCAATACCCATTCGATATCAGCAGATAAACTCGGTAGATTCTCAAGAAACACATCTGATAACAACAATACTTTCCAACTTCACAACATTCTTTCTTATGTCCTTCATATCGGCTAGGTAATCGCATCAGTATCATAATGTGAGGATAACCAATCAATCACCTGAATTAATATCAAAATCATGTATATTCAACTCCACCAGATTTCCATGCAACTCTTTATCATCCATTCGGAAACACACTTCTTGAAAACATGATTCGCAACTAAGAAATCACTACTTTACAGAGTGAAGTATGCTTCTCTGAATCAGAATCGATAACCGTTTGGACTCAAAATGAATCATACATCCCAATACTTAACAAAAGATTGACGAGTTCTAAAACACTACCTCACAGCGTCCCATAGACTATGTACCCCAAAAATCATATCCTAAGCTCTGATACCAATAAATGTCACACCCCGAAACCTACCAAGATGAGGAATGACATGGCCGTCCTTTCGCCCAAAGGACGCAGCCTCAAACCACTCAAGAGTCCCAACGACATCGCTCTCGTTCTAATAGCTGCTAAACAAAGAACCTGAAAGGTTGGGAAAAAAGGGGGCTGAGCAACCACAGCTCATTAAGCAGTGCGTATCTCTTCTAAGCAGATCGAGCAACCACTATGCATATATAAAAAACAATACCAGAACTTCAGAAGTCAAACTCAAGACATAAAATACATATCGAGTCATATAAGAGTTGTTTCATTTCATCAAAGCTTTAAACAATTCAGAAAAATACTCATTTTAAATCATCATAAACATCAATGGTCAAGTCCATTGATCAATCTCTATTAAAAACCACGTCAATGGTCAATTCCATTGACTAATCTTAAATCACACATCAATGGTCTATTCCATTATTGAATCTCATCAAAAGCACATGCCGATGGTCCATTCCATTAGCCAATCTATTGCTCAATATCAAACTATGGTCACGACACAAAGCCTTGTGACAAGGCTACCAAGATTCCCCCCCTTGGCAAGGTCTCCACCTACAAAGCCGGTGGCTCGGCCCAAAAGGATATCCTAAACCCGGTATGCATACCCCAAAACCCCTCAATGGGTTCACAGTCATATTGAGCATCAAACAATCATCATCCAATATCAGAATTCCAATTCATAATACATTTCACAAACCAAACAAATAACTTTCTCGCAACACGGTTCATCTGCCATTTCTTAAACCATTTATCAAATCATTTCATAAATCATAATATGGTTCCAAAACCATTTCATAAATCGCAATACGTCTCCATAATCATTTCGCAAGCGATACATATATATCATTTCACAAACATAATTCACAAATTGATAAGTATAACCTTTTGTAACGTTTTTCATAAAACGTTTCTCAAATCTTCTTTGAATTCATTTCATAAACCAATTCACAACATAATACACATGTATCCATTAACAATATTTTTCCTAAAACCATTCTCAAATTTCTCAAATCGTTCTCAAATATCAAACTGGTAGTAATTGCCCGATCAGAATTTTGTGCAACAACTATGCTCCAGTAATTCATACAATACTCAAATTCTTATCATTTTCAAAACATGATTTTATAAACTCAAAGAAGAGATAGCACCACTCACCTGAAATCTCCAAATATCAAATAACCACGCTCACTCGAACCGACGATATCGTAATACTAACAATTAAATGAGAAACGACATCAAAACCAAGTAAAAAACTACGAAACGGCTAGACGACGCTTAAACGCTAACAAGACAACTCAAAGGTGCCCACAAATCGCTTCTCCAAAGCGATTATCTAAACCGTTCGCAACGCGGAGTTTAAACGCGAAACTTGATCGTACCATAAATTCCTCCACCGAACTCCGTTTCAAGCGAGCTTATAGTCAATAGAAAGCCCACTCAGAGCACTACAAGAACCCTAACTTGGCAACCCCAAAATCGAGCCAAAAACTGACGAAAGTCGGCCTAAAAACTACTGTTCGCGCACTGTTCACTGCGCGCACTCAACTTCAAAAATTCATATCTGGCAAACCGTAAGTCCAAATTAGGTTCCGTAAAATCCCACAGCTCCGCAACACCGTAAACTACCAATTCTATAAAAATACGCAGCTCAATGACTCAAAAATCAGACTTCGCTCTCGAATTTTTCAAAATTCCGAATTTAAACCCTAAATTGGAAAACTCCTCCGATCAGACGAACGAGGGGCACGAGTACTTACCGAGCATTGCGTTACGAACTCGAATCGGCTTAGCGAGACCCCGTGGCACCAAACCCTCCCTTTCTCTTCTTTCTTTCTTCTTCTTCTCTTTTCTTCCCTTTCTTTCTTTTCTGTTTGTGTCTTGGCTAAGGAGCTCTCGGCTCCTTTTAAATTGGCCGAGTGTCCACTATAGCTTCTTTTCTGCTTTTTGACTTGTTGACTTCTTTTTTTTTTTAACCAAATATTACAACCAGAAAGCCAAGAACAATTAAGAGGATATAAGAGGAATTTTTTTTTGCTAGAAAGGGTATAAGAGGAATTACAAATAGCCATACATTAAAAAATTGCAACCGTTGTTTATCTTTTATCTTGGAATACCTAATTTTTTTCTCAATCAAATAGCTTGACTTTTCAAATGCAGACCAGTGCGAGGGTTATCGCGGTCACGAACACCATTTAGTAGGAATTCAAGAATGGTCTTCACAGGTGGTTTCTCTTATTTTCCAACCAACAATGTCCCTCGATCTCATTTGAATCGCCATCAACCTTCGAGCTCCATAGCCTCAATCTCATAGGAAGCCGCTCTTGATCACAGGCGTATCATTTCTGTGGACATCATTATTTCCACAACCTAAGTGATGCTCTGATTTGATAATTTGTATGCAGAACTGCTAAATTGCAAGTTTAGAATATATGAGTCGACTAAAATCCATTTTTATGATGAGGTTAACTTATAATAGGTGACTCAAGGACCCACGAGAAATCTTACTAATGTCGTGAATTAGGTAAGATATAAGTTAAAACATAGTCACATATGTATCGCAAAAATGAAATGGCTTGCAGTTGATGTGATATAGGGAAGCGAGCCGATGCTATGTGTGCAATCCTCTCTCTTCAACTTAATACTAAAAATACCCTACAATGTGTGGACTCGTGGCCTGCGTCGACCAGCAGATAATAGGACAGAGAAATTTAATCCATTCACCAAGAAGTCCTATGGAGTTCGGACACCAGAGATCGATTCAACCCAACCCATTATCATCCCCAACCTGAGTCATTAGGGCTTTCTAACTTTTTGGTGGAATGGTACTTTTCTTATGCTTTTTTATTTTTCGGCTTTTGCACTTATTGACTTTATCACGAGAATGTCGAGATCCTTGAACGAAAAAAGTGCTCGTTGTATCGTCAATTCATTTGATGACATGTTTTTGATGACATACGCGTCCATGTCATAATCTCTCTATCGTTATCCATGCATGCGTTCGTTAGACTTTTCAGTTCAAATCCTCGAGCCGTTAGGTCTCTTGTCAAGCACTCTTTATTGCAATTTCTATCATATGGATCAAGGTCAACGTCAAAGTTTTAATTCTTAAGCAACCAGACTTTTCTCAATTTCCTTTTCAGCCAATTTCCCAATTCGTTTTTCCTCTTTTGATTCATGGATTAACTCGGATGTCTCTCGATTATATATGTACATTACAATCGGATTTTAACTAGGAAAGAAAAAAAAAAGGAAATACTATGGGTTCATGAAAACACGACACTACTATCGTCTCGCGTTATCGGAAAGCCGAGAATAGTTACTTGTTTTCCAAGAATCAATTTGCTAAGAAGCTTCTCCAAAATGGCCCTACTCTAGTTCTCTGCAATTTGGAGATGCACCGCAGGGGAAGTGACGGCCATAGTGACGTCAACTGAACGCCTGAAAATGCAACACCCGTGACCTTGAGGCCGTGACCTTCCCTCACTTCCTCACGAACTCAAACACTCAAAAAGTCGATGAGCCACTTCGCATATAAAGAGCGCATCCCCTCCATCATATATCTCTCACTACACGACATAGCTCTCTAACAGATTGGTGATCCAGTTTCTTGCTCAGTATCACCAAAGGAAAAGAAACGCTTCGCAGGTCCAAAGATATCGAAGAAGCCATATGTCGATTGAAGCACTGGCGATGGCGGGCGTCGACCACATGAAATGCAGCATCAAATGGCAGGATTTATGTACGGAAGCCGAGCCACCTCCTCCACATCTGCTGGATGAAGACAATTCTTCGAACTCTGTCGTCGATACACGAGATTATTGCTGGAGGAGGAGTTTGGGGATCGATGAAGATCGGCAGATGAAGTTGAAGATGCTCGAATGGGCCAAACAAGTTGCATCCATGCATAAAATCGCAGTCGAGCTCGGGAGGAAAGAGGGTCGACTTAGATAAAGATTTTTGTCTCTCTTTAGATAATTCGGAGGGTTTCTTCACGGGCTCCTATCGCCATGTAATACCTCGGTGTTTGACATTTGGTCCTATGCTTTTGAAGGCTTATGTTGGAATCGCCATCGCTATGCAATTTGATTTGCTTGGTGTTAGATTGTGCTCATACAACTGAAATTTGAAAGCGAAATGGTTAATTATGCAGGTAACATAACAGGAATTGCTTGTATGAGACAAATTTAAATTGTAAATATAGAACAAGTTTGAAAGCTTCCTGTTGAATCTATTAGTCTTTCATTTAAGGGTAAATATCACGAAAAACCCCAAACATGTACACCTGTAATAAATTTACTCTCCGTTAGTTTCCATTATATTTTACCGTCAAATTGCTAAGTTGAATGACACATGACAGTTGACAGGTATACCAGTTTGAGATTTTACCCCTCCTTTTGTCTCAAGTTTACCAATTTATGATTTGTCGTGGTATTAATCCAATTTAACAGAGGGTAAAATTGTTGCAAATCTACCAATTTAGGTTTTTGGTGGTAATTTGGGGTAAATTTGATACAAATGTATCAGTTTGGAGTTTTTCATAGTCAAAAAATTAGTTTTAGATAAATTTGTCACCGGGTGTACCAGTTTGGGTTTTTCGTGATATTAACCCTTCATTTAACTTGCAAAAATAATACACCAAGTTATATATTTATGTTATTATTAAGATTATCATTTAATTCCAAAGTCTACAAAATCTTTGATATACTAAACGAGGGTTAAGGCACTCGTTGTGCCTCTGTGCATAATTAGGTAATTATCTATTAAAAGAAATGGGTAGATATGGATGAAATAGTAGAATGTGAGATGAAGAAAGTAATAGTAATTTAGGAAGTCTAAAAGTGAAGTGAAAATAAGAAAGTGGGCGGCTCTTTATTAAGTGGGTGGGTATAAGAGAACAAAGCAAGGGTAATTTAGGAAATCTAGAAGTGATAGGAAATGATGTTTTAACTTGTGTATATTGATATTTCAAATTCATATCTTAGAATTAGACTCATAATGTTACATTTCTTGTCATAATCTTCCATTTTTCAATAATTTAAGCACATTTCTCTAGAGGAAAATTGAGACTTTCGCTAGTATATGGTAGGGTATGGGTTTCAAGTTCCTTTGTATGGTACAACCATAGAATTTTATCTTATGAGAGATCTAATTCAATTAGATTGTGATTTGAAAGTAGTTTTTGGCAAGACGAAGATATGGGATTTAGCTTTGATACCAGACTAAAGTAGAACGATAGCACATAGCAAAGATAGTTGGGAAAACTTACAAAGGAAGAAGCAAGATGACAAGGAAGGGAAGAGAATCATGAAAAAAGAGAGAGCAAAGGAGGAGAAACCAACTCTTAGCAACAAATTAATACTATCAGGGACAATTATCCAATCAATCCTAAACCTATTGTACTGATAATAATTCAGTCCTAAACTTTTTAAATTTACCAATTTATTTATAAACTTTTGTACAAAATTTCAATGTAGTCCTCTAGCCAATTTGTCAAGAAGCATGACAGCAATGTTCTTTCTAGTGATAATTAGAGTGCTGTTTGTCTTGTAAAAATTCGGGTATATTGCTTATGGATAAAGTACATTGAGTTGAAGTATCATCATATTCATTAACTAATACATGATGGGAAATTGTCATTGAAGAAGATTATTAGTGCAAAGAATCCAACAAATATGTTAAACCAATACCATGGCAATGCTTTGCCTCGGTTGGCCTCTATAATTAGCGATCAGGAGACGACACAGTAAGACAATTTGAGTTACAAGGAGACCATAAGAGACCATTGTTGTTTTGAATATCAGCCTCCAAGTGAGGGATTGATGAAGTGATGGAGTCTGATAGAGAAAAGCACTTTAAAGCAGAGAGAGTATTGTTGCTAAGGGTATACAAGTGACTGCCACTATAGTTTTCTATGCTCAAGACTCCTGCTATATATTGGGACAATTTCTCTTATAATGAAGAGATTGTCTAATGCAGCACCAAGGCTTTTCCCCTTTCTGATTCTGAAGGGGTTTTCACGTAAAAATTCCTATGTCTTCTTCTTTGATTTATTCTTTTTTACTTTCACACTCCCAACACTTATTTCCACAAGCTAAAGCTCTGTTTGTATCACTGAAAATATTTTTCTCATTTTTTTGGTATTTGGTTCACTTAGAAAAATGAGTCAATGGTAAATATTTTCCTAGTCAATTGAAAACCCATGCTTAATTCAAGAAAATGATTTCCTCTTTAAAAAATCGGAAACCATTTTTCAAATATATGACTAAATATGACACTTGGACCCGAAATTCTACGCTTCAGCATGGAAATCCCAACAACGGATCCCGAGTCCTCGGCGTCCACGACCTAGTCTACGACGCTTGGCCCAGATCCATCGAGGCCAGGCTCGGACCCTTGTGCCCATGCCAAGGTCCCTAGTGCCCTCACCCAAGTCCATCGAGGTCTAGCTCGAGACCTTGGTGCCCGGGCCCTCGATGCATGTGCCCGAGTCCATTTAGGCCATGCCTGAAGCCTCGATGCCCATGCTTGATACCTCAACACTTGAACCTAGGTCCACAAAGGCAAAGTGCGAGATCTTCATACCCAAGCTCGGATCCCCAATAACCTAAGCCCAGGTCCACAAAGGCCATGCCCGAGTCCCTAATGCTTGAGCTCTTGTCTTTGACCTTCAAGCTCAAGTCTACAAAGGCCGTGTTTGGATCCTCAACACTCAGGCTCAAGTCTCTGGTGCTCGAGCCAAAGTCTATCAAGGCCAAGGCTCAAGACCCCAGTGCTTGTGCCTAGGTCCATCGAGGCCGAGCCTAGGACCCCGGTGCCCATGCTCGAGTCCATAGAGGTAGGGCCCAATGCCTCAAGGCTCGAGCCTTGATCCATCAAGGTTAGGCTTGAGACCTAAGTGCTCGTGCCTCGACCCCCCAGCACCCGAGTCGTGGTCTATCGAGGCCGAACCCGAGACTCTAGTACCCATATTGGGTTCCCAGGTTACCCATGTGCAAGTTATCAATGCATGAATAGTGCATATCGATTTAGGAAAATCAAATTAGATTTTTTATACTAAATAACGAAAAATAATTTCCAGTTCATTTTCAAGTTTTAGCCAAATACTAAAAAATATTATCATTTTTCAACAAATATTTTTTAGAAATATTCTATTTTTCGCAAAACAAATGGAACTAAATTTATTCTTTAGCTTGATAATTTATTTACCAACAAGTCCGTTTAACCCGACCCGTGGTCATCCCCAACCCGAATCATTAGGGCTTTTTCACTTTTTGGTTGAATGGTACTTCTCTTATGCTTTGTCTTTCGGCTACTGCACTTTTCAACTGTATCACGAGATTGTCGAGATCCGTAAAGCAAAAACATGCACGTTGTCTTGACGCCAAATTTGATGATACGTCCTTCGTGACATCCGCAGCCACGTCATAATCTCTCTTTTGTTCTCACTGCACACGATCATTAGACTTCCCGGTTCAAATCCTCGTGCCGTCAGGCGGGTTTCATGTCAACCACCTATATTGCACGTTTATTATATGACTCGAGTTCAACTGCAAAGTTCTACTTGTACATTAACATTAAATTCTTACCTAGGAAAGGAAGATATAATTAAGGAAATACTATAAAAGTACACGACACTACCATCATCTCCTGTTTACTGAAAGCCAAGAATATGTAGATATATATATATATATATATATATATAAGAAAATGACTAACAGCCACATGTTTTTACCATATATTGAAAAATTGCAACCACTGTTCATCTTTTATCCGTTGGTCAATAAGTATCTAATTTGTTTTTTTCAATCAAATAGCTTAAATTTTAGAATGCAGATCAATGCAAGGATTCCCTTAAAGTCATGGACGGAAGATTCTACTATGAGCAGGAGAACCGTTTAGTAGTTGTGTTAATTGTTTGTATTGTTATCCAATGTGGCCTCTTGAGATGATGCTGCATCAGCAGAAAATGTTCGACAGTTAAAATTGTCCACATTCTCTCTCTCTCTCTCTCTCTCTCTCTCTCTCTCTCTCTCTCTCTCTCTCTCTCTCTCTCTCTCTCTCTCTCTCTCTCTCTCTCTCTCTCTCTCATATCGCCCAAAAAAATTAACCTTTATATTGAGGAAAAACTTGGTCCACCATCGGCTACTACTAATTGTAACTCAAACCACGTACCATAACCACTCACAACCTCATCAGGCGGCGCCAATGCATCAAAAGAGGTTGACGAGAGAGAGAGAGCATGGTGCCGATGGCAAGTGGCCGATATGGACATCGATGGCAAAGATGGTGACAATGGCAACAGCAATAATAAGGGTGGACCATAAGGAGAAGGAGGAAACAAAAAGGAAACATAAAATGACCACCCCTCCCCTCCCGTGATCCATATGGGGCAAGCCTCCGAAGGAAGAATTCAGAGAATGGCCTTTCCGGTTGGTATCAACTAATATCAACTAATAAGTTACTTGATAAACTCCCTGCCGCTCCCAGGGAGTTTCTCTTTATAACACACTACTGAAGTGGTTCAAACTTTGATTTCGATGTTGACAATCTAGCTCTCCCTAAAAGTAGAACTCAAGTGGTGACATTTTGTGAGTGTCAACTTATAAATGACTTCATATGTTCTCTCTCACTCAAAGTGGAACTTATAGTAATACAACATTGTCAGTGGAAAGTTCACTGAAACATCAAAATGTAAATTCAAGTATCAATTTATGAAGAGATAGAATTTGCGTATCAATATCCCAGTTTGCACGTCTCATTTGTTCCATGGCATAGCAAACATTTCAAAATCCCATGGTATACCATTAAGATGGTTTCCTCATCGTTATCGCAAGAAAGAAAGAAAAGGAAAGAACGATCTCATACGTGACCATAACTGAAACTTACCCATTAAATCATGATACTGAAATAGGGTTATGTTTTTCTATAACTATGCTTCTAATTGATGGATAACAAGTTATGGATACAATAACTCACATTCATATTTAACTAAACATAGATGGTAACGATACCATGTTTATGACCAATCAACCAGAAGATTGGTTGGAGGAAAATTTTCTGCAAACATTGATGGACATGGCTATTGAAACATTGGCTTGTGAAAATGAACCGCAAATACTAAGATTTTCACTAGAATTATAGCTCTATTACATGTTGATTGCTTATTATAGTGTTTGCTTGCTGTAATATCTATTACGGTGTAAGTGTCAAAGCTGTAATAGTTATTACATGTATCATTGCTGTGTAAGGGTGCGTTTGGCAACCATTCTATTCTCGAAACATATTCTGCTCAGAAATGATTCTTTTTTATTCCGTGCCGAGGAACAATTTCTAAATATTTGAAGGCGTTTTGTAACTGCTCAAAATTTCTATTCTTGAAATAGAAAAAGAACAGAAATGCGTTTAATAACTGCATAAAATTTTTTTATTAATAATATTTTGAATTTTTTAATATTTCTTTCTTTTTTTTTTTTTTTTTTTTTCCCTTCCTTGGCCATGGCCAACCGGCAACTGGCCATAGGCTAGGGCCAACGAGGGCGTCGTGGACCTCACTGGCCATAGGCAAGGCCTGGACCCTTGCCGCCACCCTCGCCAACTCTGGCGAGGGTGGTGGTGAGGGCAGTCCTCACCCAGATCGTGAGCCGCCCTCGCCAAATATGGCAAGGGCGGCGGTGAGAGTCGCCCATGCCAGATCCAACGAGGGTGGCCCTCACCCAAGCGACGACGGTCCAGCCCTCCCAGGCCACCAACAAGGGCCGCGACATCCTCGCTAGCCCTGGGCCATAGGCCAATCACCGGCAATTGGCCATAAGCCAAGAAGAAGAAGAAGAAGAAGAAAATTTCTTTTCCATTTCTCATTCTTATTTCCAAAATCAAGAAGCAGCTTTTTTTTCTTCTTAATTCTATTCCAAAACTGATTTTGAGAACAAATTTTTGCAAATTTGTGCCCTGGAACAAAAAATTTATCAAACCGATTTATGTTTCAAAACTAATTCTAGGAACAAAAGAATAAAAATAGTTACTGTTTTGCCGGTTGTTAATCGCACCCTAATAGTTATTACGATAGCTATCCCTAAAATATCATTGTCTGTTTTTTTCCCACATATTCTACCAATGTCTGATTGTTAAGTAACATCAATTATAATTATTCTGACTTAAAAACATATATGTGATTATTACATAAAATATTGAACAATAGGTAAAAATTTGCTGTAATAATAATTATGTTGTCTTGATGATACATAGTTACCTATTATATTAAAATTATTAATGATTTGATATTTGCATAACGTTATTTGCTCACTATTAGTTACGATTATCTAATTTTTCACAAATTCAATATAATTCACAATATACTCAGTATCCCAACTACTAGTTATATTAAGGTGCATAAATTGCCACGCAATTATTACTTTAATCATAGTATCAGTTAAGCTTAAATCATAATCATATATTAGTAATAAAATAATAGAAAATTTCTATGTATTAAATTTTAATATATGTGATATTACACTCATGATTGGCTATTAAAGTGATAATTACGACAGTATTAAATTTAATTTAACATAATCAAATGTTATGTGCTTGGATTTTTTGAAAATCATAAATAAATAACTAATATATAAGTAAATGTTTGTTGCAGTGAAAATTACATATCTAATCATTTAAATGGGGTATCAAACTATTCAATCCTGATTGACTATTAAAGTCATAATTGTTATATTCCATCTAATTAAAATTTTAGGAGTAGTTTGAGAATTCTGATACTTTCCCCGCTCATTACGTATGTCATTCATGAAACCAAATCGTGTAATGGTATGGCGTTACTAAAACCAAACCGAGTAATAGCTATCAAATTACAGCCTTATTTCATTGTCCCAACCTGACTGACTGAAATACTTTTCCAAGAATCAACTTGCCAAGAAGCTTATTCAAAATTGTCCCTCCGAGTGTTCTGCAATTTGGAGATGCACAGTAGTGGAAGTGACGTTCACAGTGACGTTAATTGAACGCCTGAAAATGCAACTCCCGTGACCTTGAGGCCGTGACCTTCCCTCACTTCCTCACGAACTCAAACACCCCAAAGGTCGATGAGCCACCTCGCGTATAAAGTGTGCATTCCCCCATCATATGTCTCCACTACACGACATAGCTCTCTAACACATTGGTTATTCAGTCTCTCGCTCAACGTGGTCAAAGGAAAAGAAACGCTTCGCAGGTCCAGAGATATCAAGGAAGCCGTATGTCGATCGAAGCGCTGGCGATGGCAGGCGTCGACCACACGAAATGCAACATCAAATGGCAGGAATTTGGTATGGAACCCGAGCTGCCTCCTCTGCATCTTCTGGATGAAGACGACGCATCAAACTCCGTCGTTGATGCACGAGATTATCGCCCAAGGAGGAGTTCGGGGATTGATGAAGATCGGCCGATGAAGTTGAAGATGTTAGGATGGGCCAAAAAATGTTGCTTCCACGCGTGATAATACACTCGAGCTCAAAAGGAAAGAGGATCGACTTGGATAAAGATTTTTGTCTGTCTTTTGATAATTTTGGAGGGTTTCTTCTCGGGCTCCGTTAGCCATGTAATACCTCTGTGTTTGACTTTTTGTCCTATGCTTTTGAAGGCTTATGGTGAAATCGCCATTGTTATGCCTTTTGATTTGCTTGGTGTTAGATTGTGATCATATAACTGGAATTTGAAAGCAAAATGATTATTATGTCGGTAACATGACTCGAATTACTTGTGACATCCGGGAATTTTCGAAATAGTATTTATATGATATTTGGAAATATATCCGGTAATGATATTTAGACTATAAAGCTAAGTATTATTAGTTTAGAATTCGGTGAGCACGTAGAAATCTTAGTTTGGATCATAAATTTTGCAAGGCGTGGAGGATGATTTTTGTGAGCGAAATCGTCCCGAGTTCGACGTGTTAAAATACATCGATGTTTACGTTAATGTTATAATAGTGATTATTTAATTTACCGTTGTCTTAGAAATTAATGTATGATATTGCTAGTTTAAACTCTATTTAATTAGTGTTAATAATTAATTGATTTCTAATGGGTGTTAAAGGGAGTGGATATTCTGATTTCTATGTAAAATTCCACTAAACCTTTCTCAAGACATCCAGAACTCACGTAGCACTTGGGGGGAATTTATGCATGGCCACATGCCCATTTGAAGACTAAAAACATGCCACATGCCCTCTCAAGTTAAGCCTCTTCCACTAATAAGACCCATAGCCATAAGCCATCATTACTTTGGCTATTAGTCATCCCTAATGTGTCTTGACTTCTTACACCTAGCCGTGGATGGAAAGAATAAATGTCACCTATGAGTTCATGCAATTGTCTACCTAAAATCTACTTCTCTACTTCATTTTCATTTTGGTAACATCGAAGGGAATTTTCACTCAAACCATAATTCCCCTCTTCACCTTCTATTTTCACCAACACCCAATCCAAAATCTACAAGCAAGCTTTAACTTTGGATGTTCAGATTTTGCTCGAGGTAAGTGAAGACTCTAGCCTTAAGTTTAGATTAATCTACTTGTCACTTTTAACTTGGATGGTGTGATATGTTATTTTGGTGTGCTACAATATTGAGAATACGGTGATCCAAGGAATTGTTTGATTGGTCTCAAGCTTGTTAAAGATGTATGTGATTTGTTTTCTTAACGAGTGGTATAATTGACATGTGCAATTGTTTAATCTAGACCTAGAAATGTTATCCTTGAAGTGATTGTGGATTTCATCTTGCTGGTTTTATGCACGTTTAAAAGGTAGCTACTCGTTTTACTTAAAGTGGAGCATATTTGGTGAGTAGAAATGATGAATCTAAATTTGGAAAAGTCATATTTGTAGGTTCAAACTTAACTATTATTCGTAAAATTTATTGATTTATGAACCGAACAGATTTGAGCCTCAAAACTTGATTATGCTTATTTCTTAACCGAGCATATTTTAGCCTCAAAATCTGATTCTGCATACTTTTGAACCGAACAATAGCCTCAAAATCTGATTTTGTTTATTTTTAACCGAGTAGATTTTAGCCTCAAAATCTAACTCTGCTTACTTTTGAACGAAGCAAATTTTAGCCTCAAAATATGATTCTATATATTTTTGAACCCAAGCAAATTTCAGCCTCAAAATCTAAACCTGATTACTTTTGAACCTGAAGAGATTTTTAAATCTCTGAATCCAAACCTATTATTTCTAAACTTGAACGCATTTCTTTTCGAAACTGAGCATATTCACTTTGACTTCAGAATATGCTCGTTTGATTGTCCAAACTCAAAAATACTCATTTTTGTCCCGATTCAAAATATACCCAGTTATTTATTCAGACTTGGAATATACCCGTTTATTTGTCCAAACTCAAAAATATCCATTGCTTGTCCAGATTCAAATTACACTCGATTATTTGCTCAAACCCAGAATCTATCCATTTGTTGTTCAAATTTGCATCCGGATTCAATTCCAAAATATATCCATTTGTATGTCCAAATTCATGTCCAAACTTAAGTTCGGATTTAATACTTGTATATAGTGATTGGCTTCCTCATAGCCACTTTTGAAATATACCTAGGTTCTAAATATATTCAACCAATGATTCTAATTACATATCGCTTCATATTATTTTGTTTGATTAAGATTGCATTTCTTGGGAAATATGTGATGGAGCAATAAGGTGAGCATGCGTATTGAAATGCACATAAATACTTATCGTTGTGGTTTGTATGAGAATGCTATAATTCCGTCACCCACAAATCAAAAGGTGACAATGCCCCATTGTGTGGTATGAGATGCCCTACTGTGTGGTACAGGATGCCTCGAGTGTTTCAGGATGCCCTATTGTGTGGTACAGGATGCCCTACTGTGTGGAACGGGATGCCCTGGGAGTTTCAGGATGCCCTGTTGTGTGGTACGAGATGTCCCGTGTGTCGAGATGCCCCAAGAGAGTTCGGGAAGAGAAGTAATGAACCTAATGCATGAGTACGAGTGCTATATACTACATGCTTGCGTCTAAACTAAAATATCATGGAATAATTAAGCGAATGGATTATTGTGGCATATCAAAGAGAGAAAAGTATAGCATTTATTCAAGTTCTCTACATACTTTTTGGTTGTTATGCATTGATGTTGTTTATGCTGGGTGAAGTGGTAAGATGATTTTTCTAACTTAAAACTAGAGATTTCATTTACTGGGACTCGGCTCATTCCTTTATTTTTTTCAGACGTGTAGGAATGGGCAATCTACCACTAATGCTTGTTGGTTTTCAAAACACTGTGAGTGCCGGATTTTGGCTGATATGACAGCAGCAACATCTGTGACTCGTCATAGAGGGAGATAGATGGTCCATGATGTAACATCTACCTATATACATACAATCTTTTGGAGTATAATGTAGCATGGAAATAGGTGACCTCAACCTATCCAGACTTTTGTGTTTTGTAAACAATGAAGTAGTTGTAAATCTAATAAGTAATATAAAGAAAGCAGCATAAGTACTTTGACTATACGAGTGATTTTCGTTGTTATTTCATGTTTAGAATTTTGCTTCTGCTAGAACAAAGATTAATAATTGTAAGAAACACGAGTCACGCATGACGTTCTGGGGCATCACATTACTTGTATGAGACAAATTTAAATTGTAAATATAGAATAAGTTTGAAAGCTTATGGTTGAATCTATTAGTCTTTCATTTAAGGGTAAATACCCTAGTACAATGGTGATAAATTTATCAAAAACTAATATTTTGACTACAAAAAACCTCAAACTAATACGTCTGTGACAATTTTAGCCTGTCAAGAACTTGAACCATAAGTTGCAAATTGGGTAAAGATTTGGAAGAGCCCGAATTAAGTGTAGGCTTATTAATCCATTAGCCGAACCCTAAGTGGTGCACCCGTGAGGGTTCGGTTGTGACACCCATAATCAAGAGCGATTTCCTATGAGATTACAGCTGTGGAGCTTGAAGGTTGATGGCGATTCAAAAGAGATCGAGTGACACTAGTGGTTGGAAACTGTCAACCCACGAAAACTTATAACATGAAGTTGGGCACGCAGGAGAATCAAATCTTCTTCATGTAAAACCTACTCGGTTTCGAGTCATTTCCGCTTTCTTTTCCTCAATTTACTAGTACGTTTCCATGTAGTTCACTGTATCGTCTCTTGCCTACCCATAGAAGATTCCCCCAAGAAATTTTTCGATTTCTTTTGGAAGTAGATGTTGATTCTTCTTCTCCTTATCACATTGCGTGAATAGTCATTAAAAATACCATCAACGGTCTTTTGAAGAGAGTGCTAGAATCCAATGAATGATATTCTTGTAGTTATGGAAGGTCAATACTCAATAGGGTATTGGAACAGTGGCTTTTGATGCGACATACTTGGGCAAAAGCTTTGACAGAGCAATCTATGTAACTGTAATTCATAAAAAGAAATTATTTATATAACTGTAAGCGTGTAACTTCTCACTGACTCTTGAAGTGGAGAGTGCCTCTTCATTTACATCAATGTTAACTAATTTGAGCTTCAAACAATGTTATATTCAAGGAGAAAATTTAACTTAAATGGAACCAACACCAATGGACATGGACATGCAGCATAAAATCAAATTTCAAAGCACCAACCTTCTGGAAAGGGCACGACAACCGATGGGTCTTCTTTGAAGCAATGCACACAGAAGCTCAAGGCACGCTCAAACAATAGGTAAAATATTAAAAAGTAAATGCGATGTCCTAAAATCTGAATTATTTAACAAGAAACTCCAAGGACAAGGAAATTAAATTAAAGTGTAATGCCGGTGTAAATCTAGTTTTTTTTTTATAATCAAGAAACTCTCTAGGCTTTGGGTAGGACTGATCGACCATGGAAAAGTCATTATTAAAAGCCAAAAGTGACTGACAAGGATCGGCAAACAGGCTTTAAAACCCTTTTTTTCATTCTGCGCTCTTCAATAGTAAGAACTGCAATCACGTTCACCTCAACCACCACTGTTGGCCGGACCAAAGTGTCCAACATTACCGGGCACTGACCCGACTGTTGGGCTCGGTTGGTCCCCCATGACCGGGCCTCACTCCTCAATAGTTGTACATGTCACCGATTCTAGGTCCTTGACAATCACACCCTGAGCACAAACACTCAAACTTGTGACCTAGAGAGCTAATTTAATAAGGGTATATCAACGAGTGATTCTATTGCGTGGCTTATAAGGCTGGAGAAACTTACTTCTTGCTCCTAGAGAGAGAGAGAGATTCACAAGTGAGAGGGGCCATAACAGTGGCGACAATGGTAGCAACATGGTGCGTCGGCAAGGGCTTGTGGTAGAGATGAGAAGTAGCAAGGGGTGATGGCATGCATAGTAGGTCGGTATTGAGGAAGAGGCATGTTAACTTATTTAACCTCGTTTAAGCTCCGTTTATTTTGCAAAAAATAAGATATTTTCCAAAAATTTATTTTTTAGGAAAATGATAATATTTTTCGGTGTTTGGTTAAAAATGAAGAATGAATTAGAAAATATTTTCTACCATTTGGGATGGATAATCTAATTTAATTTTTCTAGGGAAAATTACCAAAAAATTTAAATTTTTATTTATTTATTTTTCTTTTTTGCTTCTTCCTCGGTAGGTTGCCGGCGACCGGCCAAAGGGATGAGCTAGAGAATTTCAATTCTAAATAAAATGTAACTTTTATGAGATCATTAAGCATGGATATACAAAGTATGATGTCACTTTATGTCTAATGAATCAATGATCTCAAGAGTGGTTTTACGCTTCTTTTTTTCTACATGATGCAAAAGATCAAGGAATGGAACTCGTGCGCTTACCATATCATCATGTTCGTTAATTTTGGTAAAGGGCCCCCAAGGATTAATCGAGAAGTGGAGAGATGTCAACATGTGAGTGTCGATAAAAAAAATTAGGTGAACTCACCTAGTATACTTGTCGGAGAAACGTGGCCTCAAAGTTGCCAATATGTGCTGACATGGTATCTTACTTGGCCTTTTAAAATTACAAAAAAGAGGTAAATTCGAAAAGAAAAAAAGACTAATGTAGTAAACAGTGGTGGTCGTCACGTCGGAGGGGCTCGGTTGTAATGGTCGGGGACAGCTGCACTTGGGCTATGGGGCCGTGGTCAGCGATGGGCCTTGTCGATGCATGGGCAGCAGCGCCTGTGCCAACAATATCTGCAACCATCAAAGCTGAGGCAACATCGTGAACTCTCAGAGGAATGGAGAGAGCAACGAGCCTTGGAGCACGCACTCACGGGATTGCAACCCTCGTCACTCCGACCAGTGCGGTGACGGTAGCTATGCAGCGACGGCAGGCAAATGGTTGCGGGGCCAGGCGACGGCAATGATCTATATTGACTAGGTCAAGCGACCTCGACGAGAACTGTCCTGCTTGGGCAATGTGACCCCACGCGAAATTTGGCTCACGTGTGGAATAGTGCCAGGGCCGCATAACCCCATTTTCGCTAGATTTTGGCGGTGGTTCATCCACGCCACTCCTCTCTCTGTGACTCTATCCCTCTCTGTGTATTAGGGGTGAGCATGGTTCATGGATAGCTACTGGAATCTGATAACCAAACCGATAGGAACTTGTTTGGTTCCAAATTCTAGAGTATGTAGAGTAGTTTTAGATTCCAAAAATTGAAGAACCTGTTTCAATGGATAGATTCTATGTTCTAAGTTGATGGAACCTTGAACTTTGAAAAAGTTTTTGTTTCTTGGTCTATATCCTCAAGTGATCTCGTGGTATTCTATGGTAAACCATTAGTCTGAACTTCCATTTTATGCTTGAAACTTTTATTTTATTAATATTTTACATTTTTTTGTGTGCCTAAATATAAATTGTAGTTAGTGGATCGTAATAGCAAGCGATAGTTATTAAAGGTAACGATTCACTGCAATTATTCAATTAATAATACAAGTAGAATTTGGTAAACTCTAGAACTAATCCTAAAATCTGAAACTTAGTAGATCCTGAAACCAACCCTAAAACCTGTGACATGGTAGGTTTCAAGTCCTAGAGTATGTAGAGGTCTCATGTTCTAAAAAATGAGGAACGTGTCATAATGGGTAGGTTCTGGATTTCATATGGAACCTGTACAAAACTTGGAATAGCTCACTCTTAATGTGTATGCTTGTGTGCTTGGAGTTGAGGGGGCAGCGACCATACTATTGGCCAAAGGCTAGCAAGGCCTTGGCCCTTGTCATTAGGGATGAGCATGGTTTCAAGATAAAATCTAAAACCTGACAGATAGGAATCTGGAGATTTTAGATTCTAAGATATGCTTGGTAGGTTCTAAAAATTGGAGGACCTATTTTGAAGAGCAGGTTCCATGTGTTGAAACCTGAAACTTGGAACCTAAATAAGTTTTTTGTGTTTTTCCTTGGTCTATGTCTTTGCGTGATCTTGTGGTGTTTCATGGCATTAGATGATGAGTGTATAATTTGAAACCACTAGTCAGAACTTTTTTATTACATGACTTGTTAATATTTCATATTCTTCGTATGTCTAAATATAAGTTATGGTTGATGGATCATAGCAGCAAGTGACAATCATTAAAGGGAACAATTCACTGCGATTGTTCAATTAATAATACAGGTGGAACCTAGATAGACCTTGACACCGACCATCAAACCTGTGATAGGGTAGGTTTCAAATTTCAAAATAAGAGAAACCTATTATCATAGATAGGTTCTAGGTACGGACACGGAACTACTCACCCCTAGTATCGATTCACGCAATGACTTTTCATTTTAATTATATTTATTTGAACCGTAATGCCAAAAAAATTAGTCTTTTGTATTTTTTTTGGTGAATGACAAGCTTAGTCAGCATTGTTGCAATTATTTTCTTTTTGTTTAATTAAAAATGAAATTAAAAAAAACATGTTAGACCTTGAAACCTACCATGGAACCTTCAAAGTTTCAACTAGTAGGTTTCACGTTCCAAAAAATGGAGAATTTGTACCCCTAGGTGGGTTCCAGGTTCAAGATAAAATTTGTAAAGAACTTGGAACTGCTTACTCCTACTTATCATGCCTATTGCTACCTTCCCCTTCTTCTCTTTGTTGGTTTTTCACTACTAGGATTTGGATTTTCTTCATAAATTTTGTTTAATATTTTATCTAATTGGTAAAGAAAATATATTTAGTCACTAATTTATCCGGTCAACGTTTTTTTTTTGTCATAAGCCAGTCAACCTTGACGTAACAATAATGTATCACTCCATAGGGGTGATTGGTTCCCGGTCCGTCCCCGGTTCCAAGGTGGAATCGGGAACCGGACTAAGAGAACTGGTTCCCAAAATTGGGAACCACGGACTGGACCGGTTGGTTCTAGGACTGGGAACCGGACTAGATTGCTAGTCCGATTCGGTTCCGATCCGATCCAATTGAATCGATCACTTAGAGTTTAGTTTTTTTTTTTTGTTAAACACTTGAGGTTTGATTCACATTTTATTAATTTTTGTTAATGAATTTATGTCAATGAAGTTCACTTAGGGTTTAATTCACATTTTACTAAGTTTTAGCGATGAATTTATGATAATGAAGTTCACTTAAAGTTTAGTTCACATTTTATTAATTATTTTAAAGAAAAAAATTACAAAAAATATATATTAAATAGTCAGTCCGGTTCGGTCTGGTTCCCCTTGGAATTGGGAATCGATCGCTTTTCGAAAATCGATTCCGCTTTTATGAAACGGGAATTGGATCGATAGTCCCAAGAATCGAATCAAACCTGTCAGTCTAGTCCAATCCGGTTTCGGTTTGGACGGTCCAAGTTGCTCACCCCTATCAGTCCATGCCAGTATTCCCCTTTCTTTGAAAAAAAATGAAAGGTGTATCTCAAACCAAAAAAAAAAATACATGGTTTAGGGATTTAATTGCACAACAAAATCGATAGACCCTATTGGATTTTTTTAATAATTTAGGGACTTTTAAGCCCCGTTTGGTTCAGTTTTGGGAAGGAGCTTTGAGGCCGAAAGCCCCTTCCCAAGATGCTGAATCATTTGGTTAATCCGACATTTGAAATGTCGGATCGACTTTTAAGGCTTTTCGGTATTTCCCAAAAGCTCATTTTCAAAGTTGAACGAAACGGCCCTTAATGCCTTTTTCCCAAAAATAAATCATTAAGAGAATTTCTTGTTGTGTGGACAAACATGCCCTTAAACTAGAGGGGAACAATCGTGTGATGCCACAAAAGTTGGGGGTTCAAATTGGAAATTTCCGTTTAGTCCCCGTAAAAACCCTGATTGCCCGTTTCGCCAATTAAAGATACAAATTTTTTTTGTGATTTTGCGACTTCGACCATTGCAGTGCAGCTTCTTCCTCCCTGCACAGACCGCGACCGACGCAATCGCCGCCGCAGCCCAGCCGCCGCGCCTCCATCCATCTCGCCGCCGACCGCTGCGCGAGCGGGAGGCCCGGCGATTCGCAGACGGCAGCGAGGCTCCTGCTCGCTCCGCTCTTCACGGCCGATAGATTGATTCCGTCGCGTCGAACGACACCTCGGCCTGAGTTCTCGACGCTGACCCGCTCGATTCTTCTTCACGCCGACCAGGTCCGTACAAATCTCCGTGAGGTCTTGCTTTCTCCGGCAACTCGGAGCTCCGGCGAATTAGCTGCTCCCGTCGCTGTCGAGCATCATCATGTTGCTCTCGACTGGGAGAACTTTCTTGCTATGCTATGCTCCTTTCAATGTTCTTCTCGCTTGCATAATCATCGATAGATGTTTGGCGAGAAAGGAGCAATAATATGACTCGTGAAGATCGTGATATTGGTGATGGATAGGCTACGGAATCATATAGCTTTCTTAGCTCTGTTCAATTGGCATTGTATGTGGACATCCAATCTTGTTTCTCATTACTTTGTAGGTAATGGAACAATGGAGGCAAATGTGGTGCATGATGATGTAGTGATTGAAGAGGAATTTGTCTTGCTTGATCTCGACTCTGTCCCCGAGCAGTTTGACATCCCGCCGAATGCACCTTACGTCTTATCTGTATGTGTTCGGACTTGCAAACTTTTGTTGTTTAGCAATTGTCTGGTCTTATATCTGTGGTTTGTAATCATCTCATAGGGATCAGATATGGTGTTTCTACCAACTGCTTTACTGAGTGCTTAATGAAAATACTGTGAGGCCCGTGGTTTATGATACAATAATCATTGGATAGACAATGTGCTTGAACATGCTATTCCACTGTTGATGTTCTACTATCTTGAAAATCGTTTGATTAAGACTTGAAACACTCTCCAACCACCAAACATGCTAGCAGGTTCAGTTGTCTTTTAACACTGTCTCATAGTTGTAGATTGGCTGTCTCCTTTTGAGTGAGAAGAATTTTTCCCTTGACCATCTGCGTCTTTTTTAGTTCCTCAATGGGAACTTATGTTCATTGCCGGTCATTGAGTCAAATTGTTTATCACCGAATATTTTCTGTACTGCAGGAGGGTTTGGATACATTGAATCCCATATTGGTCATTGATAACAAATTGAAGCTGGTAAGCTCTTTATCTAATTTACATGTCTTTTGTTTTTTGTTTTGTGATGCTTAGTTTCTTGCGAGAGTTTTTTCTTTCTAGCATTCCAGTGTCCTAACGTATAATGGAGTTTTTTACTTGTCATAACCATTGCATAACATGCCTCCTCCTTCCATTCCTCCATCTCTTCCCTAAATTTATCCAGAGTGGCTGTATATGCAACAGTAAATAATGATGAAATCATTGATATTTTAAATTATTTGCAGCCAGTAGAATATGAGGCCCTGAATCAGTAGCATCATTCTATGATCAATAATGCTTGTCAATTTAGTTTATCGCAAAGTAGACCTGAACCTGATCTAACTGTGTCAAGAAACTTAGTAGATTGTTCAACATATGTTTCATTCATCGTTCCTTCATGTTAGGTGTGGTAAGTTAATGCACCTCAATCTGTTAAAAGCAGAATAACATGGTTAAATGTGATTAATCATTTGGTAATTGGTCTTTATACTTATAATGACGTGGCAGGTGCGGAACATAGTTTTATGGATTGTAGTAGTCAAATTAGTTCAGTTCTATAGCTTTTCTTATCAACAGACTTGGCTGGTGCGGAACATAATTTTATGGTTGTAGTAGTCAAATTAGTTCAGTTCTATAGCTTTTCTTATCAACAGACTTTTTTTAACAGCAGATTCAGTTATGTATGTAGATAATTAGAGTCAATCGATCAGATGTTAATAATTCAAAACATTTATATTTTGGGTGAAGTGGTTACAAAGTCGGACGTAATGTTTGCATATTAAACTGTCTTGTGCCATAAGCTGCAATTATTATCTAAACTTTGTCTCCTCTATAAGGTTTATGTCACTTGTTCTTAGTTTCTAATCACTTCATTTGACCTTTTAATAGCCATTGCTGGCATGTTGGTGATTGACCCTGAATATGATTGAAAATGAGTTGATAATGGAACTATTGAAAAGCTCCATGAAAGTTAAGGGCCTGTTTGGTTCCATTTGAAGGACACGATTATGTATTGTAAATAATTTCATAAGATTATCTTTTACATAAAAACAACGGTTGCATGCCCTTGGATAAATTTGTTTGTTTCACGTATAAAAAAATATAATGGTTCATTATTGAAAGCAGAGATTTTCGCTTTTTAGAACCAAGAAATTGTTTGTGTTGAATTCTCAAATCACAGAGGAGAAAGGGAGAACATATGTCTTCATAGCAATGATTTCAAATCAGGGCCAGACCAGCAGATTCAACTGGTTGGATCGGGAACCAGACCATGATCCTATCTTGGTATTTCTCAATTAGTGGTACAGGTCAAACCAAGTGTTTACCTGGTTCAATTATTTGAACCGGTGCACTGGCCACCGGTTTGACTGGATCTTTGACCAAGTTTTTTGACTTTGTGAAAAAAAAATTTGATGAGCTGAGGTAAGAATGAATGACCCGATGTCTTCTTGTGGATGCAAGAACACCTTATCCATTGGGGTCTATGCTAATGATGTTGTAAGCGGGCATAATAAACACACACACACACACACACATATTATAATTGTATTGGTAAATTCTCCAACTTTGTTGACCCAGGGGTCCAATCGGTTGAGTGGTGAACTAGAACGAATGCCTGTTCTTTGACTGGTCCGGGTGTAAAAACACTGTTCCATAGATAACGTTTTGCTTTCATTTCAATTATCTTTTCTAAATTCAGCGTACTTCCAATTAGAAAGAATAAAGTAATCATCTTGTGATGTTATCCTGAAACAGATGAAAAACTTTTTTTTAATTATAGTTGATATAACTTGGTTAAATTACCTGCAAAAGATATTTTAACATAGAAATGAGAAAGAAACCAATTAGTATTTGAATATGTAAAATTGTAAATTGGAATGATCCTATGCAAACATGTATTATTTGGTGTAACCAAACATCATCATCACTGGATAATTTACAAATAATCTAAAATAGAGCAATTAATTTTAATTGAAAAAAACTTTGGAAATTGAATCTAAGCACTAACTCTTTTTGTTTAGTGATTTATGTGTCTAATTTTGTGTTGAAGTGTGTCTGAAGCCAAGAGACAGAACTAGAGTTGTGAATCATGAGGACGTCATGTTGTCTTTTGAACGTGATCGTAGTGCATGGGTTTCCTCCTGTCAAATATCATGCTACTATTATGTTAATGGGATTTGGATATGGATGTGCCACAGTCTCACAGAGTCTGATTCATCTATGTAAATGTGTGCAATGGTAATAAACACGTGGCGTGTTTCTTCTTGAGATGAAGAGACTCTTGTTTGCAACCACACGCATGTCCTGTCATATCCTTATTACATGGTTATATGACCTCAATGAAAGAGTTGGACTTAGTGTCAATATTACCTTGGTTTCACAGTCATGATTGTATTGAAGATTCATGAGTGAAACTCCTATCGAGAAAACATTCAGCTTCATTGATATCACAACTTTGTTATTATTTGACCCTCTCTCTAGAAGTCTTCATTTGCTCTATTTCTGAGTAAATTGTTAATTTTACTTTTGCTCTAAATCCATTTCGTATGTGTGGAGTACTGCATGAAATGTAAATTGTGCACTATTTTACTTCCTTAAGTGTTTTGATGAATATATGTAATTGTAAGATTTCTTGTGGACTTGAATTTAGTTGCTCTTAACTTGTGCTTTCCTTTGGTGCAGATTGGGCATTATGAGGAAACAATAGGAACATGTATTGCTCTTACCGAAGAGGGTGAGTCTCCTTTGATTTAAATTCATCACATATCAATAGATCACGGCAGCAATGAACAACCTTTTATTTGATAAGAGAATCTTATGTTGTAAAAAGCATGAGGGGTTCCATTCACTTTAGTTTCCTGGCTTTCAGGTAGTTTGGTATATGGACATCCTTTCTAAGAAGCCAATTATAGTATAAAAGGAGCTGTAAAAGCAAATTTACTTACTATGTCTTTTCAGGGGCAAGGGGAGTTGGAGAATTCTCTTCTGTTGCTGATTATTAAAGTAGTGTCCATTGCAAACTGGAATAGAATGTCAAAAGAGTTGTTTATTGAAATTCTACTTTTAATTCTTTCTTCATCAGCTGCCTACCCATCATCATTCAATCAAGAGTTAAGTACATTATGAGGATTGAGAGCTTCTTTGTTTTGCATTCGGCATAATTGAAAAGTACTTTTCTTGCTATTTCGCCAAAATTTAAAATATTACCCAAATCTCAAAACTACAAAAAATATATATATGCAATACGTGTCAATATTTATATTCGAAAGTTTATGGTGTTGAGGGTTAAAAAAGACAAAAGTACATGCACAATGAGATTTAGAGTAAATTATAAAGGAAAAATTAATCCAGACATCCTCTGAATTTTAGCGATTGACGTATGATCAAGGAAGTTTATTTTCTTATCACGTGAAAAGAAAAGGAAGTTTACTTTCTACCATTGTGCTTAATTTCAAAGAAATTGAACTCATTTGCTGTAGGCTTTGTGTGGCTTCTATGTCAATAGCTACTTTTCTCCCCAGTCTCCACTACCTATATGTCTAATAATTGTCTTTCCCATTCAAGTGTCATGCTTTATACTTTTCATTTCCATATCTTTGTTTCTTGCAACTATAATACCTGCTTAGCTATTGCTGGAAAAATTTAGGAATCCAGGACAATAAAACCTTTTCTGTAGTAAGTGGGACTGTGTACATGTGCTCTGTTTCTTATTAAGTACTTGACAAGAACTAACTTCTTAAGGTTTTCTCTTGATTTTTTTTTTCATTCTCTATAGGCCTTGACTATCTCCAGCCTCTTAATTTATTTTATATTATCATCGCAAAGTTACATCTTGTTTGGCTCAAATACACATTAGACGAGCTTCTTCTCTTGTCCTTAAAATTAATTGATTTCGCTCTAAAGATAAAGAAGGCTATTGACTGTTTGTGACATGTTATATTGCTCCAGATTTTCTTTATAAGGGAAAGTAGTCATCCACAACTTCTTAGGAGGCATCTAAGAAAGGACGTGTATGTTCTATGCAGGTGCTTCCCCCATTGTTCCTGAAGAGACAGGACCATCTGAAGCAAACAAATCCTCTGGAAAATCTAACATGGATCCAAATCAGTGTCCCAGCAAGCAAGTAAAACCAGTAGCCTGCATCAATAAGATTCTCAAGTTTAAATTATTTGTAGACGCAGATGTTCCTGAAGCAAGTGCTCAGCTTTGAATAAGAATTTTCAATTAGTCATCAATCAGTTGGAAAATCGGGTTGTCTTGTGGATATGTTAGGTAAGTCTTTTACTTTAGTATTTGAGTAGTTTAGTTTTTCTGTTTTGTCTTTCTGTTCACTTTTATGTGGTCTATAGTTAGCTTATATCTAGTTGATCTACATCTTTCTTGTCGTTAGTTTCAAGAGCCCAATGATGTAGCTGATGAGCAACTCTTTGTCCAACATTCACTTGCAATAACTTTTTCAAGATTGTTTCTGAGTACAGGCTTCTAGAGATAAAGGGGAGAAGAATTGGGGGTTTCTCTGGGACTCAGCAATCTCCATATCATTATATGAAATTATCAGGGAAACTCTTAGTCAGCTCTTCATGTCCTTGGGGACGTGTGTTTCTGGGGTGCAATTGCTGGTGTAAGCCCAAAGCTTTCTTCATGAGCTTTTCAAAATAAAGAACTGGCATTCTTAATAGGATGAATAAGGAGGTAGACAAATCTTGAACTTTCCTTGTCATGATGAATTGGAGATTCATTTTTAAACCCACCAGATGCTGCTGTTCTGTATTAATGACTACTAGAACCAAAACAACCTCTGCACAGTATGTAGCCTCCAGGGCCAGAGACCCCACATTCGAAAAACTCATGGAGAAGTACAAAAACCTTCTTAAAGTGGTTGCAATTCAAGACCTCATCCTTGCTTCCAGCAACCCTTCATCATCAATTTCATTGGACTTCCTCAATAGGCTCTCCCAGAAGCTTCACTTGAATCGTGGTGCTGCCTCCTTCCTCCGCAAATATCCCCACATCTTCCAAATATTTTATGATACTGACAAGTCTCAACCCTTTTGCAAATTAACCAATGCTGCCATTGAAATTGCCTTAGAAGAAAGTCAGGCAATCAAAGCATCAATGCCCCTTGTTGTAGACCGATTGGTTCGCCTTTTATTAATGACTCCTACAAAGTCTTTGCCACTCCGCACTGTTTTCAAGGTCTGGAGGGAGCTTGGTCTCCCAGATGACTTTGAGGATTCTGTTATCTCTCGAAATCCCACTCTCTTTAGACTTTGTGATGGTCATGAACCAAATACTCATATCTTGAAGTTGGTCAATGTTATTCCGGAAAAAAATCATCTTACAGCAGCAGTTGAGAATTGGAGGGTTACTGAGTGTTGTAGGGAAGACGGTCATGTTGATAGAACTGAAATTAGGTTCAGTTTCAAGCATGGTTTTCCTCCAGGAATGAGATTGAGCAAGGACTTGAAGGCTAAGGTTAAGGAATGGCAGAGATTGCCCTATGTGGGGCCATATGAGGGGATAAGGGAAAAGAGAAAGTCTAAGGCTGCAATCATGGCATTGGAGAAACGAGCCGTTGCTATTGTTCATGAATTCTTGAGTCTCACAGTGGAAAAGATGGTTGAAGTGGAGAAGATTAGTCATTTTAGAAATTGGTTCGAAATAGATATAAATATCAGAGACTTGTTCTTGGATCATCCTGGGATATTTTATCTCTCAACCAAGGGAAAAAGACACACCGTGTTCCTCAGAGAAGCTTATGAGAGAGGATGTTTAATCGACCCGAATCCTGTTTATGAGGCAAGGAGAAAGCTTCTTAATTTAGTTCTGTTGGGACATCGTGCATTTTTTTCTAGTATTCCATTGATAAGGGGTGCTGATCAGAGCAAGGTGGATGAGTTTCATGGAAAAGAATGAGACTAAAGGAACACAAGTTTTACTGTAATTTGGATAGATCCTCTCCTAGGATGAGCTGCTTCGCCCTCATCCTTTTGTTTTGCTGGTTATAAGTTTAGAAACATAGAAGGATGAAGAATCTAAACTATGAAGTATGGAATTGTTTGAGAGATTGTCCACATTAAGTGTCAGAGATTTAGGTATTTTGGCATTTCTGGATATGGCCTGATAAAATTCAATTCTGGTGCCCTATTATTAAGCAATCAAATTCTAGTATCTCAGGCGAGGCCTGTGCATATCCGCATGTCTTGAGGATGCAAGATATCTATTTGTGGTTATAAACAAGCATATCAGGTATTATTAAGTGGGCACACATGTCTGCAGTTATGTGTTTGTTCTTCACTTGAATGCAGCATTGTGGTAGGTATGACACTAAAATCATTATCTAGTTGTTAAAATTGGCAAATTATTAAGTTCCAACCTCAAAAGCTGGTGCTTGTTTTTGTTATTTTAAGTCTCAATTGCCAGTTCTGATCGTGGTGCAAATGATTGTATAGTATGTTTCTTAGGTCAATGATGGTCTTTTAGGCATTCTCAGCTCTCTTCTTTTCTCCTATGGTCCTCTTTACTTTCAAATTGTAGCATTAATGAAAACTGAGAACAGTTACACATTTTCTGTTGCATCTTTCTTTCCATCAGTGAAACAATTAAGGTGCCAGAATGACTGCTTATGTTATTGAACTCTATGTATTACGCCCTTCGTCTTGAATAAATGTAGTCTTTGATGAGTTTTTACACATTATGGGCCTTTAAGGCCTTCTTTATCTATCATTCGATGAGCATGAATTCATGAAGGAACTTGGTTGGCTGGTCATGAATAGATTTTAAGAATTGTTTCTCTTGCAACCATACTAAATATAGGTATGATTAAAACAATTTATGATTCTGAATTAGCAACATTGAAAATGAGGAGTACAACTGCAAAGCAGGCAAAAGATAAAAAAAAAAAACCTCTGAATCTGCAGAATCCTGTGCAGTGAAGTTTGTCTCCGCATCCCTTGTCAATATAACCTACTCTGGATATCCATATCGTTTCTGTGTCGTCTTCCCTAGCCGGGTTCAAATTTCTTTGTTTTTTTATTTCTATTTCTTGCCATAATGTCATTTTCACACAAGAAAAAATCATTCGAGGTTCATTTACTTCATTGATTTCGACGGATGTGTCAGATTAGTCCAGTTCCCTTCTGTTGCTGGCAAGTTGTGCACTTTTTGTCTTCTTTTCTCTTCTAATCCTGTCATTAATGATTAGAGCTGATTCGGTGTTTGCACAGAACTTGCCAATTTGCTGTGGTCTGGTTACGAGGGAGTTCCGCAGTCTCCAGATTCCTGCCGCGGCACCCGTTTTTGGTGTGGTATCAGCTACTTCAGGTTATTGTTTTCCCGCGGCTCTCTCTGTCCTAAATTTGGTGACAAAGGCAGCGCTGAAACTCTTCAGTTCTCGAAATCGGATGATGTTTCTAGTGTTACTATTGGTTTCTTGTTACCATAGTGCTATGACAGCGCTTAGTGTGGCTGCCGGTCCACTGGACCGCCATTCCAAGATTGGAGAAATCGAATGGTGTCTTAGCTCGACAATCGATCTTGAGGAGCTAGTGTATGCCATGTTGCTTCCTTCCATATCTCTAGCTGGCTCGACTCAATTTTCCCTCCCAAAAATGGAATCTCTTTGACTCTTTCGAGCGGTGACTTTCGAGCTGGCCTATGTCTAAACCTATGGTCAGACCGTAGGCTAACCTTTGTGAACCAGTCCTTTGTTCTTTTGTGGCTACGTAAGGTTTTTTTGTTCTTTCTCATGGAACCCCTCACCAAAAACCTTCATCCTTTTCTACAGCAAAGACAAAGTCTTGGGAGGCACACCGATCAAATCATCTTTGAATTCTCAAAACGAATGACTTAAAAACTTCTGGTCAACTTTATGATTAGAGAATTGCTATACTGATCAAATCAATGCTCAGTCAATCTCTCTTTATCTTTTATAGGGGTACCAAATCATGAAAACCCATCAAATAGTGGGTGGGTCTTGCCATGTCTATTGGCTACGTATGCCACATTGGAAGCTTGACCTGATTATGAGTTGTCGATTTCCTTCACGGTCGACAAGTTTGTAGTTTGTAGATTGTCTTGTTTGTTGGTGACTTCCCTTTCCGCTAAACCTTGTCAACCAAGCTCATGACTCGTAAATAATAAAAGTTGGTCATTTTTTACCACTAGAAGTCATAAATTAGTACATCTGTGATAAATTTATCATAAATCATTTTTTTATCACTAAAAATCATAAATTGATACACCTGTAACGAAATTATCATAAACTAATTTTTTTATGATAAAAAATCCCTAACTGGTATCCTCGTGATAAATATACCTTCCGTTAAATTGGATTAATACCATGAAAAATCATAAACCGATAAACTTATGACAAAAAAAGGGACAAAACTCTAAACTGGTATATTTATTAACTGTCAAATATCATTTAACTCAGTAATTTGATGGCAAAATTTAAAAGAAACTAACGGAGGTTAAATTTATCACAGTTATATTAATTTGAGGTTTTTTATGGTTTTAATCCATTCTAATTTTTTAGGGGTATGGTTGTCATCCAACACACAAAGGGTTGGTGCTACATTCAGCCTTTACGGTAAGAATCTTAGTGCATATGACTTTATAAAATGGCCGAATATATAATTGCTGGGATATCGTTCACCGCAGTATTTTATCTTATTGCCTTGACAAGATTGACCATATTGACTTTTCGGCACGTTTTCCCCACCTTTACTTTTTCAACTCTTTTCCCCAACACCTCGACATGGAAAGCTAACCAGTCATGACCCTTGAATTCAATTATGGAGCATGGAATCTCTTCATCTGAATTAAATCAAATAAGGAAGGAGAAAAAAATCTTTTCTTGTCATTCAAAACCCATCGACGTATGCTTCTAACAAAACAAAATTTAATTCTTTATGTAGAAGGAGGGAAGAAATTATTTTATTAAACCGAGTTAAGAGAGTGATACATGTGTATGTTTGGCGAAAATCTACATATACTAGCCTTAAAGTCGTAATTGATTTTCGTTTTTATTGCATGTGTAAAAGAACATTTCATAATAAATAGTTCTATGGATGTTTTTTTAAAATTTTTTATTGAGATAAAAGTAATAAAAAAGTTGTTTTGGAGAAAATTTATAAGTAGGGTATTTCAAATTTATTGCGTGGAGTCATCTTTCACAGATACCAAACGTAAGGTATTTTAATCGAGTTAAGAAAACTACATATTTTCGGGGATCGCGAGTTTTTACTGGTGGACATTAGAAATGATTATGTTAAAAAAACAAGCAATTTTTACTTCTCATAAAAAGAAAAAAGTAAATAGAAGGATTTTCTATTTGAACATATATATGACATATGTGTATGTGTGTGTGTGTGTGTGTGTGTGTGTGTATGTAGGAAACAATAAAATAGTTGAAAAATAAAAGTGTAAACGGCCGTATTTCTGGCTCTAACGAAGCTTCCATAATTAGCCTTTTTACCCCTTCCATGCTTCATTAATGCATCCGGGAGCTCATTTAAATGGCTCTCTACCGTTATGATTAAATCTACTCTCTTTTTTCACAAGATAAAATTTCCCCAAAAGGTTTTCATATTTGCATAGTTTTCTTCAATTTTAATTATTTTCCTATTGTGTTTTTCCTTCGAATTTAAATTTATTGCTATTTGGGAAATTAAAACTAGTCTCCGCTTTATCATTGCCATTATAATAATCGTCACTCCTGCCTCGAAGCTGACTTTTGTGGTGAATTTGTTATATTTTATTTGATTAGTCTAAAATGAATATCAAATCATTTTTGTTTTCCGTATCAAAGAATCGGTGTTTTTTCCTATCATCGATGAGACACTTTTACATAAAAGCATCCAAGACGTCATAGGTTTATATAGGAACACACAAAAAAAACAATGACGTAAAAAAGTTATGCACATTAAAACATCTTGATGTTTTTTTCTAAACACACCATGTATGATGTTAGTGTATTTAGGTGTCATTTTGTTTATTTTTTATTCTATGCAAAGTTTTGATTTAATTAAATCTTGTCTTCTAGATTTTCGTATTTAGGAATGTAATTGTGATTTTTTGTGGAAAATATTTAAAGAGGGTTTTTTTTTTTCCAAATCAATCATCCTAGTAATCGTATATAAAAGACAACTGATAAGAACAAGTATGATGGTGATAGGTGTTAAAATGTCCAACTCAAAAGTTTAAGCTAAGTAGAGGGGCATCATATGTGTATAAAGTGTATATAAATCCTATTGAGAAAGATATGGGATATTTTAACAACAGGCACAACAAAAGCAAAATTTTATAAACACGAGATTGCGTTAAAAAAGTTGCTTATTTTAAAAAATTCTAGAATCTACTTGACAATTAACTCATAAAATTGCTCAACAAAGTGGTAAATGCCTTCGGTTACACAATGCCAAATTAACAAATGAACAAAAAGAAAATATGCGCTATCCCTAATGATGAAAACTAGATCCTACATACAAAAAGAAAAATTTGTAAAAATTGAAATTAGATGAATTTGGGGTCCACCATTTTAACGTTCATTTGATTAGTTAAAGAAAATTTTGTCTCTTCGTTAGAAATGGGTGGACTTAGCCATATAGGAATTGTATATAGCCCCACCCTTTTTTAATCAAATATTGGCCATCCGCAATAAGATTAACCGGGCCTTGCCTTTTCTTAATTGCAAGATCTTTACGGTCAATCCCTTGTTAGAAAAGGAAGCAATATAATCCCACCTAATTAGTGAATGACCAAGAAAATAGTGGCACCATTATTGGAGTTCCTTGCATCCTTCCTTCTCATTGCATAGCATATGTTATTGTGTTCATCCACGTTTGCTTAGTATGACTCTCGCCCACCAAGAATGTTTACCCTCTTGCACATACTTTATGAAATTACTTATGTTCTTCATAATAAACGTCAAATGAGCATTCGATTCTGCATACTTTTCTCCCTTTGGAAAAACACGTTTGATTTAATTAATAGGTGTCTCTAGTTAATTAGTGTACTAATGTCAATGACATGAATGACTCAAAGTCATCGGATCCGCCGTCTCTTGAGTGAAAGGACAGCAAAAGAATAAGAGAAGGGCAAACCTATATGAGGTTGACTTTTATGGCTAAGTGGGTTTTAAAAGCCAAAGCCAAAACCAATTAATTTGGTGAAATTCAATTTAAATATAATAAGTTCTGCCAAACGTGTTTACTTTTCGGGACTTACCAAGGGCACTGTTGTCTCCACCAACGTGGACACGTCTGATGTTGTATATACATGACAGTTGAAAACAAAAGAACTCCATAGTCAATTGCATTTGTTAATATCAAAGAAGCCTTGTTTAAACATGTTCACAAATGTACTAGCTCTTCTTGATGGCCTAACTTTTTGGTTAATCCTATCTCTTCTTTAATGAGCATTCCTCATTTTACCTAGAAAAAGATCTCTTCTTTCTTCTTTCATGGTTCTCTTCTAAATTAAATAAGCATTGTTTATCTAATAACACCCAAGTCGAATGAAAAACTCTCGAACCTTGTTTAAGAAAATATGGTTTCCCTACATAGTGATATATATATATATATATATATATATATATATTTTCAACATGCAATGCGAATGACATTTTATTAGTACTTTACAATATGAAAGACAAAGTATATGTACAAGCTACTAAGGGTGCACATGACAACTATTTTTTTTATTTGTTTTTCTACTTTTCTAGTTTCCGGAACAGGTTTGGAACAAAAATCTGTTTAATAACGTAATTTTATTTTTTTTATTTCTGAAACAAATTTTTAGTCCAGAAATAGGTTCGAAACGGAAATAAAAAGTAAAAGTTTTCTACTTTTCAATTTCTAGAAGAAAGAAATAAAACCTGTTATCATCGTTCGTCCTCGTCTTCCGCTGCCCATTGACCGCCACCTCTTGCTAGCCACTGCCGCCACACCCCGCTGGCCTCCCACTGCCCGCCGACTGTTGCCACCCGCCACTTGCCATCCACTGCCACTCGTCAATTAATGCAAAAGAGCATAAGAGAGAAATTTTGTGTCGTTATAAAACGCATATCTTTGTTCAGAAACTCATCCAATAAATAGAAATAGAAAAATTCATTTATGGCTAGAAATTTATTTATGAAACAGAATGATTATTATTCGCGCGCTAAATTCTGCAGAAAAATAGAATGTTAAAGCGTTATTTCTCTATCTATATGTTAAAAGTGACCTTAATAAAAGGATGTATGCATGTCATTTTTTATGTTAGTCAAGTGATATCCAAGCTAGTATCGTTTTCCTTCATATTTGGGAGACAACCTGGATGCAACCTGTGCATTCTTCGAAATACATCAGGACCATCAGCTCCACTCAAATCTCATGTCCTTTACGGTCCATCAAGTCTAACATGGGGAAGCCACGTATTGAGTCTGTGTAATAATTCTTGTATTTCCGGAGGCTAAGAAGAGTTTGGTAAATCCTCGGGAGTTGTGTGACTCCATAGCCATCTATCCATATATCAAGTTGACGCGTCACTGCTCACCTGTTTCCTTAGTAATCCTCGGGATTACGGACTCCATAGCCATATATATGTTTATAGATCAAGGTTTGACCCGTCAGTGCCTCGCTGTTTTTCTTGGAGTTCGAGCCTCACATGGGATAAGGGACCACCTCTTAAACCTTAGTGAGCTGATATCTTAATTAATGCAATTTACACTCTGAAAAGATGACACATTCCTAATCCATGTTGAATTAGAGAATCCAGAGATTTACTTCCCTGGTTGTGTTGCTAATGATCCCAACAAGATACATTGAATTAAGTGATTGAGGAGATTCAAAAGGATCCCCCTTTTTTCTTTGTCCTGATTTGTTACTTCTTGTAGTGCGATAGTCTATTGGGAGGGGAGCAGAACATAATCTCATCCAATGATATTGTTTTTCTTTATTTTTTTGAAAAGATAGTTATTAATCCGAAGATTCTGGGCATATATGACAACTCAATATATATTAAAATCCAATTTGAGACAAATTGTGTAAAAGAAACCTTCATGTTTTTTTTTAAGAACCGTCCTAATATTGGAGAAACATAAAGGAAAGAGGAGATTTCCTAATATTGAGTAGTGATGATGATTTGTTCCAAGGTGAGTAAGCTTCCGATTAAGATCTGGAAATCTATCTTGTCAGAATCGATTTCCAATAATTGGAAGTTGGATCTGAGCCACTTTCCTTATGAAAGGCTTGAGACCAAAAGGGCTTTAACTTTAAGTGATATGACTATAATTATAGGAGAACATTATGAACAATTTTGTGGCATAATGGTTAAAGCATTGATAGATTGCCTAAAACCAGTTCTCGATTAGAATCGATAGTCCTAGGTATAAAATAGGGGGAACTGAACCGGTCAAAATGGGTTTCCAATTTTTTCACCCAAGTACCTAATGTCCCCATGTAAACCGGCCTAGAATCGATCAGGTAAGTCCAATCTAATTAAGTTGTTAAGTGTTTGAGTGTTTCAACCCCAAATTGCACACATTAATCTCTTAGTATCTGAACTCTCACACATTCTCTTTCACAAAACTGCTCAAACTCTCGGAGAAGCACTCGACATATCTATAATGTTGCTTCTCTTTGTGCCTTGAAAAAAGCTTGCTGGGTCCCGTATCTAACCCCACTTAATTGACATAATTTCTTAGGGGCCAGAGCACAAGAGGGTCTTCCATTCAGGCATAGGTGGGTCCCTATGTAATGTCGATAAACAATGTACTTTCGTACTTGAAAAAGATGCTTTGACGTATTCATGTTTTGGTGTCACTCCTTAATAGATTTGGTGAATCATAATGTGACAACATGTAGCTTGGTTCAATTCACTATACAAATGTTAAGAAATCACACAGACTGAAAATGTTTTGTGTATTCTACACCATTTATTTTTGGGGGAAGCACGATTTTTGGAGGCAATAAATGATACGACGTTTTCTTCCTAAGTTCTTGCCTACAATCTGTATAAATTATTTGTATATTTACTAACACCAGATGATTTTTCGACTTTAAATGTGATCATTTACTTAGATAAAAGAAATCAAGAATACTTTTTCTTCGATTTGAAGTAGGACTAAAAAACAAATGTGATAGGAAGATGACCAATGTCTTTGAGCTGTTCAGAAAACTTTGTCACCCTTTCTTGATTCCTACCTACTTATGGGGTCCCTCTTATCATTGAGAAATTTGAGAATCCTTTATACGTCACTGCTTTTGACATCTATAAGTTGGTCAACTCTCTCTCTCTCTCTCTCTGAGTTCTTAGGGCTCTATAAATCTAGAACACATAGAAAGATTATTGTTCTCTCCGCTAAAGGGCAATGTCAAAAGATCGCTATCACATGAAAATGGAGTTCAGGGAGGAGTCGCACACATACACACTTCCTCCAGAGAAAGAGAGTGGTTAGATATGTTGCAGGTGGAAGATTCGGTGGAACCTTGATCTTAACTTGTATTACAGATAATAAAAGCTTAATTAGTGATAATAATTCCACATAAAATAGGCCAAAAATTTGAAAAGCAAAGAAGGTATGAAAGGAAAACCCGGTTTCCTATGTGTGAACACGTGTTGGATTCATCTTCTTCTTGGATTCTTCTAATCTTCTCTTATCTATCGAGATGAAATCTACACGTTGTGTATGTCTCAATTTGTTCTATTTATTACATCTATGTGTGGCTCTAATAAGGGAATATATAGATATTACAACTATTTGTCACACATCAAGAATGAGAATAGGCACCAAGTGATATCGTATTAATTTCATGTTTACAATTTGATTTTCTCACCTTGGTTTCGTGATAATCTTGAATTAGTTTGTCAGTCCGGCGATTTGAGATCAACAAACGCCACATACGAAGAAAAATTTTCAATACCCTATGTCAAGATGGCATAAAACACATTGCAAAACGTCAATGACTAATTAAACTCTCTGATCCGATATTGCTCCCTCCTTTTAGAGAACATTCAAAGGTTCACAGTTAGTTCACGTCGTTTTAACATTGCTCGTGGAAACGTGTTTTTACTTAGTAATATACGCTGTAGTATACTTCATCAGGATTTGAAACACTGTACTAAGACATTTATCATACAAACACGTAACATGTATCTGAAGAGCTAACTAAGCAATCTCACGAAAAATTGAAATCTTCGAGGATGTGGTCCGGCCAGATGGGGGGGACAGCCCCACCATCGCCATTGAAAGTGTTGGGGAAAGAAGTCTCAGCTGGAGGAGACGGCGTTGAAGAAGAAGGAAGCCAAGGAGAATTTGGTGAGTTCTCTCCTTGGCTGAATATTGTGAACTCGCTAGCTTGGACCATAGTGTTATTGTTGTAGTTGTTATCATGATCTTTGCTCAAGTTTGTCTGGAAGTTGCATGGGTTTTGTAGCTCAGGCAAGTGGGCAAAAGTGTAACTATCATCGACAGGACTAACTGGGGCATTTCCAAAGCATGAGTGAGGGGTTGCTTCTAACTGAGAAGGTGATGGTGATGATAATGAGGTCATCATTTGGTTCTCTTTGATTGAGGCAAGAGCATTCAAGAGCTTCATGGTCTCCACATCATCTGTGATGACATTGTTTGAGGTAGTGGGAGTGAGAGAGACCGGTGGTGTGGGTGGCTGAAGAAGGTATTGCAGGTATTGCAACTTGGCCATGGCCTCGGCTTGGAGCCTCGCCTGCTCCTCAAGTGAGTGGTGGTCGATGAGCTCCTTCAAGTTGACCAGGGCAAGGAGGTGCGGGAGGCTTGAAAATATGTCAGTTCGAGGCCGGTGGGTCATCGGATCGAAGCCCATCTGGATCAGCTTCTTTTTGAGATGGGTGTTCCAGAAGTTCTTTATTTCGTTATCCGTCCGGCCTGGTAGGTGACCCGCAATAGCTGACCACCTTCTCAAGTTGAAGAAAGAAAAAGAATGAGGAATTTGTCCAAATTGAACTGTAAAATGATATAGGAGAAAAAACAAAAAAAAAAAACCAAACTTGTTGTGGGAATCTGTAGATTATTACTTGTTGCCAAGAATAGAGTGGAGATTGAGGATGGTTTGCTCTTCTTCAGGGGAAAATTTGCCTCTCTTGATGTCAGGCCTCAGATAGTTGGTCCATCTCAGTCTGCAACTCTTCCCACATCTGTTGAGACCTGCCAACAAAAGTTTTAAAAACAATGACCCATCAATATGAATTGTGATTGCTGGAAACTTAACAAAATTGAAGGAATACACCAATAGAGACTCATCCATCTCATATACTGGATGCATCAATTATATACGATCCGTATGATTGCTTTACTGACAAGTGATCAGTCTGCGCATCACCACGGCATGCTGTGCAACCAATACACAGAATACTTTCTTGTAGCTTTCGGAAACAACCTTCCATAGAGAGAGAGAGAGAGAGAGAGTACCAGCAAGCTTGGGGAGAGCTCTCCAGCTGCCATGGCCATGCTTCTGGATGTGCTTGATGAGCTTCTGATCTTCCTCAGGAGTCCAAGGACCTTTCTTAAGTCCACTCTCATCACAGCAAGGAGACCTCCCCATGACCCTACACTCTGTTTCTCTTCTTCTGTTTCTTCTTCTCTATATGGAGTTTGTGCTCTCGTGTCTCTCTCTCTCTCTCTATGAGTAGGGATTTTGGCTCCCTGCAATCCAACCTTAACTGCAGCTTCCCTATTTATATACACAACCAGACCAGTTAGCAGTGTCCCCCGTCGACCAAAGTAGAAAATGGCTGCCACGTTGGCTTCCCCTCATTGGTTGCCTTGAACATGCGCTGCCCTTTCTCTTTCTTGTAAAGTTGCCCATAAAACATATGTAAAGAAAAAACATTTCTTCAATAGTCAATTGTACCCTAACCAAATTTATTGTTTCTATGACTCTACATGGTCCATATCTTATTAGTTAGGGGCTTATTTTGCAATTATGTTTTGAGCTCAATTTATTAATTCCAAGCTAAGTGCACCTGCATCGTTGATTATAATTGATCCCATGTTAAATTTGGTGGTGCTCAAGGCTTTAAGAAAGAGTCATGCGTTAACTTGCATGCGTATCGAAATCTTTTCAAAAGCTTTTTAGCATAGTAACATCTTTCCTTTCATGTGTACTTGAACCATACAAATCTTGATTGAATCTTTGTCATGAGATGACAACATCAAATTCATGTCTTCTTAGCATACAAGTAGACATTGTTGTCCTTTGATTGAAAATGAATCAAAGAAGCTTGAGGAAGGACACGGCAATTATGATCCTCTGAGAACTTATTGAATAACACATGAAATTTCGAAACTAATGAGGGTAATCAAATGAAACTTTGCAATGAAATTAGATAGTACAGTATAAAAATCTTAGTTTCCAATTGCTATATTATATAGGATACACGTTTGGAGGTTGTCTCACCCCAAACCTACAAAAAAAAAATGATGACATAACAATGGGAAACTTTGCAAATGCCAAGATCGATTGGCTACTTAATTCACATTATATATTCAATAGTTAAAGATCTCTAACAGTAGTTAGTGTCATATATGCGACTATTTCTTGCTCAATGCACGAGTGGAAATTCCTAAGATAGACCTAAGATTATTCAACTATACCGATTACAAAATACAAAAGTGCGATATCTGGTTTGACCTTCAAAGTTCTTTCGGGAAAATTGTCAAATCAGTCCTAAACCTATTGTATAGCGGCCAATTCAGTCCTAAATTTTTTAAGTTTGTCAATTTAATCCTAAACCTTTTAAATTTTATCAATTCAATCCTTTCGGTCAATTTTGGCCGACCGACGCTGACGTGGCCGCCGACTAGCGCTGACCGTCTGGCCAACGCTAATATGGCAATTTATTATTATTTTTTTCACTTTTTTAATCTTTTTTCGATTTCTTCCTTCCCGCCGGTCCGGGTAATCGGCGACCGGTGGGCGGAGGGGAGGGCCAGCGAGGTCGACCTCGCCGGCCTTTGGCAAAGCTCGCCCCGCCGGTCATCGGTGAGGGCGAGCCTCACCGCCCTCGCTGAGCGAGGCCGCCTCGCCCAGCAGAGGCGAGGCAGACCTCACCGTCGCGACCCAGGCGACGATGAGGTCGGCCTCGCCGCTTCTGGGCCTTGCCTCTGCTAGGCCTCGCCTCGCCTAGCTAGGGGTCGGCGGGGCGAGCTACGCCAAAGGCCGGCAAGGTCGACCTCGCCGGCCCTCCCCTCTGGCCGGCCACCGATCGCGGGACCGGCCAAAGGAAGAATCAGGAAAAAAAAGATTAAAAAAGATTAAAAAATTGAAAAAAATAATAATAAATTGCCACGTCAATGTGGGCTGGACGGCCAGCGCCGGCTGGCGGCCACGCCAATAATACGGCAGGCCAAAATTGGCCGAAAAGACTGAATTGGCAAGAATTAAAAAGGTTTAGGATTGAATTGGCAAACTTAAAAAGTTTATGACTGAGTTGGCCACCGTATAATAGGTTTAGGACTTTTTTGACAATTTTCCCAAGTTCTTCCAATCAAGCTTCTGATTGGTGGGTTATGAATATAAAAAATCACCCACGTACAAGCTATTAACTGAAGTAAATACAGATGATGTCCATGTTTACAACCTGCCAAAGACTTATTGGAGGAAATATGGCCCGAATTGTCTTATAAGTCATATAGTTACATAGCATACATGAAAAATCCCTAGAACAAAGAAAACAAAGGACATTGTTGGATCATGATACATTTAAATGTCTAAACCATGGTGCAATCATGATTGTTTAAGATTTAGATCACTGGATTATTAGTTTCCATTGTTCAACAGCATATATTTTTTGAAGAGAAAAAACAACGCTACATTTGAGAGCTTTGGTCCAATCTCTCAGCCTAAAAATGCTCTAAACCTCGAGAGGTCGGTCGTGTGGTCAACTCAAATATATACGTCGGACTTGTACTCGAACCACATCTCTCACTTCGATTGACTTAAAGAGCTAGTCTCGACATCTCACGGGTGAAGTCTCATCCGATGCAGGCATGTGAACGATAATTGCTTGTATGCGCACACCCGCAAAGACTAAGGAAAAAACAAATCTTAGCTTATACATTGCAAGTACCGAGTTTAAGAATACATACGCAAGTCAAATTGAAGTCCTATACGACTCTCCAATTTGCAGTTGTAACCGGGCAGGAAGGGCAAAAGTGGGATATGATTGCATAGCTGTTTAATAGTAATCGAAAAGAAAGTAAAAGGTCAACATCCGTGACACAGATGGCGCGTCCTCCGTGGTCGGAGGACCGCCCGCCATGCACGCAACACAAAAGTTTTTGTTTCGTCATTCATTGCATGGACTTTATAGGCTGACGTTATTATTATTATTATTATTAGTAGTAGTAGTAGTAGTAGTAGTAGTAATATTGTTATTGTCGGTATTATTTGCTTCCTGTTTATCAAATGATTACCAGCTTTTGATTTACTTTACAAGTTGCGAATTATTAATGGCGTTTATGCAAAATTTAGTTTTGCATTGACAATAAAAACTAATGGACGTGTAAGATTCTCAAGTCTTCGTGAAGAAATGTTAGGCCAATTTATAAGTATTAATTCATTAAGGTGCATGTGCATGGAGAAAGGAAAGAGAACTCCACAAGTATCGTGATTTTTTGTACAGCGCTCAGTTCAGTGTTATAATTTTTTAACCGATCGCTTGAGTTTCATAATGTTTGAAAAACGTTCACCATAAGTACTGGAAATCTAACGCAGCATAATACTTGTGGCAATGTATTTTTGAAAGTGATTGATTGAAAACTTACGACATTGAAGTGGACATTATTTAAAAGCACGGCACTCAAGTGATCGATTGTAAAATTACGGCATTCCAATGAGCGCCATAAGAAAGTTATAGAACTCATGATGTCCTTATTCATCATGGACAACATAACAACTGAAAATCTAAATTTGATCCATAAAGAAAATTGATCTTAAAATTGGAAACAATTCAATGGGTAAATATAAATGAGAATATAGTTATTGCGAAAGATTAATGAATTTAAGCGCATAATTTCGTGGTTGTCTAAAATAGATGATTTAACAACATATGCAATCCAAGTTAGCTTTTGTAAAGTAGGTATGGACAACAATTTACACGACGGGACAGCAACATGAGAATTGCTTCGATCCAATACAAAAATTCGAGAACTTGTATTGATGTTCTCCATATACATTTACCTCTGTATATCATGTATGCGAGACGTGAGAACTATGATTACACCCCAACTATTTACAAAGGTCCAATTCAAGCAGATAAACTTGCAATGCATGTTCAAGGGTCCATATTGTGAATTATCTCGTACCAATGATGATTTGCTCTTTATCTTCGGTGATCAAATGGTTTTTTTCTCAACTATTTACTTCACTTTTTCTTTTTTTTCTTTTTCTCTTTTTGGAAAATTGGCTACTTCACTAGTTATTTATAATAATGGAGGATATTTCTTCTGCATGCCCTAATATTATACTTAGTGGCTTCTGAACGTAGACAAGAGCAGAGTCTCTTTCCACGTGTGTTCCGATCCCAACCGAACTTCATCGGCGACCGTCCTCCTACCTGATCTTCCGGCGGCTTTTGCTTTCTCATTGCAGGAACTTCCAATGCTCTCAGCCTTTCAGTTTAGCAGATAGAATTCATAAGTAATAAATGGGGTTGGCTTAGTGGTTGAAGAGCGGACTTGTATGTGTGGATTAGGCACACGACATGGGTTCAATTTCTCCCACCTCGATGCAAAAAGAGATTTCTTATTTGGATCACCCATCCGGGTTTTAGCTCATGTCTTACCTGGTCCAAGAGGAAAGTGGAGTATTTCATGAACTAGGGTTTATATTTACCGAGGAAAAGAAAAATTCGTAAACAAAAATCCTGATCAACGCTCTCTGTCGGAAGCTACGATAAGCCTATGAAAGTCTACCTCCATCAAACCCTACAGTCAATGAGCCCCTGAAAAATCTGATCACCATACGTGAACAATCTAAAGATCGAGTAATCGCAAAGACTTTTTAATAAGATGGAGAGCATCCCCCTCGACAAGAAAAAGATTGCTTTGATAATCAACGATGGTGACTCTTGAGGACGTGAGTCGTTTGACCATGGAGGGAGATTGTTAGGGCAAAAGTTGGTGCAGAGCAGCAGTCTCTCCCATGACCCTCCCCTCTTCTTCCTGCTTTGAAACGCAACCTCTCTCTCTCTCTCTCTCTCTCTCTCTCTCTCTCTCTCTCTCTCTCTCTCTATATGATGCGTGTGTGATATATCTGAGGACAAAGAGGAAAAAGACGATGGAAATCAACAGGACGGACGCGTTGAGTGCGAGGGTTGACAGCGAGAGAGACAGAGAGAGAGAGACAGAGAGAGAGGTTTCCAAGAAAATTCACCACCAAGTGAATAAATTCACGACCATACGCAGGTTGAAGGTGGTATCCATTAACTCTGTGAATGATTGTATCTAAACGTGTCTTACTGTCTTGCCATTAAGCGCGAACCATAAATTCAAGAACAGGGTCACTTCCAAACATCAAACCCTAGAGATCAAAAGCCAGAGAAAACTAGGTTTGCACATCACTACGTCCACTTGATCTCTGCATGAAAGACACGGGGGCTTGCTTCCCAATAATGACCAGATCAATTAGAAATTGAAAAACAGAACACCGTTAGAGCAGCTCAACCACAAGGGAGCGCACGCAAAGACACTGAACTCTTCCAATTATATTCAACAGCTGAAAAAGGTACAGAAGCTCAAAGAAACGATACTTCCGAAGCGCATTGCTTCGCCTGTATGAACAGCTCTCTTTGTGCAAAGTCATCATTAATGCTGCCTAAAATTTTTTTGAAATATCCCAAGACAAAACATCATACAGACGCATGATGTGGTGGACAGAATCGCAATCTATACAAAATATGCTTTTGAGACGTGCGTATGTATAATCTTTCTCTTCTTTAAATTTGATTTGGTTTAATTTAGTTCACTAAGCACATATGATATCAACAATATTAAATGTGGAATGCTTATAATATAACTATGTCATAAGTATGATATGGATTAAGCTCACTTAGCGAAGATTCCTTTTCCAAAAAACATACAAGAAGGGTACTTTTGAAAATTAAAATTGTGTAGAACTAATGTATTCTGGCGGATAAAACCAATTTTAGTATGCAAAATGTAATATCTTTCTACTATTTTTTGATGCATAATTGGACAACTTACTTTAACAAAATGAGTCTAGATAATATTGCGCTTGCGCAAATTTCTTTAGCCATTTTGTGCGTGCTTAAATTGTCATAATCATGGCCAATTTCGTGGAAAGAAGGATTCATAAGCAAGCTTGCTTCTTCTTTTCTAACCTAAACTCCAAACGAAAGCATCACAATAAAGGCCCACCATAGAGTCAATCTAGCAAAGAAAACTCAAATGGAAACCCCACCTTTTCTACATAATTAATAACCCTTGTTCTTCTTTTCCTGTCGGCATGAATTTTACAACCAAAAGCAACCCTACATTGCTCCTCTAATGCTTTAGGTTAAGGGTTAGGGTTAAAAGAATACCTTAAAGCACCTTCATTACGAAATCCTCATCGAAAATTTTACAGACAAAAACAGAGAGAGAGAGAGAGAGAGAGAGAGAGAGAGAGAGAGAGAGATGGCTCCATAGCTTGCTTCTTCTCCTTAAGTTCCTTGTCGGATGGACCACATTTTCACATCAAAAGTATAAGGATTCAATCAAAAAATAATCGAAGGGGGTCAAGTGATGTCACCTTAACTCTTAGCAAATTAGAAAAAAATGAATGATTGTTTAACCGATTTGCTTGCTGCATCAAGTAATTAACCAACACACATCTAAACTCGGACTTTGCGTGCTCCCCCCATGCCACGTATACGATGTTTTTGTCCCTTCCCTTCGCCCCATGCAAAAAGAAAACTCCCCCATCGCTTCGTATACAATACATAAATGATTGCTTCCTTACTATTTGAATATAACCCTTATTGTGCGCTGGCGTGTCATGAACACAAATTGACCCTTGGAAAGATCGAGATCAAGGGAAGGGTGTGAGTGTGTTGCTTGAGAAGCGGTTCTTCCCTCTTTTTCAAATAGTTTAGTTATTTTCTTCTTGTTCACTCTTTGTAATTCGATGACCAAACTAGGGCTGACTATTGCACGACTTTTGTCCCGACCCCCTTGTCACTTCTATTTTGGCTAATTTAGTAGACTTCTATGACAGTCTTTAAAAAAAACAACTGAAAATGAAAAAACTTAAATGCTTGTGAAGTTCTGTGAAACGACTACCGATTTTTCTAAATATTCAAGTTATTAGATGAATTCGTCTCTCGACATTTAAATGATGCAACAATGTTGAATGAATAATATTGGTCGCCTTATAACAAGGGTCCTGCTTATTGGGGCATCAGTCCAATCGAATTGGGTAGACAAGAAATGATAAAAATGGCGTGATCCCACGATTGTCTTTGGTATCCGTTGAACATGCACGTACTGAAAAAAACAAATTAAAATCGTGGCATGTCCTTGGAGTAGCAAGTTTGTCTTTCTGCATCATGGACAGTGACAGTCGCCCCAAGCATCATCGTTAAGCGACGGACTAAACAAATACGAAGCATAGAGAATAGACCAACAAATAGAGAGAAACTATAGATAAAGAACAGAAAAATCACAAATTGAAAAACTTGTATTACGTCCATTACACGTGAATAGTATTTGTAAGCACCCATCAAACACCTACTTCTCCTTATTCAACTGGTCATTGCCCTAACAACCCTAATTGAAGGCCCCTCTATATAAATAAAAAAAAAAAGAGAAAATTCATATATAAAAAAGAAAAAAAGTGGGGTCTGGAAAATCAATGCTAATTTCATCGTATCTTTACCGTTTCAAAATGAAAGTAACGTATGGAAAGGTTCGATATCCTCTCGTGGCATCACTCGAGGATCCCCATGGTCAGGAACTATATCAGGGAAGGCTTCATTCCAACAGTTTATAATTTTAGAATAAGGTTTTCTTCTCAGACGAGACCAAGAACGATGTCGTGAGAACAAAACATTATTCAAATGGACGGACGAATCTTCCTCGCGAATTCTCGTTCGTGTTTCTAGGGCAGGTCTGCATTTTTCTCAACCGTTATGACCGCGCAAGGGGATAAGAATATGAAACGGGGATTGAATTCCATGCAAGCTCGCGATATTATATTGAGCGATTCCATGCCTATTCGCTTCCAGACCTACGTACTCAGATGTTTTTATAATGTGATCGATCGTCCTCTCTTCGAAATCGTTTCTTTTAAGATCAACTACTGCGTCTGGTTTGTCCCGTCTTAACTATTCTATAGGAGGGTGACATCAGAGTAACAGCTAAGAGACATTGAAAGGTGGTGATATGGACAGTTGATTATTCAATGTATTTTTCTTTGCTAATATTAAGCAGATTATTTTATTTGGTCTGCCTTGTTTAGTCGCATGTACAGCTCTGGGTCCCCTGGTTCTTTGCCTTCAAGCCATGACAATATCGTAGTAGGCCACCTCCATGCCATTCGAGCACATATCCAGACACATACGCACGCGACTATGCAAAAGTGTACTTATTATACGTGAGTTTTACGTAGGCGGCCTTACACATCATTGATTTGAGCGAATGAGTAGATATAACCCTCAAATCAAGAGTGGATATATAAAGTCGCTTGTGTAGAATTTTCTTTACGTTGACAGTGTATGGTCATTCCTTTACATGCACTGGAAAAGGAGATGGCTATTGTTGTCGAGGCTTTCCAAATGTACTCTTTCATTTGATGCGGATACTTTGATAGGTAATATTTGATACAAATCCCCTGTTGTCTCTATACGCACATATGCTTGTGCTTCCTAACTTCTTGTTTGCCAAATTCAAAGTTGGAAATCTTATTAACTCAGAAGTTCAAAAGGGTTAAGTAGGTTGAGAGAAGCTGGGGATTTAGATCCCAGTCTATAGGACACATCTTCTGTCTGTAAAAAGTAGCTATCCAATGGGCACACTTGTTGACATTCCTGGAAGGAAGGGAGAAGTCAACCCTTTTAAAAGAACTGGTCTGCTGCTTTATGCTCTCAAAAACTGGTGCAGTGTTCCAGTTCAGGCTTCCCTCACCTTGGTGAGGTCCTGGTAAGAGATCAATGAGTCCATTTCGGTGCAGAGCTTGCTCCGTGCTCTCTCTTATTCTAGTTGCGCAGCATTCCACACTGCCAAAGCTTCCACCACCACAGGAGATTGTGCGCTAACTTGCACTCATTTACCTACTACCAGTTCACCATCACCATCACATTTTGTTTCCCTCTCTCCGTCTACGCCTGACAAGTTCACAAAGTAAGTGAAGGCAGTCCTTCTCTGCATCAACACCTAACAACGCTCAGGCTTTATCCCATTCAAAACCATCCTGTTCCTTCCCTTCTAGATGTACCAGCAACAGAACGCAATCCTCATCATCAGATTTTTTTCGACAGTATCTGTTTTGATTCATCAACTTGCTTAAACCACCTGCAAAAAAAGGTGATCTACTCTCTCTCAACTTCAATCCATGCCCCACGAAACCAAATGCCTCTTCACCATTCCTTGTGCCTCCTAACTAGCGTTGTCAAATCATAACTCTATTTACCATATGGGCTTTTAGATCGATAAATCCCCAAATATTCATGTGGTATCAAATGAGTATATGTATAAATTTTTTTAAGCTCCCAATTAATAGTTTTGGACTAGTTAAGTGATACTAGGATCATTCAAGTTTAGGGGTAATACTACTAAAAATCCCAAATTAGTGCACCAGTGACACATTTACTCTAACATAATTTTCATGTCACTAAAAAATCTTAAACTAGTAAGGTGACAAATCTACCACCAGCAACTTCCATCCAATATCTCTATTAAATTGCTAACATGAAAACACATGTGGCAAGCGACTTGTCTGATGTGGATCCTATGTGAAAATTCAGCATAAATGGTTCTTTAAAGTAGGGAAGCCAAATATGAAGAAAATAAACTGAGATTGTGAATTATGGCAAAATTGAATTTTCTCCTTCTCTCTCTTCCAAAATACCAAAATCTTAGGGAAATATTAGGAAATCAGCAGATTTTTTAAACAAGTGGGAGCTCTTGCTTGGAACGAAGCTGCTAAAGATGGCAAGAATGGAGAGCAGTTGTTGTCCGCAACCATCAAGAGGGTGCTCAATGGAGATAAGGTGAGGTAGAGTCTGCGAGACTATATATTCTTTGCTCGAAAAATGAGCATGCTTTGAAGTTGGCACTTTTCATGGCAAAGCTTGCGAAGAGATACTTTGCCAGCAATCCGAATGCTCGCGCTAAGAGTCATTTATGTTGAATTTCCATGTTGGATCCACATAAGACAAGTCACTTGCTATTTATGTTTCCATATCAACAATTTAACGGGGATATTTGACGGAAATTAACGGAAGGTAAATTTGTTCCGGATGTACTAATTTGGAATTTTTGTGACACAAAAATTAGTTTGGAGCAGGTCTACTCATTTGGGATTTTTTGTGGCATAAAAGTTGGTTTGCAATAAAAAATTAGTTTTTGATAGTATTGTCCCTCTACATCCATACATTTTTAACAATTATGGGATTTTCTCGTGGCATAAAAGTTGGTTTGCAATATCATGAAAGGATAGTTGTACAATTTGGCTCACTAAGGGTATATAAGCGACTTTTTTTTTTTAGATTTTTGATAGTATTGTCCCTCCAAGTTTATATAGATCATCCATACATATTTTAACAATTATGGACTCATTTAGATCTCGACACACTGAATCTAGATTCATATGTGAGCCCAGCTCACATTTGCCATTGGATGAGGTGAGACCTACAAGGGCCCCAATATCATGAAAGGATAGTTGTACAATTTGGCTCACTAAATCGGAGACATGTAAGTATGGCTCGAATGAAAGAAGGATTGAATCCGTGTAAAGAAAGGAAATGTAAATTTGGATGAAGGGAAGTGTTAGGACACAAAGTTGAGATGTCCACCTTCATATCGTGTTAAAGTTGGAAATCACTACGTAATTTTTGTTAAAGGATTAAAATGGATAATATAAAGTGTTACTTAATGTCTCCTACATAGACGTAGGATACTGAGATTTTGTCCAAGACTTGAACGTGAAGATTGGTGTTTACGTATTCAACTCATTACATATTTATAAAGAAAAGATAAAAAAAAATTTGAAAAGTATTAAAATTTCAGCATATAGGTAATTGTTGTCCTTCTTATTTCTTCTAAATTAAAAAACTTATAACATAGAAACAAATGCGTTCCCCCTCTGGAAACATAGCCTTTTTAATCCCTTTCGTTAATTCCTGAGGTGAAAAATTAATTTTCATTTTCAACTCGGTAAAATTCGATTTTTTTTGTTTAAGATGAACATCTAATTTTATTAAATATTTTTTTATTATTTAAAAAATAAAATATTGGGGGTGGAAAAACGTTTAGAAGACTACTAGAATTAATAAGGAAACTCAAGTTTATTCATAAATATCTATACATGTTCATTAATACTTAAGTGTCTCGAGAATTTCGGCAATAAAGTTTCCATAAAATCATTAAACTGATTAAGGCTCGTTTGTTTCGTCGAAAATAAACGATTTGAAAAATATTTTCCTAAAAATAATCACTTGTATCGCTTAAAATAAGTAGTCAATGGAAAATATTTTCATTCTCAATAAAAATATCTTTGTAAAAGATGAAAATATTTTTCATCTATTCATTTTTGTAAATGAGATAAAATATCATTTTTAGGACAACGTTTTTCAAATCATCTACTTTCCATAAAACTCACAAAATCTAGGGGACTGATTTTTAGTCAAACCCTAGAGGGTCCAAACAGCAACTTGCTGATTAACGTGCCAAGAATATGTTAAGCTCTTAAATTATAATATAATTACTAAAAGCCTCAATTATTGTAGTTAGTCACACAAGACCTCCACCCATTACAACTAAATGCCAGCTTTATCAAGTACATGTGCTTTAATTTTGTCATGAATCTTTCAGACGTACTATATTCTCGTGCATGCACTAAGCCTATACTTATCCGTATAAGTCGGTCGACTGTCCTTGCAAATTTATAAGCCAATTGGAATTGTGACATGGATTTTTATATTCTAAGTATTTAGCAAGCGTATAGCATCTAGTGCATATCTCAAGGACATACGATGACAATGACTACATCAATGAAACCCTAATAAATTATTGAACATACTCAATTATCAGCCCCGACTTTTAACATTTTTTGGGTTGAATCAAGATTGTGTTAACACTTATTTATTTAGATGTGATTGTTCTCCACCTATTCTTTATCTTAATGCTACCACTTGATTATTAACTAGAGCACATTGAGTTTCAATTATTAGTACATGTTTGTAGTTATCTTTAAAATATTCCAAACATTAGACCATACAGGCTTCTGAATCATGTAATTAAATATATGTTAAGTGAAGGATGCCACATGTGTTAAATTAAATATTCGTTTAAATTAATAGTACATAACATGACAATACACATTTTGGAAGTTTCCATGAAGTTTCATCTCTACTTAATCCATGTAACCCTAACCGTAGGAAAAATACCCAATGTAATAATTGTCATCTCATAAAGTAACAAAAATTTTATGGGACTGGTTAATATATTTAGCATTTTCCCGAATGTCAATGTCTCTTGTGAACTAAAGTCATCCTTTAAATCTATTAATATATAGCTATTTTGTTTCAATCTTTCCTATAGAAACAAAAGATTAGAGATTTGTGATATTCCGAAACCTCAAAACTAATGGAATCGAAAACATCTCGGGATTGATCAGAAGATCCTTTCAATTGGGTAGAATCCGTTACTAGAACGAAATAATCAACTTACCTTCTGTATTGTAGCTAGAAAACCTTGAATTAAGCGCAATCTTCCCTCTCTATCTTCTCACCATATTGTCTTCAAATCCTCCTTTATGGGCACAAAATCTTTTCGCTTTGATAGAAATGAAACTAGGATTAGTCGCCAAAACGTGTGCTAATATGTGCTCTAATTCATATTATAAATGTCAAGATTAAGGTTGGAACGTGTAGCTGTGTAAATTATAGTAGCAATCATTTACTAGGTTATCTACTGGTCCTATTCTAAAGGTTTCAAAATGAATTGATAGTTGAGATGCACATCATCAGGAGCAGTTTCATTTAAACATGGGACTGAAGACATTTGAGAATTCGAGATTAATGGGCCTATTGCTTTCGGGGCTTGAGGAAAATGTGTGTAATGGATCTGATCGAAGTAAACTAAGAATGAGAGTTGAATTGAGAGGCTAAGAGGTCTTTTGGTTTATTGGGAGTTTGAACTCACAATATCCTTACCAAAAAAAACTCACAATACGAAGGTGCGATCTGGAAAGGAGGAGTCAATTTGATTTTTTCATTAGGTTGCATGGAGGAAATCGGTTAAGCGAAGCTATGAAATAGAAAAGTAAGCAGGTCATTTATTCAAATAGCTATGTGAATTAGGTACATAGTGCGAGCACGATTTCACACACCATGAGTTTTGGCTCGTCTATTACCTGACCCCATGAAGTAAGAGAGGTTATTTAATGGGTTCAAGTTAAGTTGCCTAAAATGGTTTCTTTGTCGTCAATAAAAAGGAAATTCAAAAACAAAGGTTATATCTGATTTGAACAACGTTTTGCAGAATTTGTTTCCTTGGATTTTTCTATGGAGAGACTATGTTGTCAATTTTGTTGCTGATGCATTTCTATAGATAAGTGACAAATTTCATTTAAAGGAAATTATCGAATGGGGGGCTAATCCAACCACAAAACATGCATCTACATATAATCAAGAATCTAAAGAACAACCTTAAGAAATAATTTATCTAACTACCTTGATTTGGATACTAATAATTTTTGTGGAGATACAATCAATTTCACTTCCTCCTTAATCACGGAAGTGATTTGGTAGGGCGATAGTTGAAGGGAGAATCATATAGTTCCTGGTTTTCGGCTGTCCCCAGTGCATTTTTTCTTTTGGTCCGACGTCGTGGGATTGGTATTGGGTAAATTCTTACTTAGTCCTACAAAAACAACAGCTGTGAATCCAAGCCAGAAATTCCACGATGTATTGGGTGTTCAACGCGTGTAGGTCTGGGTTTCAGGTTCAGTCACTAAGGAAAGCGAGAGAAAAATAAAAAAAGAATAAAATTAAAAATGTAATTTTCCTAAAATTTCAGAGAATCGAAAGGGCCTTTTTTTCTAAAAAAAAGTTCCAATCAAAACCTTCCATAGTGGACTGTGGCCTACTAGAGGTCCAGATTGACTGGATTCAACCAAAGCACAAAAGTTTTAGGGCCATCGACAAGAAGTTAGGCCCACAAAGCAGAGAGACTTTCATCTTGAAAACTAACTTAAAACAAGCCCAAGCCCACATATAGCCATGTAGGGATTGGACTTGTTTTATTTGTCTTCCTTTTAGTAGCTTGTGCACAACCCCACTTAGGTTTTGTCTAATAGGACCATGTCTTTTAAGCTTCTCCTTCGTTATTAGATCAATCTTGGGTAACCTGGCATCAGAAAGCCGATATGGATCCAAAACTCAATCGCCCTGGCCTTCTTTTCATATGCAGGATTCCCACCTAATTTCGTGCTTCGATCGGCATCCTTTAGGGCCTTGGTTAGAGAAATTTTCCCGAGGACTAGTAGAGATGATTAGTTCTAGGGTGGGTAGATTTAAAACCAAGAATTTGGAACTTACCCTATTAGATTCGATTTCCTTAGGAACTTGCCTAGAACCAAACTGGCTGATTTAGGCTGGTTTTAGAGTCGACCCAAGGGCCGGCCCTAACTTTAAATAATATGACTATTATTTTATGGAAACATACCATGTGAATAATTTGTGGCATAGTGGTTAATGCATTGATGAATTTTTTTTTAGGCTTTCCAGATTGGAAACCCATCTCCAACATATTCATCTTTTGCCTAAACAAAGTAAAAGGCCAAAAAAGAAGAAGCTAAAAGCAAGTTCCCAAATCAGTAAGGGCCCGTCGCCGTATTCTTTGAGCTGGTCCCAACTGCTCACTCTCAAAGAGACTAGAGCTCGATCCGGGGTCTTTCTCAATCAGCTAAAGTTTCTAAAGTTATTCAATTTGTAGTTGGTGTTCGCCTGCGGCCAGATTTGAGGCATTAGTGCACATTCGATCCATGATTTATAGTACTAGGGATCCTAACTAATCGGTGGATGATCAAGTAACAGGGTGCTTATCTAAGTACAGCAGGCGTATTCTCCCTTGGCGGTTCTCTGCGCGACATTAGGAAATTCAGATAGAAAGTTGCCGGGATAATTATCAAAAAGGTACTTAACCTATTGTACGAATATAAATTTAGTCCGAAATCTTTTAATTTTGCTAATTTAGTTTTAAACTTTTTGATGATTTGCCAATATCTGGTCAATTTTGGTGGGAAATCGCTAAAGTGAACACTGGGCATTCTACATGGCATAATCGACGTTGACGTTGACGATTTTTAACTTTTTTAAAAAAATTCTGAATTTTAACACTTTTTTAAAATTTTTCTTTTGTTCTTTCTCTTTTTCCTTTTTCCTTCGCCGGTCACATAAAAATTTCAAGGAAATAAAAAAGAAAATGAAAAAAATCGTCCATGGCAGTACTGGTTGTGCCATGTAGAATGGACAGTATCCACGTCAAAAAACTGGCATCTACATTAACGATTGTCACTCAAAATTGGCCGAAAGGCTTACATTGGCAAATTATCAAAAGGTTTAAAACTAAATTGGCCAAATTAAAAGTTTTATGACTAAATTAACATTCACACAATAGGTTTAAGACTCTTTTGATAATTTTCCTAAAGGAAATTAGTATGGTTTTTGCTCGACATTTCTAAGCACGGTTTCAAATCGAATTACTCAAAAGAATCACACATAGAGCAAATGATGCGTCTAATTCATCTTGGGTCACTTAGATCTGAGCAATGAGTATATAATATAGTCAACTGTGTCCAAGGCTGTGAAAGTTAACTAGACACATGAAAGTTACTAATCAAGCACAAAGAGCTATGTCAATGTGATGTTGTCTTTATAGTCTACACTAAATGAATCCGCTACTCCGAAACTATCACGTAAGATTTTCTTGTGTCATCGGCGCTATATGTTAACAGGACATAGCTGGTGAAATCTTCATATGGAAGTTCCGGAGTATATGGACATCCGAGTGGTTCGAGAACTACGTAACTTTTTCGCCCATAGGTTAACCACAAGAAAAGTTCTAAGTCTTGCTCCATCAAAGAAATGGTCATAGGACATGCACTTGAGAGAGAGAGAGAGAGAGAGAGATGTGGAAGATTTGTGTTCATCGCAATTGGAGGAGGGAACAATGCGTACCTTATGGCAATGCTAATGGAGTCGTGACCACGCTTGGATGTATTCCACTTGCTGCAGATTGTGAAACATAAAACCTCACAGAAAGAAGGTTAAGGATGTGTGTGTGTTTGTGTGTGTGTGTGTGTGTGTGTGTGTGTGTGTGTGTGTGTGTGTGTGTGAGAGAGAGAGAGAGAGAAGGAACAGAACCCACCAAGCCTATTCAAGGAGGAATTCAAATGGAGACAGAAGAACAGAACCGCCAGCCTATTCAGCCTTTCCTTCTGTTCATAGAAACCGGCCCCGTGTGGACCAAGAAACCTCAAGAAAATCAACAGCATCGACCCTCTGTTTCACATGATGTTAGTTGGTGAGGGACTGACAAAAGGAGATCAATCACTGATTAATATAGTCCATACCTAATCTTGAAACCAGAATCCCATGTTTGACCAAGTAAGTGAGCAAGCATTGCTATGAAGAGATCCCTCTTTTCCACTTGCTAACCCCACCCTAAGCAGGCAATTAGTCCGACTTCCACGTGCATGTTGCAGTTTCTAAGTAGTGTGATTATCTTAGCTAGTCCTGGTATGTACCTTTATGGTAACACACCACTCTATATGGAGGAATTAGCCCTTAATGATGCTGAAAAAGTGTTGAATCTCAACTAATCATATGATTAAGGGCTTCTTTTCTCAGGTGCCATAGTGCGACCCGGTCAATCAGTATCATAACGGCTAACACCATAACCGGGAAATATATAAGTCTCGGTCTTTGTCGAAGGTCAGTGTTAGGTTTTCTAATTGATCTAGAAGAATAGAGAGGGCATGAAAGGAGAAGCGACTGATAGGAAAAGAGCTTCGATTGCTAGTTGACAGATGGACGCCCGATCGACTGCGTTTGCACGGGGGAAAGATGCTTCCATGATTATTGAGCAGTCTAAGGATCTGTAGTCAACTTCTGTGTCAAATGATTCAACAGAAGAACAGAGATATGCATAGTGAAACGAGAACATTACTAATCCAATGAGGTCTTACAGAACATGGCAATAATATTATACACACATATACAATAATTCAACTTGTGAAGCTCGCTAGAGAAGAAAGATCAAGGTTCAGACTACCCGGCAAACTGGCTGATCAATTTAACCTGACAGAAACTCAAACCAATATACACACATCCGCAGGTCACAAAAATCTTTTGAGGGCGTGCGCGCCGTCCCGTCCCCACATAGGCTCATACTGAATGAGATTGAAGGAGACATAGGTTTAAGAAGTTGAACATTGGAGCTCATTAAAAAAGCAGAGAATTGACCATTGTTCTACGAGCAGCAATCTTTGACTTTATCATCCTAAAAAAGCCACGATCAGGCAACTAATTGAGGGCACCAACCTTACTTAGTCGTATGTTAAGGTGGTTGAAGATCAAAATCACGGTGAAGTTGGCAAGAGTCCCACCCACCAAGCACAAGACCGAACAACATAGTCAGAGCCATTGTCAACTGTCGACCCATTCTAATTTATTTAGTAACTGATTTTCCTATGGAAGGTAAAAGAGTCCATCAATCATCGGTTATGACCAACTGCCCATTTTTTAGTCGTCATTTGACCATGTACCAAATAGAATTCATGCTAAAGACTGAGGTTCTCAATCACTCAGAGAAATATCCTTCTTAAATAGCAGAAACAAGAAACCAGACTATTATCTAGGTATACCAGTGCAATTTTTATGAATTATATTGAACTCGTAATGAAGAAGAGAACGTACTATTCCAACTACGAGATGCATCACAGATGACAAGTCAGTATACTCATGGTATCAAACTCCTGTCTATTGTATGAATGTTTCCACAAGATACAATCTGATAAAGGATATACCAAGAAAATGAGGAAAACATGGACTCCATAACAAGCTGAGGTGACAATGTGAGGGAAATATAAGTCCTAGGTCCGATAGTGCTCCGTGAGAGGCAGGCAGGTGAGTAAAACTTTCCCACATCAGCAGAGAAAACCTTTAGAAGCCCACTTAGACTAACATTATAGCAAAGTGCAAGCATGTTGATCAAAATATCAAGTCATTCCTCTGACCCTAACATATCACAAGTCAACATGGGCATTTCAACGTTGTTAAACACATTTTAAGTTCTGCAATGAGACATGTTTTCCCCTGAAAGGGGAAAATCACGTTTAGATTTTAGAAATAACCTGCATTTACAAAGAGGATATGTGGACAAAATTACTCCGAATAGGAAATTAATCATCAAATGAATAACCTTCTCTTGATCACAATTCATACATTGAAGTAGGAAAAACATCAAGATTGGCTCAAGCAGACTTCTCCGCTTCTGCAGCTGCCTCTTCCTCCATCAACTTCTTTAGAGATGGAGGTGGTCTGACAACAATGCTCCTTTTCCATTTACGGTCAAGCTTTCTCGATAACCTCTTGTTAATTCCTTCCTCGATTTCTCTTTCCCGTTTCACCGTTAACAGCCGAGCGATCTACCATTTACAAGATAATCATCATCAGAATGCTAAAATCTAAAGCCCAAGTTGTAGTTTTCTATAGCAATTAAACTTGCTTCTGGAAGAAGGAAGGGGAATATAACTGTCCGGTAACCACAAATGTCATTTCACGCGTGCATGTGTCTGTTTGGGGAAGTTTTACATCAAAAAGTGAACCCAGATGAAGTTTTAGAATCCAATTGCACAAGGGATATTGAACATGTAAAGAGGACAAGCTGCAAGAACTTATATCCATCGCTGTCTGAGGTAGGATGTAATATAAAAGCATAAAGAAACATGTCATTAGACATCACACAAATACAGGCCACACCTAGTGCATTAAAGGCAGCTTAACTACCTACAAGGAGGCCATAAACAGAGATTAGGGAACCAAATTAGCAGTTCTTATGCGAATGAATAAACAATTTGTGGTGCCATGATGATGACTTATACCAGGTCGTTCCCATTCTAAAAATCTTCCTCTAAAGTCAAAAAAAAGAAATTAGTAGTTCTCAGCATTTTCCACTTCTTCAGGTCCGATTAATGGTTTGGACAGTCGGAGAATGTACAACATGGGAGTAGAAGGCATTCTTTCAACACGTGAGAGAGTGAGAAACGTGATAAGATAGGCAAAGGCAGATCATGTTGAGGATTTGAGCAGCAAGTCCCTCAACCATGGAATCAGGACATAGGGCAATGTCTCTATACTGGCAGGACGACGAAGGGTACCCTACATTTCCAATCATCCAAAGGCCATTTTATGTAACCTAATGACTCTAAAGACTCAGGTTATTTGCAATATATTAAGGCATATAACTGGATCACAGTCCCATTGATACTAGCTAATGGTATTCAGTAAGAGATGTTTGCTGTTCAATTTATTATATCTCAATTTGCATATGCAAGTTATACAAGACGGGTTTGAAACTGTAAGCTCTCTCCGATAATGATGAATGAATCAGCAGAGAACAGGTGAGGCAAATTACAACCATATACAAAAATAAATGTAAAGACGCACTTAACTGTGCATGCATCCCTAAATCTTGTGATCTAAATCACAAGACAAATTCACTGAAAGCAGGAAGCATCCAAAGCAATCCAACGGAATTAAAGAAAGCTAGAGTGTAGAGTGCAGTCGGAAGTCAATTGATTGACCATTAATAGTGGAAATTAGCCCTCGTAAGGTATTTCTATCACTCGTCAGGCCGACATTGAAGACATAGCCCTAGTTCTCAGGTAGAATATAGGGTATAGGGATGATAAGGCATCTGTCTCCTTGCAAGGAAGAGGTTTTCTTGCTAATGAGATGAGTGGAAGAGCTGCTTTCGGTCGAGGAGATAACTTTTATTAAACCATTTCTTTCTCGATGCTTTGAACAATAAGGAAGTGAACAGGACCAAGGGTAGTGTTCACCTGTTAGGCAGTTGCAGTAATTGGTGCTGGAGATAAGGAAAGCGGCAAAGACAAGGTGTTTAGGTTTGAGATGGGTCTCCAGGAGTGGGCACGGAAAGAGCTGCAAAAACGAAATCTGCAGGACCTGGCCTCAGCAATTCGAGTAGCAGAAGGCTTGATGGAATTAAGGAAGAGGCACGTGACTGCTTGACTAAAGCAGTTAGATGAAGGGCGGTGGATGGGATAAGAAAGTAGGCAGTCGGCCAAGCATGGCCAGCCAAAGAAGCTCCCTAAGGTGGTGTCCCTGGTTCCACCATGCCAAACAAGATTTTGAGACTGAGCACGAACCTCCGGCTTCAAACTTGAGTGACTTCTTGTTCCTCTGATTAGCTATATTGGGCAAGCCCAGGGTTCCATTGTAGGCATGTTTGAGCAAAATTAAAAAGTTCTTTACACAAGAACGAACCTTTAATTCTGCAGCATATGGCCTCTTCCCCAGGTGGTGCAGAAGGGGGAAGAGAAAGTTCTTCTAAAATAGATTTAGTAAAAGGTTTTCCAACTAGCCGAAACTATCACGTCATTAAGTAATTCTTAAGTAAACATAGACATCACCTCCTGCATTGCGTATATAAACCTCTCTTTTTATACCTCCTGGCTTACGAATCCATTTTAAAAACCAATGGAATTGGTGTTTCCAGTGGCCAACAGGTGAGAAACGCATAAATGGTTCTATTGGATCAAATGTACTTGATCAATCTAATCGATACTTTTTATGATTATAATATCTCTATACCATCGAATATCTCAACCATTGAAAAGAAATGCTTCTATAGCCCACTTTACTATTTCACTAGACATTCCATATTCATGCTTACAGATACATTCACCAAAACAGGGGTTGAAAATTATTGTTCTTCAAAACAAGAATAAATGCTCTGGTGCATCAACTGATTTTGCAGACACCAAGCCTCAGGATGAAGAAATCACCTACAGCTAATTCTATTTTGTATTTTTTAAAAGCAAAGCTCCTATTAAAGTATAACCATAATGATAACTATTTAAAAAGATGACGATGAAGAATAGGTTAGAGTAATAAGCAATGCTGCTAAGATCCACAGTCAATTTGCTCTTGGGGATGGTGAAGAAAGAAGCAGCCTTAATTAGATGAAATTGGAAATGAATTCCCAACAGTCCAGGACTGCTCTTCTGCTACAACAGATGGAACTGCCATGACTATTTTAAATGATGTATATGAAGACATATCAAGAAGCGACTCACGGAAGATTCAAAGAGGGCGAAAAAGCAAGCCAGATAAGGAAGACTTCAAGGCACCAAAGAGAGAAACCATTTTTCAGTTTGGATCCATCTTGAGTTGAAAGGGCCTTTTTACTAGTCAAGCATAATAACTTGAAAAAGATAAGCAGATTCAGCATCTAAATGGTAAAAGGAAAGTGAAGCTGACTAATTCCTTTCTCACTCAAGGACAGCCTCTATTCCACATAATATGCAATCAGTCTGATCCATCACAAAAGTCCAAGCCTTTCACCACAAAATACGATGAAAAGCATTTATTCTCAAAAGCATAAATCTCATTGTGTTCTGGGGGAGATGTCAAATCCATTTCAAATTACACCAGCCTCGACAAGAAATGATTCACTCGTTACATTGACATTATCACCATAATACACTTGAATAAATTGCATATTACCAATATTCCATGTGGTTTTTTCAATATAATATGAAGCCCAAATCTTCTGTCACAAATTATTCACACAGCTACATAATGTAATGATAGAAGACCAAAACTCATTAAGCAAACTGAAGTAATTCAAGTGAGTCAGAAAATATCTCATAAGCAGAGTGATAAAAGTACCAAAACAGAATTTTTATTTACTTTAGTTAAAGAAGGGCCAAACACATATAGTTAACTATATATGGATGTCTTTATGATTATCAAGCATAGGTGAGAATATGCTTCAAGCATGCTTGCAGAAATCCTTTAATCCTACACCACCACATCATCCCCACCCCCCCCCCCCCCCCCCCCCCCCCAAACACAAAAGGTTGAAAAAGAAGGAACACCAACTAACCTAGGCTATTCATCCTCTTCCAATCAACTTGGATTACAGTCCTTAAATCCCATCTAAAATGGCCTCAGAAATGCCAGGCATGGTCAACACGGTAACTTCTGCGTTATCATCATCAATCATAATCCCACCTTGTCCAAATGCTCAATCTGAACAAATGAGCTACAACGACTTGCTAGTCCAAACCATTACTCAGGCTTAAAGTTCAAGATACTAATCATCAATGCAAGGTCTCGGTCTATTATTTTCTAGCAAAGAAGGGAAACAAAAGGCTTTTTAAACCCTTCAGCAACTCATGTTGTCAAAACCAGAACTCCAAGACCTTCTTTGCTTAAATTAGAAGACAAAATCCCGCGCATGGACTCGGCACAGCAAACAGACGCCTTCTTTCATAGAAGCTTTGTGTTTGTCAAGAAACCAGCAACTTTAACTAGATAACTTGTCGATTCAGCTTGCTAATCTCCCAAAAACAACCAAGCATACGGTCCTATTCTAGCAAAACATTCCAAAAGCATGGAAGAATAGGCCCATTAAGTCCTCTACCCTATCAATTCAAAATCTCATTCAAATTATGCCGCACTTTGCCATAGAAATGGCGTGCTCTTCCATACCAACATATTCTCGCACGTACAGTTTCCATACAATAAAAGGAAAAAAAAAACTGCATAGCTACAACATTGAAAGACAAAAGAACGAAACTTCACCGAGCAGAGTGACATAAACACGGTAGATCAGAGTGAAAAATCATTTAAAGAACATCAGATCATTGAAATTTGGCAAAAGCGAGAGTACCCTCTTGCGCATGCGGCGAAATTCGCTGGACTTGAACTCGTTCCGGGCCGATTTCTGCAACCTGAGCATCAGGAGCTCTCCCTTCAAGTCCACGACCTCGTCGTTGATTTCCTCGACGGTCTTGACCCTTATCTCCTTCAACTCCTCCTCTCTCTTCGCCATCATCACGACACTCGAAGCCCGGCTCCGAGAGGAGGACGACGACGCCGCAACAAGAGGGACACCCAGAGGAGGGCACCTGTGCTGAATTCGAGTGCCACTGAAGGACGACGACCTCGCCGCCGCGGGGAGCGAGGCTTTCGCGGGGAAGACGGCGCCGGCGGCGGCCGGCGAGGCGACGGAGAGGCTCAGCATCTTCGTTTTCCGCAAGATGGTAAGGCTATGGGAGGAGCTTCGGGTGAAGCTTCTGAGCGAGGGAATGGATCGAAGATAAGGCTCGGTTTTCCCTTTTTCGCATCTTTTGCTTATTTATGCATTAGGTCCAAAATTTTGTGACTATTACATTTTCTGCATTTATTTCCTTGCCCCCTTTTCAATTCCATCCTCCTACTTGACTTTTGTGGGAATAATTACACTATCTTAATTCTGGTCCAATACGTAATGTCGTTCTTGAACATTTAGTATATGCTCAATTTAGTCTCTGGACACATGAAAATGTTCGATGTTATCCTCAAACTTAAATTAATGGAAGAACAACTTGAACGTTTTTATATATTTCGAGGACTAAATGGACATTTAGCTAAAATTCATAAACCATATTGAAAAAATTAAAAATTCAGAGACAATATTGTACATTAGGCCAAAAATTCAGAAACTATTTGTGTTATTTTCCCACTTTTATATTATAAGGACCCAAGGTCTCCTGATTTTGTGCAATCTAAGATCTCTCTTCGTTTATTGTATCCATGACAATTAGAAATGTTGGTATCCCTTCGATGACATAGCAAAAAAGTTCGAGCAAAGTAGGCAGAGTTGACAAATGGATGGGCACTTGACCTTGATGGTTGGTTTATTGAGAGAAAATTTTATATGGATGTAGCATATATACTAAATAGAATCTATACCATTATAGTTGATAGGTCTTATGTAAATCCGATCAAATTTGGCAGTTCAGATTGAGTTTGGTATATGTGCTAGGTTCATGGAATACTTACTTGTTAATCAGGAATGTGAGATGGCATAATTATACGATTAATTCAAAAAAGTTGAAGCATACAAGCATTTCACAGTAATTTTACATCAATGGCAAGTTCTATAAATATAAGACAAAATTTATGAAGAGGTTCGTCCAAATTACAATGAGCATGACTTAGAATTACACTTACATAAGGTATTGCATGTGCCCGTGCAACTATATCAATTAGAGTTACGAGTTCAATGACCGATGGTTTCTATACTTTTGCGCAATAATTAAAACCATCCCTCTATATTTATTTTATATAAAAGATTTCCTCTACAATTTAAAAATGTCATCGATCATTCCTAAATCAGTCCAATGACAAAATTTGCTAACATTGATTTGACGCCATCAAATATTTATGAGATAAGTATATCATAAGTCTTAAAACTTTGTGGTGAAAGTGCAATTAAACCATAAAACTTTTTAAAAATGTAATTAAGTTTTAAAACTTATTAAATTGATGCAATCAAGTCTTTATGTTAAGTCTATCTAATTTGGCTAATAAAAAATGCCGACATGGATTTTTTTATCACTATTCTAAGATATGTGGCACCAATGTGTTGCCAAAAAAAATTGAAAACCTGAAAAAAATATATGAATAGGACATAACAGAACTAAAAAAAGCAATTAGTGAATTAATATTCTTTGTTCTTTCATTGATGCGTAAGCTATTCATCTTCATGTTTGTTCTCTAATTTCCACAAACCTAAACTTACTGTACGAGAAGCTAGAGAACTCGCGCTATTTCCTCTGGTGCTCTTCCGTAGACTTATCGAAATGGGTCATAAACTTATTTCTTAACTTATTTTTGATAGATTAGATTATTATACAAGCTAATTATATTCAATAAATGAGTCAAAAATAAATTTAGAAGAGTAATGACTCTCTCTTCATTCTCTCTTCCTCTCACTTGATCTCGCGGTTGCTCACTCCGTACTCTCATCTCAATTTGGGTATGAATTTCCCTATGTATTACATGGAAGTAGGTCAAATTGATCAATTTGGATAGGACCATTTTCAACCCGACCCAACACACCTGCTTGGCAAATCAACTCCTCTGTGAGCATCAGCTATGGGAAGATATGTGCAAATCCTTCGCCTCGATTCGAAGGGTCGTATGTTTGAGCAGCCGTGTTACGAATTCAAAAGCCCCACCCCGGATTAAAAGTTAGGGTAAATAAAGAAGAAGGACGTGAAAATTACTTACCAATGTAAGATCTCCTCAAGATCTTCGACAACCCTAAAGCAGAAGCAACTGGAGATTACCTACAGGCAGATCGTATTTCAATCTCAGCGCATCACATCTGTTCTATTTGAAAATCGCTCTACTTTGTCTGTCTAACGATGAATATTCTTTCTTCAATGTAAAGCAAGTTTAAGGCGAGGAACTGTTCCTCATTCCTGCCACTCGAAGAGAAGATACGGCGGGTATGGGGAAAGAAGAACAACTGTTCATGGCGTGCGCATAACGAAAGAAAGACGGTGATGAACAATGTAAGTTGGTCTTTATTCCTTTATTGTCCTTTGCTTTTTTTTAGATTTTTTTTATCTTTTTAGATATTCATTTTTTTTCTAACGTGGCGTTTGTGGGCTCCACATTAGCGACATGTATTTTAAAAAAACATGATAAAAATACCAGGTGAACATCTTCCATCAATTAAATTGGATGGAATAAACGAAGAGATTCGACTGCATCAATTTGAAAAGTTTTAAGATGTGATTGCACTTTGAAAGTTTTAGAACTCAATTACACTTTCGCCACAAGTTTTAAAACTTTTGGTGCACTTATCCCAACATTTATCAATGTTGACATTTACATAAAACCAAAAAAATAAAACATCTCATATGTCAAAAGAACTCTCTGTCTCTCCTTGCAAGCAGCCCATGGCCGCTAGAACTCGAGCTCGAGATATATCCATCGCCTCGAGCTGCTTAAGCTCTAGTCTCACGACATCCATGACGACAAGCAACTCAAGATCGAGCATAGTGCGTCCATGGCCATGAAAAGCTTGAGCTAGTGACATCCATAATTGCTTGAGCTCAATCTCCGCATCCATGGCTGCCAAGTAGCTCGAGCTTGTGGCCATGGCCACCACAACTAATAGGTTGCGTTGAAGGCGGAGATGATTAGAACTCAATTTAAGGATTCCGTTTGTTTCGTGAAAAATTAATGATTTGAAAAGTATTTTCTTAAAAATAATCACTTAGATCACTTAAGATAATTAATCGATGAAAAATTGTTTTATTATCAATAATAATTTATGTCTAAACATTTTCATGAATAATAAAAATATTTTTGTTCATTTATTTACGTGAGCGAATAAGAATTTTTTAGGAAAATATTTTTCAAATTGTTAATTTGTTGTGAAACAAATGGAGCCTAACATTTGAAGAAGAAAATGCCATCAATTTCCGTTGGAACTTTCAGCAAATTGGAGTTGTACCGATTTGTAAACCTAATTGTATTTTTTCCCTTTCTTCTTATGTTTGGAGTAGGGGTGAGCATGATACCTGGAAGCTGAGAACCGGATCAATGGAAACCTGTACGATTCTAGGTTTCGAGATATGCATATTAGGTTTTGGATTTTAGAAATTGGGAAATCTATTTTAATGGGTGAATTCCAATTTCTAGCTAAATTCCAGGTAAGTGGAACATGAAATCTGAAACAAGTTTTTATATTTTTCTTGGTCTATATCTTCTCGCAATCCCATGGTATTCCATGGTGTCCAATCTGAAACTAGGAGTTTGAGCTTTCATTTTATGATTGAGACTTTTACTTTGTTAATATTTCATATTATTCGTGTATCTATAAGTTGTGGTAAGTGGATTTTAGCAACACATGATAGTCATTAAAGGTGATGATTCACTGTAATCATTCAATTAATAATGTATGTAGAACTTGGGTAGACCCTATAACCCGTGACAATGTAAGTTTCAAGTTCCAAGATATATAGGATAGATTCTTGATTTCAAAAAATGAGGAACCTAGTCCAACGGGTAGATTTTAGGTTTCACATGGAACTTATACGGAATTTGGAACCGCCCATTTTTAATTTGGAGAAACCTAGATCTCTTTGTTTTAAACATTTTCAAACATTTTCAATTCCTTTAGTTTTATATTTGTTTTTCCATCCAATGTTCATTCATTTTAAAAAGGCGATCCAACGGGTAAATTTCAAGTTTCACATGGAACTTATACGGAATTTGGAACCGCTCATTTTTAATTTGGAGAAACCTAGATCTCTTTGTTTTAACATTTTCAAACATTTTCAATTCCTTTAGTTTTATATTTGTTTTTCCATCCAACGTGCAATCATTTTAAAAAAGGCCATTGTCCATGTCAACATCTCGACTGTCCACCTTGGCGTTTCGACGGTCCATATTAGCAAAAACCAGCTGGAAAAATCAAAAGTATAACAAAAATTTAATGTGAAATATCTTAAAAACTAGAGGGATGCTTAACTAAACAAAATAGAAGGGATTTTGATTTTCGAGCAAAAGCACAGGAAACCACTAATTTACCCTAAAATTTTACTTCTATTCAACTCAAAAAAATTTATTATCGGTACCTTGCATTTAATCAAGTTCTTGTTTTTTTTTTTTTTTTTGTCCAAGCATTTGATCAAGTTGGCTTACCATTAAGGATGAAGTAAGCTGGAAAAGGCACATTGGACTAGGAAGTAAAGCTAGTCCCTCTATACCAAGGGTATCGTCACCGGGAAAATTACTATGTAATCTCGCTTTACGGGACCATCTGATACGATGACTCTTGTGAAGTGAGTTAACATAGGTCAAGAATATTAATTTTTTTTTAAAGAGTCCGCATTGTTAGGGATGCATTTTTTATCCTATATAATAAATGTATCCATATCCAATACTATTATATTGTTTTTAACCTAAGAATGCACATCATATGAAACATTTGATCCTATTCTTATCTTATTTCAATTTATGTTAATTTTGAAAAAGTCTTTGGACAAGCAAACGCAAGAGAGGTTGTTTCATTGGACAAATCCACTCATGGAATTTTTAGGAACAATTATTTCGCATCTTATTCAATAAGACACATCACACCTCTTTGTTAATCGCATAATTTACACTTCTTAAGATTGCAATTCATTTTCCTTAGTTTGACTTGATCTTAACCATCGCCGTAGACCGGACTTGAGACTCTAATGTCCGAACTGGGTACCATGTTCCGTGAACTTGGGACTCGGGATTCAGGCGCTCCAATCCAGGATCTTGGGGGGGCAAAACCCTTGAACCCGATGTTCAGACTTGGGATCGCAAACATTGGACACTAGATGGTCGAACTCCAGATTCAAGGGGCTAAATAAGGATCTTCAGGGGACCGACCTATCCTAGCCAATTGATTTCTCATCCAAAATCAGGACTTCGCCCATGGGTCTTAGGGCCCTAACGGCGAGTTTCAATACCATAAGTGTCGAAAATGGGACCTTGGCACCTGGATATAGGTCCCTAGGAGCTCGACTTGGGACGAAATTTAGGGGCTAGTCCTAAGTCTTGTCTTTGGGTTCCCAAATCAATAATCTGAAAATTCAATTATACCAAATCGCATAATGCTTTTATAAGCGCCCCACGAATATTTTTAAGAGGATCCGTGACATAATAACAAAAGTTCACTGAGTTTAAACTTCCTGCATTCCCAAAGTAATGTCAATAGTATTCTTAATTAAGTATGCTTAATAACAGCACCTACACGATTTGTATTACTATATAAAGTAATTTTGTGCTCCTACTCTTCGTGGATCTCAAACCCATTTTTTTCCCATTCTCAAATGTTCTCAAATACCTATTTTGTAAATGTCGTACCCACAAGTAATTACGTAAGTTAATAATTCTATATCATTTCTTGCATATATCTGTATTAAAATTTGAATCTTTTCCATCACATGACAACCTTCCTAAGAAAAATAACAAATCATGAGATATATATATATATATATATATATATATATATATATATAGCCTATAATTTCTTTTCACATAAATTATTCAAGTATTTTCATAATAATTTTTTTTAACATCTCTATTAAAAATTGACTATAATGTCCTTACTCAATTTTTAGGAATATGTGCACCAAAAGTTTTAAAACTTGACACGAAATTACAATTGAATCCTAAAACTTACAAAAAGTGTAATTAAGTCATAAAACTTGTCAAATTAGTTTAATCGAGTCCTACAATTAAGATCGTCTAACTTATTAACGGAAAATATGTCTTATTTTATTACTTTTATTGAGACATGTGGCAATGATGTGATGTCTAACAAACGCCACGTCAGAAAAAGTTAAAAAAAAAATAATTAAATTAGAGTTAATATTATGAAAAATCCTAAACTGATACACCTGTGATAAATTTACCCTAAATTAATTTTTGGACCACTAAAAACCTCAAACTAGAGCACTTGTGACAAATTTACCCTCTGTTAGTTTTCATTAAATTTTATTGTCGAATTGCTTTGTTAAATGACACGTGATAGTTGACGGATTTGATTTACCCTCTGTTTGTCACATATATATCCGTTTGTGATTTTTCGTGATCTTAGTCCAATTTAATAGAAACTAACGTAGAGTAAATTTATTACAAGTGTACTAGTTTGGGGTTTTTTGTGATAAAAATTAGTTTTTGGTAAATTTGTCACATGTGTACCAGTTTGGGGTTTTTCGTGGTATTAACCCATTAAATAAAAAAAAGCTAAAAGTTGAAAAAAAAACTAGACCCACAACCAGCGGCCAAGCTCTCACTAGTGGCTGCCGCCACAATTGCTAGGAAGGGCTGGCGGAGGTCCCTTAGGCCTTCCCGAAGCCCAACAACCCTATGCCCTAGTGAGGGTCTGCAAGCCCTGATTTGGGTTATGCGTGAACCTCACTCCATATTTGACCGAGAACCAGTGGCCTCACTTGGGGTGGGCAACGTTGGGCAAGGCCTTGCCGACCCCAGGCCAGGGTCGTGTCGGCGACCCTTAGTCAGATTTAGGGTGAGGATCATGCCTTCCCTTAGATCCGGGCTTGTAGGCCCTTGTTGGGGCATTGCTCGGGCCCAACAAGAGTTGCCGGGCTTTGGGAAGGCTTAGGCAACCTCTGTCAACCCTTCCCGACAGCTGTGCCTGTGGCGATCGGTGAGGGCTTGGCCGGATCTGACAGAGAGCCAATGGCCTCACTTGGGGTGGGCAACGTTGGGCGAGGCCTTACCAACACTAGGTCGCGACCCTTACTTAGATTTAAGGAGAGGGTCATGCCCTCCCCTAGATCTGGGCTTGTAGGCCCTTACTAGGGCATTGTCGGGCCCAACGAGGGTTGCTGGGTTTTAGGAAGGCCTAGGCGACCTCCGCCGACCCTTCCTGATGGCTGTGCTTGTAGCCACTGATGAGGGCTTGGCCAGATTTGGATCGAGAGCCGGTGGCCTCACTTGGGGTGGGCAATGTTGGGTGAGGCCTTATTGCCCCCAGGTAAGGGTCGTGTCGGCGACCCTTAGTCAGATTTAGGGTGAGGGCCACGACCTCCCCTAGGCCGGGGCATCGCTCAGGCCCAATGAGGATTGCCAGGCTTTGGGAATGCCTAGGCGACCTTCACCGGCCCTTTCCAACGGTTGTGGCTATGGCCATCGGTGAGGGCTTGGGCATAGCCATTGGTTTGCGGCTTTGCTTTTTTTAAAAAAAAAAATTAAATTAGGGCCAAAACGACATCGTTTAGTCTTATGTTTCATAATTTAACTACGACATCGTCACGTAAGAGTGAGAAAATATTAAAATAAGTCACTCAACATCACGTTAGTATTTTTTATTAATAAGTTAGACGGTATTAATTTTAAAACTTAATTAAATTAATTTGACAAATTTTAAGACTCGATTACATATTTTATAAGTTAAAGAACTCAACCTTATGTTCGTGACAGGTTTTATAACTTTTAAGGCACGTATTCCAAATATTTTAAGAGAGGTCTCCTTTGTTCCTTGGCTGCTGGCTCCTCTCCGGTCTCCTCCCTCTTTCATCCCCTCCGTCCTTGCTTCTCCCTTTTTTTGTCTCCTCCGAACGAAGCGTAAACCCCCCCCAATTTCAGGCAGCCGAGGACGAACGACAGCACGAAATCGAAGGACGACATGGAAGCCGAGCGAAGGCGACTTTGATTCGCAGGTTCCGATTTCGATTGCGAAGGTTGCTCCCTGTCTGTCTCCTCCTCCTCCTCCTCCTCCTCCTCTCTCGCGCCGCGGAGCCGAATTCGAGGAGAAGGAAATCGGTGCGGAGCCCGTGGGACGGGGAATCGGGTCGGGGGAATTCTTCGGGGGGGCCCATTTTGGAGGGGGAATCGAAAGGGACGACACTCCTGGCTCATCCTCTGTCCAACCTGCGCCTGCTCTCGATTCGCGGTCTGCGGGTGATGGGTGCTGCGGGGTCCAAGCTCGAGAAGGCCCTCGGCGACCAGTTCCCCGAGGGCGAGCGCTACTTCGGCCTCGAGAACTTCGGCAACACCTGCTACTGCAACAGCGTCTTGCAGGTGCGTGGGTTTTCTTCTCCCTCCCTCTCCCTCTCTCTCTCTCTCTCGATTTCCGACGGCGGTCGCTTCGGGTGGGGTGATGTTCGTAATCGGGGCTGTTTTTGTTTCGAGCGAGGTCGGTTGTGGGATGGGGGGTCTCGGTTTTTTCGTTCCTTCTTTTTTTTTTGTGATTTGGGTCTGGTTTGACTTTCTCTGTTTTGGATGGTCATTTGCTGATGGGTTCGTTTTGATTTGGTTTAGCCCCTTTCTGATGAATTCATAGCTTGCAAGGTGGTTCTTTTATCTTGTGAAGATGTGAAGTTGGGCCTAAAGTTGTTGATTACTGGTTAGGATGGATTTTGAAGCTAATGGTTGAATGGTCACCTGTTGGGAATTTTCAAGACACAGATGTGGGTTATGCTTTGTGTCGTCCGGTGATCGCTTCTGCGAGTTGTCTGTTGTTGGGAAGTAGATTTTGGGGGTTTTCATTGGACAGCAGGAAACTTTCGTTGAGGAGTTTGTTCATTCGGTTTTCTAAATGTACTTTTACGGTGATTTCGCTCATCGTTATCTCTCCAATTCCTGGGCAGGCCCTCTATTTTTGCGTGCCCTTTCGCGACCAGCTGCTTGATTATTACGCAAATAACAAAATTATTGGAGATGAAGATAACCTGTTAGCGTGCCTTGCAGACCTATTTACGCAGGTGTGAAATTCTTCTGACTTTATTTTTACCTGCTGCATTGTTTGTCTACTGTCGGCAGTTTTATTAGGGCAATTGCCTGTTCTGCTGTTGATGTTCATTTGAAACTCTGTACTGCTATTGGTGCTCATACAGTAATCCTTTGTGTATGTGTTAATCACTTACGGATATAGTCTTGCTTTGTAGCAAGTGTTATCATTGATGGTACTTGATGATTTTTCTTAAAATCTTTGTTAATTCCATTGTGGATGTATGAACTATGAAGAAGTGGCTTTTAAATTGTCGACGGAGGTTTTCAAGTTCATTTTCCCTTGTGAAGTTCTGCTTTGTTATTTTAAAATCTTCTGTGCTTAATATCTTTTTTTTTTTTATTCCACTTATTAAGGGCTTTGCACGATGTTTCTTATACATCCTGTTCTCCCCAAGCAGGGCTCCCACTATTCTAAAACCTATTCTAAATCTAGGTCTGAGCTTATGATGATTATTTCTGATGTGCAGATAAGTTCACAAAAGAAGAAAACCGGTGTCATTGCTCCAAAACGTTTTGTCCAGAGATTAAAGAAACAAAATGAGCTGTTCCGAAGCTACATGCACCAGGTTGCTGTGATTTCTTATTTGTTCTTTGTGGTCCAAACATGTTCATTGGGGAAAACTGCATCTGTAAACGTTCCACCTCTGTTAGGAATTTCCGAGCTAAATCTTCAATCTTTTCCATTCTTGATCTACAGTGGACATGTTGGTGTAGAAGGCAAAATAGTAAGCATTGGTTGTGATCTATGGCATGGGAAACAAGAGAGCTTCGAGGATTGTATTACGATACATTCTAGCTTAATTGAGCTTTCATGCTACTTACTTGATACATGGCAATTGTCAAGCTCCTTGGGGATTTCCTGTGATTTATCTAATCCAGGAGGTCCTTGGCTTAACAATGTAGACATCTGAGCAATTCCTATTCTAATAGGGAACGATTATAGTTCTCAATAGATATTCAGTAAAAGAAATTACTTCGCAGATATTGTTTTTCTTGTATTTCTGTTTGGTTTTGGAAAAGATTTGAGAGAGGAGTATGGTGTCGTATAATTCCTCAACCATTTTCTTGTTATTGGAGTTCCAGGTGTTTTCTCCAAAATACCCATCAATATAAACCATTGCCAGAAGAAGCTTAATATATGCAATTAATGATAGCATTAGAATTTGTGTTGGAGATTATGTATATTCATTTCCTCATCATGTTGTGAACATAGTGCAAGGATTTGGCCAATCAGGCATTCCTGTTGATCAAGTGCATTCCAATTTGTTATTAGTATCGCTGAAGATAGTCATGAGTCAGCAATGCCGTTTTCCTCTTTATGTTGCTACTCCTTATAACTATCTTATTATTCTCTTGGAAATGTGTTCATGTAAAATGCCAATGTCACTGTTTTTGGCAGGATGCACATGAGTTTTTGAACTTTTTGCTCAATGAAATTGTGGATACTTTGGAGAAAGAGGCCCAAGCTGCCAAGAATGATCAAGAAGCATCATCACCTTCTGAGAAGACTGCAAATGGGCCTAAGAATGCTCATGCTAACGGTGGCCCGAAGGAGCAATTAGATACTTGGGTGCACAAGAATTTTCAGGTGCTTTCAGCTGGTTTTATTTATTTACTGATAACGTTAACTTCTATGAGGATGATTTAGACTTCATTAAGTTACAGCTTTGGTCTTTGTAATAACTTGTGTGGTCATCCTCATATAATTGTTGATGGCCGAGGTTTATGATCATGCCTACACTTATATTTATTATTCTGCTAAACTCATACAAGAATTTTGCTTTTACTTGTGTTTGTCAATTAGGGAATACTTACAAATGAGACGAGGTGTCTGCGGTGCGAGACGGTAACTGCAAGAGATGAAACTTTCTTTGACTTGAGTCTTGACATTGAACAGAATAGTTCAATAACAAGCTGTCTAAAAAAACTTTAGCTCAACGGAAACATTAAATGCTGAGGACAAATTTTTCTGTGACAAATGCTGCAGGTTTGTAGCTTTACTTTTTCTGTTCTGGCTTATACTAGTTCTTTTAGTACTTGACCATCATTATACTTATAGTAGGATTGTAACTTTTTAATTGTTAATTGAGGGGCAATGGAGTCTTTTTTTTTTTCCTGGCATCATGGCCTGCCTTCTCCTTCAAGTTTCTTTATGTTTTCTTTATTGTTTTGCCATGGGTTGCGATGCAAGCAATCCGTTAGTTCTGGTGTTCAAGTCCATGTGAAATATGTAAAGATTTCAATGTACTGAAAGCTTAAATTTGTTTGTAGTTCCTTGGCTAATGACATGAACAGCTGCCAATTGAGAAGACCATTCCTTTTCTTTTCCGCCAATATGGTGCAGTTCTGAGATGTAAGATTTGACTTGCTAAAGTTGGAAAAATGAAAGGACATGTCTATAAGGTCGATATAGATTGAGTCAGATCTCACGTCACACTGTCTAGTTTAAGAAAGATGTAACCCAAACATTGTTAATTGAAACCCACACAAGTTGTTATTTTCTGTTTGGTTTCTTCAGTTAGATAGTGTGCTTACTTTGTTATTATACTTTGGATAGCAAGTGACTCTGGTGGCAATGTACAGTTGTTGATAGTCAAATCTAGTGGCAAAGAAAGAGTTAATGTGGATCATGTCAAGGAATTTTTTGGTGTGACGACCATGTAGGGTCTATTTACTTCTAGATGACGTGTCCAAGGATATTAGATTTATGCTTGCTTTCAATTCTATTTTTCGACTCTTTCATTTCTTAAATGCTTGCATGAAGTTTAGATTTAGTTTTTTCATTACGTTGGTGCTGAGTTGCTGTTAACTGCAATTTTATACTCACAATAGTTCTCTGGTGCTTTGCTTTAAACATGTCATTCATATAAAATTTGTCTATTTTTATGTACTTTTTCTTCTTCTAACCTCCCAGTGTACATTTTCTCCGTTCACAAATTTTCTATTCTTTTCCTTTGGGAAGTGTTATCTATATAAGAAGAAGAGGTTCCGTTCTGTTGGTTCTGTGAGTTATCTTGTGTGGGGCATCACTTGGATATAACGTGATAAATGTTGAAAGAGCCTTAGGCTGGAGAAAGATGTCATAGAAGTGTGGCCTCTCGCTCTTAAATTAGAGGCTATGTGAATACTCCAAAGTTCTGCTATGATGGATACTATAGGCTCTCTTCATGTTTGCTTATTGTCTAGTTCTTCACAAAAATGAGAATACTCTTGTGAATGTTTGGTGCCCTCTAACACTTATATGTGACTTCCTTCCAAATGAACCAGAATTAGTAAGATGATGTGAGTTTTCTCATTTTTGTGTTTCTTGGCTAGAAGGAAGGTTCCTGGCTAGCTGTCTTCTCTTGTTGGGCTCTCAGTTACAGCAAGCTATTAGTATTTATAAACCAGAACTAATATCATCTGCCGACCGGCTGTCCAGAGAAGATGGTTGATTAATTCACAATTTTTTTTTCTCTAGAGACCATTGTGCTTTTTTATTTCCTGCTATGAATTCTGCCGAACTCATTATAGCTTTCAAAATTATGCAAGTTACTTATCACCAGCGTCATTAGTGCTTTTGTCTGCGACGGCTACCACTATGGACTGACTGCTATCACTGCCACCACAATTCTGGTGGCGGGCGACCACCAGTTGAGTCAGTCCCAATAACTCCCCTTTCCACATGTAACTAAACACGGGCATTTTCATGATAGTGTGGTACAACTCCATTTGTTTCGGATGGAAAACATTGAAACCATTATTGAAGTTGCTTTTGCCTGGAAATTTTTTTCTAGGTAAAATCTCTTCTGACTGGAAAGCAACTTACATGAAATGAAGGTGACTTTACAGTTAGAAACTGAATGAGCAATTATTTTTCAGCCATTAGTTTGGTTTATATATATTATTTTTCTATTGATATTATGGTTGGTGGTTGTCTAGCATGGTTTCTTCTCAAATTTCTAGAGTTTCTTATAATCTTCTGTGGCACATGAGTTCTATATATGGCAAACTGAAATAAGTGTTCATGCAGAGTTCAGAAGAAAGGAAATGTATCTTTGTGAATATATATTGCGTTTCTCTGACAGCAGTTTCACCTGGGTCTAATAAGTTCGAATTCTGGGGATTCCAACTTTAATTCATTGATCCTATAAATGGATCACGAGGGCTATTAAGGCATTTGGCTGCAGAATATGGTTTATGGCAGTAGAGGTCTCTGTGCTATTTTGATAGTGGCTAATTGCAGTATCATTTTAAACTCAAATTTCTCTGTGATGGAAGACTATAAATGCACTGGTTAGGTAGTGGGAAACTGTCTGCTAGCTTGACGTACTTTGCATTCTAGAATTTGAGTTTTCTAATGTGTGAGGCGGGTGAGGACAGGGCTGTCTTTTTTTCTTTTTTTGGCTTAATGTAAAATCACAGTGGGTGATAACATATATTTTTTTAATGAGATTTTCCTCTTATGCCTGGCAAATTTGCTTAATGGTAGTTGCATTCTACTCCAAATGCACATGGATGATGCTGAAAATGCTGTGTTTCTCTTTGATCGTCTTTCTTGGTTGTCTACTACTGAGGTAACACTGAGCAAAACTGAACCCTTAAACAAATTGATTGCAGCTTGCAAGAAGCTCAGAAGAGGATGAAGATAAAAAAGCCACCTCAAATCCTTGTCATCCATCTGAAGAGGTTTAAGTACATTGAGCAGCTCGGTCGGTACAAGAAGTTATCTTATCGCGTTGTGTTTCCACTGGAGCTGAAGCTAAGTAACACCGTAGAAGATGCAGATTCTGAATATTCCTTATTTGCTGTGGTTGTCCATGTTGGTAGTGGGCCGAACCATGGCCACTATGTTAGTCTGGTGAAGAGCCACAACCACTGGTTATTTTTTGATGACGAAAATGTAGAGATGATTGACGAGTCCGCAGTGCAGACATTCTTTGGATCGGCACAGGAATATTCGAGTAATACAGATCATGGTTACATCTTGTTCTATGAGAGACTTGGCAATGGGCATATGAGTTGAGAAGAAGGGAATTAGTATCCTTAATTAGGTAATTTAACCACTCTGGCCTGTTTTGTTGTTTTATGTCCTTTTTATTGGTCTTTGCCCTCCTTTACAACCTCTCAGGGATCAGTTCGCCAGCTATCATTGAGATAAAAGTTGGGTCCTGGAAAGTGTATACTTTGATGGTCCGTGTACAGCTTATGGTGGAAGCACACTGTCCCTTTTTTCTTATTAATAAGAGGGGGAAACAGCACTGTATATGTTGGCTTTGAAAGACTATTACCCGAGTGGTAATTTGCTGTCGATTTTGCCATCATTTTAGAGTAAATTGTAGTACATGGCCATTCTGATTCTGGGTTGTCTCTTGAGCTTTCGGGCGTTGTACTTCTTTGTGAGCTGCAAATTATTTATTGACATCTTCAGGTGGGTGGTGCAAGATTAATGCCATTTGTTGAGTAGGTGTTGAAAAAGCTCTAGTGTTTAATTGTAGCAATAAACCTGGGCCTCAAGTCTTTTATTGTTTCAGCCAAACTGGAGGTTGTTTTGGCCAACTCAACAGTGCAAGACATGTATTACACTTCTCGCATCTTCCATCTTTATGGCTCGAGCGTTAAAAAGAGACATTTTCTGCGTGGGAGTGTTTAACTAGAAGCACTAGTACTAGTTTAAGGTACCAAAGCCACCATGTTTCTTGTATGTTGCTAGTGCTCAGGAGGGGAGATAAATTTGATGCCGTTTGAAGATTGGAGGGTTGAGTCCAAATGAGATTATCGAACTTATGTTCTGTTTATCTGATATCTTTCTGATCTATACACACTAAGATTAAATTCAGTCAGCATTGTTCTTCATGAAAATCATTGAAAAAGATGCCCACTTCATTCGAAAGAAGCTATAAATTCAAAGAAGTTATAAAATCTCCGTGTACATTATATAGGAGATCCATCGTCCGACTGAAATCTTTGGATTTTGTCAAGAAACCAAAAACCTATAATCTTCTGGAGAAGTGGAAGCAAAACTTGTAAAGCCTCACTTGCGTTGCTTGTGTTGGTACTTTTGAAAATGCATATGGTGGAGATGAAAACATACATTTAATCCAATATAAGAATCAGAATATGTATATCATCATAAGTATTATATATCGAAAGATAACGGGAGAATAGAAAGAAATGATATTGAAGCTTACTTGACTGTGCAAGAGATGGTAGTTGTTTTATATTGAATCATTGGGCACATAACCAAAATGTTAAATCCTATTTCTACACTTTGTTATTAAGTTATCTAGTACTCGGATGAAGATAAATTTTTTTTTTTTGCCAATAGTTTTTTTTTTTACACTTATTAACTGTTAGAATATTTAAATATTAAATCAAGGCTTTATCTAACAGTTTAAGCTGTTTGAACAGTTGAAAGTGATTTCACAAAATCTCACATGGTAGTAGAGTAGAAGGTCTTGAGTTCAATTATGAGCTCCTTATCTGTCTCCTTAAATTTAAATTAATAAAATCTACCTATATAGGAAACATTCGTTTTTTTTAATTGAACAGTAGAACCATCGGACAAAGAATCACCCGAAAAGATTGTGTTAAACTATCATTTAAATCGGATGTTTATACTTAGCGATGCTTAAAAAAGGGAATGAAGGCTGTGATCACAAAATTCTTTACGCTTCAAGTCAAGTTCCAGCTTAAATTTAGATAACTTTAAAGTTGAACTCAACTTATACCCGTACGTTGCAACTCGTCAAACTTTGACCACATCGACTTGATATATATAATGAACATCGCTCCTGATTAGTGTATTATGTCACACTAAAACATGCCCTTTGAGCGAATTTAACATATGTTCCCTCGATGGACATGACGACATCGTCGTTGTCCAAATGTTTTACTTCCGAAGTTCCAATTTCACTGCAAATGATATTCCACGAAAGTTATTGATCAATGTCTCATTAAAAAATTCTTGTTCACACTATCAATAGATCCGATTTGAGTGGATCTCATCAATCACTCATTAGGTCAATCAGGCTAGGATCACACCCATGATCCAGTGAACTATGACAATGAACGGCCATTCAAGTCTCATTTGATCGAGAGGAGAGAATGATGAGATTAGGATTGATCAACCATTCTTTGGGAAGAACCCTCCATCGCTTATATGTATGTAACATTTCTTGGTTATGATCAGTAAGAACAAATAAATTCCTACTACGTGTGGGGACTCCCACTGTCCAAGCTTTTCAGATGTAACCCAAGGTTGACTATTCGAACAATAGGATTGGGATAGTAACTTGCACACACGGAAACTCCATCACAAAAATGAGTAGAAATTTCAGCTTTGTGCTATCTTGGGAAACTAGTCGTAACTTTGTCGATTCAGATTGGAATGAGATTCTAAATTCAAAAGAACGAAAACTCCTGGATCTATAACTTTTATGTTTTGAGTTTTCTTAGATAAGCGCTATAGGATTGTCGATTTTGGAAGGAAGTGGTCGATTATGAATGGATAGAACGAGGAAAAAGATAGGAACTTTAGTGGTTGTTCATTTTAGGCCTCCAAGGAAGTTGAAATTGTGACAATTCTTCTAAATTGATGGCTGTAACTTTTCAAGGATGCAGACTTTAAAAGCTCTAATTTTTCAAGGATAGAGTGAAAACTTTTCTAGATTTTCAAGGGGTATGAATTCTTCGAGGTTCAAGAGAATTGCACTAAGCAAAATTTTTTAATCAAATTTAGTCTCTCTTTTACATAAACTTGATGGCCTTTTATAGCATAACAAAAGAAAAGCAAAAGACTAAAGTCAAATATAGAAACTAGAAATCATTAAAGTATATAGAAACTAGAAGCTATTAAGAGTACACTACTTTCAATGCTTGTGGCCGTCTCAAGGAGTCTTGTTGCAAGTTTCCAATGTATGGGTAATGACAATGTTTTTGTTATAAAGTCAAAGATGAGACTTTTTACTTATCGATAAGGTTTTTCAATTGTTGTATAGGTCTATTGATATTAGGCTTATCGACGAGATTGTCGTCGGGCTTGAATGCGTGCTGACATTGTTGGTTGAATGAGTAGGTCTTGAATATGGGCTGCATCATTTTCTCAAAGAATTATTCTTGACTTAGAGAGACCAATTAATGAATGTAGAGTCTGGGTAAGTAAGCAAGCATTTCATCTATATAGCTGTCACTTTCTTCTTTCATCAAATCTTCTAAAAGAAATGCCAAAATCATTACTCACATTTCACCTAATAACCACTCATATACCTCTACTTAGGAAAACACTAAGGCTGCATTTGGTTGACCGTATAAAAGCCAGGATAGGATATATTTTATCCTATCTTTGATGGTGGTCTAGGATAGATAATAAGGTCGGATATAGTCCGGATAAAAAAATCGGGGAGGGAGGGGTAGGATAGACTAGGATAGGATTTCAATGCCTATTTTTCCCGTCCTTCCACTTGCGTTTTCATCCCCACACCTTGTGGACCAAAAAATTTATTGGCTTTTTTTCCTTCACCGCACCCATGAATAGCAAAAAAAAAAATAAAAACTATCCTATCCGACTTTAAATTATCTTATCCTATCCTATCCAAATTATCCTGTTTAGAATAAATACATACATGAGTTTTGCGTTTAGTGGAGATTACTTTGCACTTCACGTAAATTATCTTCATATCCCTTATTATGAAAACGACAATTCTCTTTCCAAAAATATCCATTCCCTAATCCAGAATTCCCGCACCCATACAAAATACTAAAAAACAACTGAAAACCACACCACACAAATCTTGAGCAAGATGCATGCTAAATGAGTTTGTAAGTGATAGTTTGGATAAAAGCGAAGTATCTTTTGGTATTTTCCCAATTTTCTTTTATCGGAAGCATAAAAAACTTTAGCAAGTTTGGCATATATATATCGAAGTGAGTTATTCTAAACGGTCTAAGTTCAAAACTTAACGTGATGCAATCAGGACCCCTATATATTTGTCAACATTTAGATGATTCCCAAGTCGAGTGTTTCTCTTTATTATGGAATTATTAAAAAAAGGCATAGACATGATAGGAAGTGTGTTAGAATATGTCTCGAGTTTGAGATCGTGAATGAAATCCGATCTGGGATGAATTATTATTTGCGGACGTCCAAATATAAGACATGGAAATCTAGATTTTTCTTTTCAGTGTAAAAGTTTCACTGGATAAGGATTCCAAACAAAACATGAAAAGGAAAATCTGGGTGAGAGAAGAGGAAATAAAATAAAATTAAACAAAGGGGCACACAAAATATATTTCATGTAACCTTATCAAAAAAAATATATATATTTCATGTTGCTCCAAATATGTGCTGGACTCGGCCAAAAGAAAAGTAAGGAGAAAAGTCAAACATTGGACTTTTGCTGACTGAATTCCACTTGATTTAGTTTCCTTCTCCAGTACGAGTGGCTATCTTTAACTGCATTATGCTCTTCTTCACGCGGTGGAACATATATATACACACACACGTTGGTTTTTCAAGAGAGAATAGTTGTTGATGATTTGCTTGAAGCGCCGTTTTGAGTGCTTGATAGTGGAGCAGTGGGCGTGCTTTGCTGTGCGAAGAGGTGCAGAGGGACTCCATCGCAAGGCCTCAAAGTTCAGATAATTACATCCACGTGCTAGTGTTTTTTAGCCAATTAAATCTTATGATAAGATTTGTGAATTCCTTCACGAGATTGAGAGATTATTTCGTAAGGAATTGTGAGACTAAACACTACGTGAGTTATTGAGTATAATTTGAGTTTGAGAAATACTTAAGAGTGTTTGAGTGACTTGAGTATGGTTATAATCTCTGTTGTATCGCTTGATCTATAGTGGAATTTCATACTGCTCTCCCCATGGGCGTAGGTCACTTCGATCGAACCACGTAAATTTAGTGTCCGATTTATTTTTTTATTCTGTTAAATTTATTATTCGATCGCTTGACTTCCGTGACAAAGTGAAACTTAGGCCAATGCTGATATTATGTAAAAGCAAGGTATCAATCTTGGTGAGAACTTCAGGAACTGGTATTATGAATGGTTGTATAGAACTTCAGGAACTGGTATTATGAATGGTTGTATAGTGTGTGCTTGCAAAATCCAAAATGGGAGAGTATGCAGCACTCGGAGAGTGATTGGATGTTCGGACTCCTCGGTGAAATACTGTCGATTTGCATGTATCATGGAATGTGCACATAGCTACATGTTCTCGATGTACTGCACCAAGCTGTGCGCTGAAGTATCCCTCAAACGATGGTTTCTATCACGAAGCCTGCACAATAGTGTTCTTTCTCCAGATAGCAAAACTGCGAAAGTCAATTTTCATTTTTCGTTTCCTTTTCAACGTTTCATGTTAATATAAGCCATTCACAACTTTGACAAACCTTCTTGTGCTGACTTCTGATGCATCTGTGGCCCAAGAAAGGTAGGTGCCTTCAAAGAAGAAGAGAAGACCTAACATGAACATGAAGAGCACGTCAGATAAGCTAGGATGACCTGCCTCGTCACCCTGCAATCGTATGCATCGATCGACGAGAACAATGACCCCAATTGAAGCTCTCTTGCAAGAACCAGGCAAGTCATCCTTGGCTAACAAACAAGACTCGTCATGTCATGTAAGGCCTCTCTTCCTCACAAAAACATTCCAATGCCTCTCAGCGTGTGATGTGATGAATAGAAAGAACTGACAAATTTGTATCTTCTAGGAGTAGTTGCTTTAGAAGGAAGAAGAAGCCTAACATGAAAGATAAGAAACTTTCTGATTAGCCAAGGAGATTGCCTGAAACCAGCATGAACTACTCCAACACTCGGTTCAGGTCGAATAGATCGTGTTCAGAGCAGGCAAGTCAACCTTTGGCTACCAAATGAGACTCTTGTCTTCATGTTAGCCTCTCTTCTTCTTGTACTCAAGTCCAATGCTTCAATAATTTCTTGCATTCATGTCTGCATTTATAGGGAATGGAGCCGAATACAAGATCAGATTCCAAAGCCCACCTATATTTGAGGAGGACCTCCTTAAGTCAATTTACGGCATACAAATCCTCTCCTTTTAATTTGTCCATTTTTTCATATGCATGTAATAATTCTTATCACTCTCATAGTTGACTAAGCTCCCCATATAAGAAAATATCCTTTTTATCAGCGCTGGGTTTACAGGTGTGTAATGCTCACTGAACTGAGCAAAAAAGCCAGCTGAAAACTTAGGAAAAGATATCGATGAATGGCTATTAATCAGGTATTTATCAGCATCATCGTGTTAAATTTTCCTTGAGGCAACTTGGGTTAAAGTAAATATTCCTGTGCCTTAGTTGCATTTCAGAAAAAAGTGGGCTGCCTCGGGCAATATTTGAATTGCAATGCATTTCATTAATTAAGACCCAGCTTGGCAATGGACTATATCAGACGATTTCTTGGCATAAAATCCTGAATAAAATGATTAAATGAGGTCCTCTATGAACAGAGTTTGCACTAAGTATTTACTTCTTTGCCAGAACCGCTTGAATGTGCCGATGCTAGATATGAGTGGTGAAAAAAGATATAGTTGTCAAATCATATAATGGTACTATTGGGTCCAGAAGGCCAAGCTAGCCATGCAGCTTTTAGCTTGAATTCAAAGACAATTTCATTTTCTATACCCACAACTGTTATCCTGAAGAATGGGTTTATGGGTGTCTCTGTTCCTGACCGTCACAATACATCCACTTGGAATGTTTCTGACCTTTCTTCATCCAAAGCAGCACAATATCTGATACCAAAGGTTCTTGTTTTGAATTTGGATTCTTGACTAAAGTTGAATTTCATTTTAAGCTTCCTTCTTTTAGTGAGAGAATTCTTGGCAAGCAGACTTATCAATCCTCTTATCCTTCAATACTTTTTGTGTGTACGTACAGATCTCAATGGCATGGAGGCATCAACTTGTGAAAGATGCCCTCCAGAGGTAAAGTCACCGACTCTGCCACCAATCACAGGCTTCTTTTCTTTCTTTTTCTTTTTTGATGGTGCTGATGGACTTTGTTCACTTGGCTTACTCTTGCACCTTTTCTTTGGATTTGATATTCCATTTGTAGCAATCCCTCCCAAAAATACCTTGATGGGGACCAGTTAAATTACATGAAGTGGACCGATAATAAGATCATCAATCAGAATGAGAACATCACCGAAAGGAAAAGAATGCAATTCTTTCTACAGTTGTGAATCTCATTCCCTTCTGGAATTTTCATTTCTGGAAAGCACCGAGACATTTCCATGCGTAGCTCCACAAGTGCAGCTGAGTTTTAAAGGAAAGATTTTGAATTCAGGTTGCCAGAAATGTGTATATAGCTTCTAAATGGAGAGAGAAAGAAAATGCTCGAAGTAAGATAGTTCAGGGTTGTGATTTGAGAGTGTGCATCAACACTGAATTAGACCTTCACTTCTCCAATGGAAAAGCTATAGTGCAGTAATGTTTGTCAAAGCAAAGAGGCTTTAGTTCTGTTCTGGTAGCTTCAAAAGAGATGTGCATGTTTAGAGTAAGTCAGAACCCATGACCGTGGCCGAGACGAGGGCAATTGGGAACCATTTCATGATAATCAGGAAAATAGAAGTGGGAGATGAAATCATGTGACATTTTCTGTAAAAATATATGAACTTGCAATTGAGTTTTTAAAGTCGCCACTGGATTAACATAATTTTGAATATGCGCCATTTTTTTTCACGACGTCTGATTGACTCAATTTTTTCGCCTAGGAAAGCTCGTGACGAATGTATTAAAAAATGTGGCCTGGTTGACAAATTTTACACTAACAATGGAATTTCTAAACTACACAAAACAAAATACTCAACTTATTCCACGCTAGTAAAAACAACACAATGTAGAACGCTCAACTTGTTCCGCGCTAATCCAGCCCTTGCTCTGTTTGATGAGCATTTTGGGAGGGTCCTTACTTATAGATCAATTCGCAAGTCCCCTCACATTGATGACAAATTCTTCAATCTAGTACGATCATTGACTAATGTGGCAAACTAATCAACAACTCAACCCTAATAAAACTGTTAAACATCAAAACAAATGACATACACCCATCATATTAACCTAGAAAAATAAAATCACACGAGAAAAAAAACAAGAGCAACGATAATTCACACATACATTGAAATTTCTCTTTGCCGGTATTGCGAAGAACGGGAACAACTGACATGGAGCTAATGTGCCAGGTGAGGCACAAGCTGCTCTCAAGATTCAAGGCCCTTAAAACATGTCTGGCCTGGGTATTTACAGCAGAGCAATGAGAAAGCAACTAGGTTTCTTCTAAAGCCGAGTTTAGTCTAAATTGACCAACAATCGAAAACGTTAAATCCTGTTTCTGCACTTTATCATTAATTTATCTAAAAATTGGATGAAGATAGTTTTTTTTACCAATAGATTTTTTGACACTATCTACCGTTGTAACAATTAAATATTAAACCATGGAGTTATCGACAAGTTAAACTTTTAGAACAATTGGTAATGATCTCATAAATTTTCACATGATATTAGAGCACGAGGTCCTGAGTTCATTTCCAAGCCTTTTATCTGTCTTCCAAAATTTTTAGAATAGTTGGCAGTAATTCAACAAATTCTCGCATTAACAAAATCTACCGATATAAGAAAAAATTCGTTTTTTCAATTGAACAGTAGAACTGTTTGGTAGAGAACTTACCCAAAAGATTGTGTTAACTATCATTTAAATTGGATATCCATACTTTGCCAATGCTTAAAAAAGGGAATGAAGTCTATGATCTAAATCACAAAATTCTTAAGCTTCAAGTTTAGTTCCAGCTCGAATTTAGATTAATTTGAAGTTGAACTTAACTTGAATTTATAGTTCCAACTCTTCAAACTTTGATCACATCAACTTGATATATATCATGAGCGTCGATCCTTATTGGTGTATTATGTCACTCTAAAACATGCTCTTAGAAAAATTTGTGTTCACTATCTACAAATCCAATTCATGTGGATCTGATCAATCAGTCATTAGGTCAATCAGGCTAGGATCACACTCATAATCTAATAAACTATGACAATGAACGGCCCATTCAAGCCTCATTCAATCGAGAGGAGAAAGCGATAAGATTATGATCGATGAATCATTCTTTGGAAAGGACTAGCCATCACTTATATTTATGTAATTATTGGGAGTGTACAATAGAAATCTGATACCTTGACTTGGGGAGATCGCCAAGAGGGAGTCTAAGTTCGAACTCATCAACATATCCAATTAAATCCACATTCACCCAAAAGCTTGAGCTAATGATTAATGAGTTAATTAGGATATATTAACTATTTCAAACACACAAATTCTTCGACGTGAGACTTTTTAAAACAACTCACATGTGCAACTTAACAATATTCTCCTCACATAAGAGCTCAGTGTTAGGTCTACTCCCCCTTAATTTCGATATTCTTATGCATTAACATATCTTAACTTGAATCTCCAATGTCCATATTCACTCATAACTCATTGGCTTAAGTTTTTGAATAAAAGTGAGTTTAACTGAATATGTTGATAAGTTCGGACTTGGACTCTTATTGAAGATGTTGAGCTTCTGCTATTCGCTTGCAAAGATAACATTTCTCGATTATGATTTGTAAGAACGTATGAATTCGTGCTGTGTGTGGGGACTTTGACTGTCCAAGCTTTTTCTGAAAGAATTATTCAAGATATGGAGAGATCAATTAATGAATGCAGAGTCTGGATAAGTAAGCAAACATTTCATCTATATAAATGTCATTTTTGCTTTCTTCAAATTTTCTAAGAACTAAAGATCCAAACTATAAGCCCACTCAACTTTTAGTTACTTCGACAGAAACAATAGTAGTTGAAAATTGAGGTTTTGTCCCTGAACCTCTTGATTTTTTAGGAGTTATTAATTAGTGCACATGCTGAACTCGGTTTAATTCTCATTTTTGCAAAATTTTATGTAATGTGTTGAATGTGCTAAATTATTTATTTATCTTAAGTTTGTGGCCTTTCTAGTACACCAATATCTACTATGATAAATATGTCAAATTGTGTCAGTTTGTTTGCAATGCATGTATGGTTATGCAACAATGTTGCAATTTAGCTCAATTTGCGTGTGAGAGTTGTGAAACACAGACCAAAAACTGTATTTTCAAAAATCAGACTCCAGATTTATCATATTTCATAATTGAGAACATAATTACTCTTGCGTTAGGAGTAATTCTGTCTTTCCTTATTGCCCCCACTGGTGAATGGACTTAGTTCAGCCACTTATTAATAGCTGCTTTTGCAAATCCTATATCTGTCCAGTAATAGAATGCTCGCTCTTGGCTGACTTGGGGAGTATTTTATTGGAAAGAAGCAGCAGCCTTTTACTTTTTGGAAAAACACAATGTTGGCCAAATCCCTGGTACAGCTTGCCCTTTTTCCATTGATAAGGGAAAAAAGTTCCATTCCAATGGGTGCCCTGTCTACGGTGTTATTTACCAAAAATTGGGTTCAGTAAGTCTAGTATGCTATCTACATCAAGACTCTGATATTGATGAAACCAAAAGTTAAGAGTAAATAACCCCAACAACTTAACAGAACCCAAGTAAACCCTAGGATGAATGACAAATGTTCCATCTTTGATTGAATCCAAAAGGGTTTTTCCTTTGGATCAGATTAAATAGGACTTGTTGGAGAGTTAGGATATTTATCTTTTGAATATCTGATTTGTAACTCCTAAGATGTATGGTTAGATCATTTATACACGCGATAAGTTGAACTAACGGGGTATTGAACTTTTGAAATCACTGTCAAAATATCTTTAAAATTAATACTCCATTATCTGTTCGTGAATTCTACAGATATATTGTCCATAGTTCATCTGATATCAGTCAGGTTTAGGCATTGCTGGTTTTGTTACATTTCCTTAATGATGAACTTGATGAAAAGTTCTGTAGTTCTTTTGGAATTTAAAGTTAACTTGACAATTCAAAGTGTCTGATGCCTGTATCTTACTGAATACCTTGACTATGGTCCTAGAGCTATCTCTACCCTTTTTCTACTCCCTTCAGTAAATTTCAATACTCGAATGAAAATGGTTGATGCGCATTGAAGAACTTGCTTCACTTTCATTTTTGTTTTTAGCATATACAAACAGTTACATATATATACCTTACCAAAAAAAAACAGTTACATATATATAGATCCGAAACGGGTGACAGAAAAGGTCAAGTTTACTTATGTGCCATCATCTCCAAAAGAGCTCTATTTGCTTCACTTATTGGAAAACTGTCAGATTTTCTCATGCAGATTAAATTCTCAAGTCCCAGGCAATTCCAGAAATTACTAGGTTGCTGCATCTAGTTTACCAGTTTTGGGACACATGAATGCATCTAGTTTACCAGTCTTCAGCTATTTTTTTTTTTCATTTCAGTGAAATCATTTCGAAATTCTTGCAGCTGCTTGCAGGACCTCTCCTCTCTGCAATACACATATATAGTGTCACTGAAGAGATGCGAGCTACCCCAGTGAACACATTAAATCCACAGAGAACTGCTTTGATTGTCGCCAACTTTCTCAAGGTTTGATCCTAAACTATGTGTTCTGGACTGGCTGATTTATTAGATTCTTCTGAATTTGGGTACTTTCAACATGGCTCTATGCCCAAAGTTACAGAATATATATCTTTCCCTTGAATTGATCCAGACGGGAAAAGTATTGAGCCCAGCTGACATACGGTATCGGGAAGATCTCCTCTTTCCTGGGCGACTCATAGAAGAAGCTGGGAACGTGAAAGTTGGAAGAGCTTTACATGATGTTTTTAGGCCTTCGAAGGTTAATGAATGGAAGGAAAAACTTCCAGACGAGAAGTTTCTTTTAAGTCGTGGCAGTAAATGGATCGACATGGTCCTTGAGCACAATGCGACAGGTGAAGATGCATTGAGGGGTTGGTTGGTAGCTGCGTATGTCAGATGTATGGAGAAGTCTTCTCATGAGATGAACGCGCAAGTCTTGCAAGACGCTTACATGAAGATGAGTGATACCTTTTCCCCGTTTGTAGCTGAAGTACAAGCCAAAGGATGGCATACCGATCAATTTCTTGACGGAACGGGAAGTCGATTTTCATGGTAGCATTATTGTTGTCTTGATGATATACGTATTCTTTAGGATAACCTCACCATCTTTACTGTTACAGAAGTTGATGAAAAGGATGATTCGAAGTTTAGAGCTGCTTTGCTCGCATGTACTATTGACCAATTTAGTCTAGAGGAGTAAAATAAGAAATGGTTGTGCACTCAATTCTGTGTTCATCGGATAAAGAAGACCGAAAGATCAGGGCAAATTTGTCTGGACTCAATGAAGGAGAGAGAAATAGGCGAAAACAAAGAGTCCGAGTCCAAATTATGTAGCTCTTATGGGCATTTTAGATATACATCAGTGACAAATTAGCCAAAGGAGAAAGGCAGAAAAGAGTACAAAGAATTCAGATTATAGTTCCGGTTTGAGCTGTCCGTTTTGCACATCCTAACTTCAGTCACTATTGGATGCTATGAAGCTCTATATTTTTGCATAATGTAATTGCAGGAGGCTGAAAAGATAATCACCCGCTTATTGCAGACTAAGCTTTTAAGTGTTCACATAAGCAACACAAAAGACCGGAGGCAAGCCATTCATTGTACAGTATAACGTATGTAGACCATTTATGTTTGGGATATTAGAGAAAAAAGCAAATGCTTAACTACACCACAACATTGAAGAAAAGAGGGCTAGCTAAAATACATACATAAACAAATATACCGAGGAAATGTGTGGTACATTGATCGATCCCGACATGGCAAAGATATCAACAGATCAACACGAGACCATTGCTTGCAAGAAGCAGCCCTCTTTGCCTCGTGGTCGATTATTGTAGCTGCTCTCAAAATTCGTCCTCACCGTACTCTCAATACATGTATTTCCTGAAAAAAGAAAAAAAAGTGTGTTGCGATAATGGATTTTGTGATAATATTCAGTATGATTTTGAGTAACAGTTTCTCACAGTTATGCTGTTATATCATTGTACCCTTAGTAGGGTTATGCAAGTATACCTGTCCGATTATTAGGCCAATTCTGATCTTATGCTTACTCGTTGAATAAGATAATTCTGTATGCATAAAAACTGCATCTCCGATCACTAGTAGAGGTAGAGGATCACTTACTGGCTAGTTTGCTCATTCCTGTATAATATAATGTTTTTCCAGATTTAGCTGAAATTGTTAAGGAAAGATAGTGACTATGTTGGAAAGTTCTGAATACTTCTTTTAAGTTTATTTGAGGAGAAGACCAGTTGGTTTTTATATTAATGTATCAAACCTGTGGACACAATTCCGTTGCATACAAGTTGTCATGGATATGTGGAATAATATAGAGAGTTAATATCACGAAAAACCCTAAATTTATACACATGTGACAAATTTATCCCAAATTATTTTTTGACCATGAAAAACTCCAAACTTGTACATTTGTGACAAATTTTAAATTAATACCATGAAAACCCATAAACTGATACACATGTGACAAACGGAGTGTAAAACCTCAAATTAGTACACCCGTCAACTGCCACTTATCATCCAACTCAGAAAATTGACGATAAAATTTAACAGAAACTAACATAGGGTAAAATTGTTGCAGGTATATAAGTTTGGAGATTCTGATAGTCAAAAAATTAATTTTGAGTAAATTTACCAATTTGGGATTTTTCGTGGTATTAATCCTAATTTATACAAGCATTTTAATTTAGTGATATAATTGAGGTATATGATTCAGTTGCTTAGCATGTGTTTGGGACTATAAAAATGCACAAGCGGCACCACCACGCATCCGAAATGGGTTGGGGGTGTGACAAGTATCTATAGGAAAGTAAGATTCACTTCAAATTCATGAGGATCAGAAAATGGCATCGGGCATGCCGAGAGGCAAGTGAAGGACATGAGCAAAGAAAGTTTTAATCGAACAGGAAGAATAAGAGAAAAGAGCGACTATGAAGAGATATCATAAAGAAGAATCTTTCCATGGCTTCGATCTGCAAATAAAGCAGAGATTTGGCGAAGAGGGTTTGAAGCTCTCGTGTAAGCAAATGAATGCGTTCGAGCATGAAAAGTCAAATTAATTTTGTTGGGGAACTCGTCATGCAGTGGTTCCATGGTCTAGTGGTCAGGACATTGGACTCTGAATCCAGTAACCCGAGTTCAAATCTCGGTGGAACCTTTTTACAAGCTCTTCGCCCGCATTATTTTTTCTCCAGGATTAAAGCTAGAATAAAAACAAAATAATTATTTTTTTGTTAAAAATTTCTGAGCTCTTTAGATATTTTTTTGATAAATCATCAAAATAAACCAATTTTTTTTTTTAGCTTGGATGTCGGGTTCTAAAGGATTTGGTTTTTTTTGTTCGGGATCGATCAAACCAAACTAAAATAAAATTAGCTCATCGTTTTTAGGGCTTTATTTCCTCCCTCTCTCTCTCCTCTTCTCTCTCCTCTCCACGAAGCAAATCCTCTTTTTGTAAAACCATCCAAAAACATCTTCGAACCAAACCCGAATTTTGGGTGTGAACCTCTCCAAATTTTCTATTTTTAAAGATATTTCGGTTTTTTTTCTTCAAGGTTCACACTCTTAATGATGTTTTTTTTTATGAAAACCAAACCGAACCGAACCATTTACCCCCTAATTAAAGCTAGAATAAAAACAAAATAATTATTTTTTTTTGTTAGGGGGATATCTGGAGCTCTTTGTAACAAAGAAACCACGTTGATATTCTTTTTTGTGGATAATTTTTTTTCTCCTCTTAAAAGTAAAGTACAACAGTATAGGGTACCTATACTTGATCATGATGTAGTCGATAGCTTGGATGTCGACACACATTCTAAAGGATCCATCCTTTTTTGTTCGAGTAGGTTTGGAATCGAACAAGGACTCATGCTTTCCCTCTGTCTCCTCTTACAATTAGCTCATCGGCTTGTCGTTGCAACTCTTTAGTTTCCTCCTCTTGCATCAATAAGTAGCTTTGTTGGATAAAGAAGCACCACGAAGCAAATCGATCCAATGCTCTATTCCTATATTGGGAGGTAATCCATGTGGCAACTCCATCCAAAAAACATCTTCAAACTCGTTCATTAGAGGTTACAATTTTGGGTGTGGGAATCTCTCTCACTTTTTCAATTTTCTATCGTAAGTAAAGCAAAAACACTCTTTTGTTTGCGAATGACTCTCTCCACCCGTTTTTTATGGAAGGACAAATTTTCCTTGCTAGTATTTCCCTCTCCGGGTTGATTTTTGTGGTTCAAGAATGGGCTTAAAGATGTAAGGGTGATGAGTTCATGTTCTTTTTGGAATAAGTAAGTATTTTTCAATCCATTATGGATGGCTTTTCATCAAATTGCCAGGCATTCCCAATAACAAATGGCACGCATCCACGAGAATGACATCACACAAAACTTGATCTTGGTAATTTCTCCCAATTGAAAACGAAATCAAGGCTTGTTTAGTTGCCTAGATATCATTCCCTTTCTTCAGCCATTGCAACTTGTACGGTTTGGGATGCTTGGAAGTGGACAGCTCCAACTTGTCGACAACTCCACAACACTTGTCGACACTTTGTTGGAGCAGCTTCCACCATCAATGATCAAATTACATATCTTTCCACAATTGATTCATCTAGTTAGCAATCCTTTGCTACTTTTGTTTTCATTGTTGCATTCTTTACGTTTTCCTTTGTTGGATTTTATTGGTCTAGGAGGTCGGATGGTTGCTGAATCTGTTACGTTTACTGCGGTACCCTTGCACGTCCTAGAACCCAAACCAGGAAAAACTAGTTTAGAGTATATTGCATGTGAGACCCATTTGATCTACGGTTTTGCGTTTTGTGATAGTTGTTCCCATGTGTTTTTAACTTGTCCGAATTTATAAATGATGAGAGAACTATCGAAAGTTGCACAAGTCCAAAAAAATGAACAATTTCACCATGGCGTGTTATCAAAAGATCGGGTAGGTATTTAAGTACATTGAACCATTTACAATAATGATGCACATGTCACAAGCGGTGTAACTGAACTTGATAGACAGCCTAGCATAGCATATTAAAACTAGTTCTAGGATTTTTCAGCCTAGTGCCTTCTAGAGTGAGAAACAAAGCAACTTTCTAGCATCATTGAGGACGGCCATAGGCCAATGTTACATCAGAAGCCAAATCTCAATGAAAGTCAATTTGCAATGATCTGTTGTTTTTGTGTATGTAAAGTTTAATCACTAGGGGAACATGCCATTATTCTTCCCCTTCATATAGTGTGCAGGAATGCATAAGGGATTTGATACCTGATGAACCAATGTTGTTCATAAAGCGATTAGCATGGTAAAAACAATCACTTGGATGAGAGAGAAATTCGGCTCGTCTAACATTGATATTGGATATGGTTTTTGCCTGATTCTAAGGATTTCCAATTTACTTCCTGGGAGTTAGGTGGATTCGCCTTTAGAGCCCTCATCTTGTTAAGCTGAAGTTCTTGTGCTAGAAACCTGGACAAATGGCTGGATACACCATTGACATGCCCGCCTTTAAACACCTTCTGCTGCACAGTCAACCTAAGGACAGTCTTATGGTCAAAAAAAAAAAAAAAAAGAAACCTAAGGACGGTTTGTTGCTTAGGGAAAATTTTCATTCATAGTAGATGGAACTCAAATAGGATTGGAGGAATTGCACACATAGCTCTCTTCTGATCGGTCTTTGCTTCACATTCAACAATTACAAGTAAGATATTTCTCCATAGTCTGACATTTTTTCCAGGTCTCTCCCTAATATAGCATGCACCTTTGGATAGCTTTTATCGGAAGCATAACCTGTTTATCTCACTGACTGCTGTGATTTTCCCAGTTTCTATGTAGGCAAATGCTGTTGATGGTGACAGACAGCAGCGTTGTTTCTTTGGCTATCGGGGTTTCTGCTTCTCACCAGATAAAGTTGAAATCGTTCTTCCCTGTTTTCTTTTCCCGTGTATTGAGCGCTGATTCTTGAGATGAAGCTCATTACTCTGGTCTGTTTCCTTCATAGGTTAACCAGCCCACTGAACTTGGTTGTGGACCAGGCTTTAATGAAGGCATTACCTTTGGGCCAGCGGAAATAACAATATCAAAATTTTCTAGTGCGACAAACGGGGCGGATCCATTGGTTATGCCACTAAGGAAGCGGGAGAACTACCATCTCCGCTTGTAACACTTCAAAACTTTGATATTGTCAATTCGATGCCTTCACGGAAGCCAGAGAACTTCCATTTTGTTCATCAAAACCTGGAACAATTCCGCAATGGCGTGAGCTGTCAGAGGAGGGGGATCCTGACAAGCAGCATCCCGTTGTTCATTCTCATCGACCCCATTCCCTCTCCCGTCTTCTCCTATCAACTGCAGATTGACAGGAGGAGGTTCTTGTCCCTAAGGAGCCTCATTCGACAGGAGCGGTGGCCTCCCAAAGATCCCACGAGACAACATTTGGCCAACAGTATTTGCACTTCTCCTTGTTTGAGCCATTGCTTTCTGTAGTTCTCACAAACAACGCCAAATTGTGCTGAAATTTTTTCCGGTGACAGGAGTAGCCGCCAGGGATTGGCAATGGGGTTTTGAACCTTGTGAATACGTGCTTCTTACTCCCTGCTTCCCGCTCTAGTCCTGCAGAACACATACACGAAAGTACTTGAGACTTGACAGTGGTGTTTATGGGCACCGTTCCACGCTCAAGTCAGATTAATGATGGTTCAAAGGGAAATTGATAAGAGTTTTGGCCCTTTTCTTACAATCCTTCACTTGGTGAGAATGAATGAGTGTTTCCCGTACCTGTTCCATCGAGTGTTGCTCAAGTTACGTCGTTCCACATTTCTGGCACTCGGGCTTTGTTGCCTTGACCGTGCGGAACTAGGTAGTTTGGACATGCTCCGACTTTCGCAGGGTCATCTTTGATGGGCGTATGATGGGTTTGTTTCTCGACTTCGAGCCGCGCAAGTGAAGATGATAATAACCGCGACATCTCTTTCGTTGGATGCACTATCAAGTGGTTCTGGACTTCGGCCCCCATGACTAGGAATAAGAAAGGAGTTTTAAGACAATTGGCAAGCCAAGTCGTTTGTTCTTGTTGTGCCAAGAAAGGACGCCAATTCTAAGCATTGGTGATGTAGAAAAGCTGACAAGTAAGCCACTCAAACAGAGGCCAAACATGGCTAATGCATTTTCTGTAGTATGTTCTAATTTATAGCATGCTCCTTTTGTTGTGAACGCGAATTATGTAAAAGTTATCGAAAAGAGACAAGGTAAATCACCCATTGTTCGTCAATCTAATATGTTGCCCGTGGTAGGCATGCTCACAGTTCGCCAATCTAATATATGTTGTAAGTAGTGGCATCTACATGAGAACGATGAGTTAGATAAATGGATAAAGGCACCGGTCGTCCTTAAACTCTTTCAATTTAGTTCAATATGATTCCCAATTCTTGTTTTTGTTTAACTGAGTCCTTGAATTATACATTTCTTCTTTTCAAGTTAGTCCTTCCATCACATACATTGACCCAATTTTTGGTGTGAAAGACCACGTCGGCGCCCCATCAATACATGGATATCCATGTCATGCCACGTTATTGTGCTATTCCAACTCTTTGCTGACGTGGAATATAGAAATAAAACCCAAAAAAAAAATGGAAAAGAAAAGAAATAGAAGTGTAAGAGAGAGAACGCCCGCTGCAAAAGTTGGGTTAACTGCTATGCCTTAATCATCCTCTGCCAGAACGTGGCAATGCGATCACGAAGGTGGTGACCGTCATTCACATCAGGTTCGCCTAAGCTTGGCGAAAGACGATGGCCCTTAGTCGGTGGTGGTGGTGGCGCCGCCACCGGCGGTAGCTTTCCTTTCACTTCTTGTCCATTTTGTCTTTCATCTTGGCTCCGTTTATTTTGTGAAAAATTAATTATTTGAAAAAACATTTTTCCTAAAAACGATTGTTTTTATTAATTAAACAATAGTCAATGAGAAATTTTTCGTTATTGATAATAATTTATGTCTTAATATTTTCTTGGATAATAAAATTATTTTTTGTTTGTTTATTTTTGTATGTGATACAAAATAAATATTTAAGGAAAATATTTTTCTAAATTATTCATTTTTTGCAAAACAAACGTAGCCTTCATTTTTTTTTCCATTTGTTTTCTCCTTTTGGGAATATTAAAGTGTTTTCTTTTGATTCTTAGTTTTCAATTGTTAGGTATCATGACACGCGGATGCCACTATGGCCAATTCCGAATCGCTGGCCAAATTAGCATTTTTATTGTTCTTTTTTGGGTTAATATTACAAAAAATTTCAAACTGAAACTATTTGCGATAAATTTATCCAAAATTAATATTTTGACCATAAAAACCTTAAACTGATATACCTGTAACAAATTTACTCTAAACTAATTTTTTTACTACAAAAAAAATCCCAACCGGTGTACTTGTGATAAAATTATCTTTATTTAATTTTTGTTAAATTTGATTAATATCACAAAAAATTACAGGGTATACCTAAACAACTAAAGTAGGATAAATATTACAATCACATGCTTGTGTTTAGTTACATAGCCTAAACATCTAAAGTTGAAATAAAATAAAAATTAGCAAATTAAGATTAAATTTAAAGCAATTTTCTTGTAAATTAACCGGATAATCTCATATATCAAATTAGTTTTTCCGACAAATGGAAATACTCATCATAGATTTGGATAAAAATGCCCATCATTGATTCGGCTAAAAAGAGATGAAAATTGTCATACATAATTGAAGAAGGACGTCGCCGAAATAAATAAAGGAAATATTCGTAAAAAGAATACGGTAAATGCTCATCTAATGACCATACTGCTTTTGCCATCAACGCGACGATATGTCAAGGACCACATTGAAAATCACGAAAAGTGAGACAACACGATATTTTGACTTAATAATAGAAACATATATCCCGTTAAAAATCAACCGTTTGTAGGATGATGCCCTCAGAAAATCCGGAGCGAGTGAAGTACAATCGAGCGCCCACTAGCCAATAAATTATCGAAATAAGTATGTTCATGGAAAAATCATGCGAAAACTTTGATTTTTTCGACAATGGAGCAATGAGAAAAAATTGATTCTCTCGAATATTTTTGAAATAGTTTCTAAAGAATCAAATATTTTTCAGAGAAAAAAAAAAGAATCCAAAATTTTTTTTTTTTTGTAAATCCGAATATAAATAAAGGAGGTACTCCTCTCCTTCCCCTCCAGCTTCGTCTTCGTCTTCATCATCGTCTTCTTTCCTTCATCATCATCGCCTCCTCTACCTTCGCCTCTGTTACTCGCCTTCCCAGTCCCAGGTACTCCTCTCCTCTCCCCTCCCCCTGTTTATGCCCTGTTTCTCGCCTTCCCCGCGCTTCCCGTTTCTGGGTCTCCCTCCTTTCCTCGCCTCGAAATACCCCGGCTCGTTTCAGCTTGGGAGATAAGCCTCCCTCGATCCGGAGGAGGTCCGTCGACGTCGACGTCGACTCTCCTCGGGTGGTGGTGCTGCGCGGAGCTCGTCCAGGGGAGAAACCATGGCGACGGCTTCTGGTGCGTGCCCAAGCCCTAATTCCATGCGTCCACCGACCCCTTCAATTTCGGGCCGATTTTGAATGTTTGCCCGCGAATCAAATCCTGACGTGGGTATTTTGATTAAGCCATTGTGCCGCTAATAATCTGCTAGGTTGCTGTCTCTTCGTCTATTTACCGTTCTCGTGTGATGTTGGTTGCTACTGTGAATGTTGCTTGAAGCACTGGTTCCTATTGAATTGTCTTTGCCGGTCTCTGTTGGAGTTCCAATTGATCATGTATCGAGTCTAAAGTCAGCTTTTGAGCGGTGCTGATGTTTACGGCGGGAATGAAATTGTATTGCGGGAAAATTTGCTTGAATGGATATACAAAGTTTGACTTTTTCAGAACTCAGTAACCACCGCCGACAGGATAGAAGTAAATATTTTGCTGCGGCCGAGTATTTTGAGGCCAAATGAGCAGAAGAGAGACTTTTTCAGAACTCACTTCGTCTCGGGGTTTGCCCTGCCCGTCTCGGGCGTTTCGATTTCGCTTCTATCTTCCGCGGTCGCGATTACCGTCTCATTCTCGGAGCTTCTCCGACATCATTCTGTGCGGTGTGGTCCATTCCGCCTTTGTTTTGGTTCGCGAGTTGCTGAATCCTGCAGCGGCTTTGCCCGCGATTGGAGCATGAAATAGTGTTTTGCATTCCCGTTTAAATTGCCCTACGGGCCTTTGCTTATATAGTTCTTGAGAGATTTATGTCCGTTGGTAATTTATCATAATCACGTATATTGTATTATTATTATTATTATTAAATAAAACGAGGTGTTCATTGAACTTTCGTTTGTAATTTTGGATTTGCATATTACGTGCCCTCCCTCTCCGCCACCCAAGTGCCCCTGTCTGGCGATGTTCCTCCAATGATCTCAAGTAGTCGGGGGAGCTAGAACATTTGGCGAAACAGCTTCCTCACAAACTGTTCTTCAGCACTGGTGCTCAAAAATCCGTACAAATATAGCTCACAATAATGGCAAGAAGCTGGTCCGAGACATGGTGCTCTTGGGACACCCTCTTTGTCTCCACCTTAGTTCTCATGCCCAGGTTTTTTCCTTCTCGAGCTCTTTCTCTTTTTTTTTTTCTATATATTTCTTGCAATAGGGAAGAGAATTTCTGGGCTTTTATTGATTTTTCTCTGTATAATGTAATTCTTTTGATGTGGGTTTGTTAATTGAATTGCCATACAGGCTTCGAGTTCGAGGCTGAGGTTGATTACCGCAGGTGGGCGCTTGTGTGATCGCCAATATAGCATGTTTAATGAGTTCTCTAAAAAAATTCAAGGCGAAGCTAGCGGGTACACCACGCCGATTTTTTTGATTACCCGCTTAGTCTGTCTGTTTTTTTTTGTTTTTTGGTAGTAGAGATGCTAAAAAGTGAAAGTGTTTGCAACGCATACCGAAACGATACCAATGAAGCCGACCATTAATGACCAGTTCGAACACCAGGAGCGGTTTGATCAGGGACCACTCGTCTGTGCTTATCAAGTTCAATGCTCTTTTTACAATTAGGACTGTTAAACTGATTCTTTGCCCTTTTGTGTTATCGTGGTCTTGGTTCACATTTTAGTCTCATTTGCTTCTGGTAGCTGGTAATTGAAGATTTAACATCACTTACAATCATAAGGAAATAATCTGTAGAATGAAGTATCCTTTCTATGGTTTTATAGCTCAAAACATGCGTAAAGGTTTGACCTTTTTTTTTTTTGGATGAGCTCATAGTATATTGATTTGCCACCGCGGAGCACTTTCCTTTCATTTGCTATGAGACTACATGTGGGATATCGAGATGTAGATATACCATTTGAATGTCATATAGATTGCAAATACAGAAATGGCGAAGCTTCATTATATCATGCATGAGTTTGGGCATATCAGTAAAAATAAAGAAGCAAGAACTTTTGATGTTGGCCTGCTTCATTGTTTTCGGCACTTGGACTTTCAGACAAATGATATTGCTTGGCTTAATAATTTATTAGTGTGCTCAGTTCCCTTGAGAGGCTTAGTCATGTTAACGATTTTCTTGAATCCTTTGGTCATAGCAATCCAGAGTTTCAAAAGTCAGTGAAGCAGCTGAAAGAAAAAGCAGAAGAGCTTAAAGGGGTGAAAGAGGAGGTTAAAGTTAGGTAATTTGGAAATCTGTTGGCTGAAAACCTTTTATTAATGAGATTGTAGTCCCCTCAACTAACCATCTGACTATCTGAGACATACTTCTGTATGTCATGGTTGGTTGAACATATGGATAAAGGGCTAAGGCTGTAGACTGGCTTTTGCAGAACAAAACAGACAACTGAGCAGTTGTACAAGCATGTGGATGGTGTTTGGACGGATGCTGAAGCTACCGCAAAGAAGGTATGAATATCTTTCTTTCCTTTGCTGTTCTTTTGGGCCAGAAGATGGTCTGAGTTGATTCCCTTGAATATGCCTTGTTCCTCGAAAAGTGAATTCATTGAAGCAACAGACTCTCAAAATCTAGTATAGTATTTTCTTGTTCATGAAAGTCGATAGACTTAATAACTGCAAACTTGATTGTGTTTTCTTGGCGAGAAATTTAGTGTTCACAAAAGTTTTACACTTGGCTACCTGGTAGGTTATATTATGCTTCTGTGTAGTGATTCTCATTTCTCTTCTGCTATGTTTGCTATGTGCCTCTTTTGCGAGGATTTTTGAGCCTTAGTGGCATTCATTAATATTCTTTGGGGTTTTTTTTGTTTTCTATAATACTACGTTATCTCCAGGTTTCTGCCAATGTGAAGGAAAAAATATCTTCTGCAACTGAGGAGGTGTGGTTGCTTTTATCCATTGTAATCCTGATAATGCTTCCTTATATGCAGGTGACTGTTTGCAATATTATCTTTTTGTGTTGCGTTTAGGTCAAAGAACAGTTGGGGATTGGGAAGCAAGAGGAATCAGCATCCGCGAGTGGTTCAACAAAACACGATGCTCACGCCAAAGGTGGAAATGAGGGAAAATCAACAGAAGAAAAATGCAAGCAGGCTGGTTCTGGTGATAACACAGAATCATATTTTGGCAAATACAGAACAAGCTTCTTTTCCTCTTCTCCTAAGGTCTCGTCGACTTTCGAGAAGCTGAAGGAAGTAAAGGTTGTTGACTTGGCAAAGAATGGATATGATATTGTCAAGGATGAGTTGAATGGTAGCCCCAGTAAGAGAAAGCATATGGAACAAGCACCTACCACGTCAACAGTCGAAAGAAGTACAAGAATTGATATAGTTATTCTACCTTCTAAGCAGTCTCCATGGAGTAAAAAGTGGGAAGCATTTAAGGAGAAGGTAATGTTATTCTACTTGTTGTTATGCATGGAAGCCGTTTGCAGATTTAAAGAATATCACAGATTAATTAATCATGATTCTTGAATCTAATGTTTTCTTCCTGTAGGTCAAAGGGCATCCCATGTTCAAGCGTATTGGTAATGTGAGCGAGCCAGTTGTAACGAAAGGTCAGGAGGTATGTGCCAAATCCTTTTGCAACTCTTCCTTGGGAGTCTTTACGCTCATTGTCAGATGTATGTTCCATAGGATTGACTTGTGTGGGGGGAAGCCTGCTCTTACTTGGAAGTGTTTTCTGGAAAAGCATATGTTGTTTGAATCTGTTCACCTTTCTCTTTGTTAATCCTCCCTCCTTGCTTGTCTGGTGTAATATCACCTCACATGCATAATAGTAAGGAGTGAGAGGAAATTTTTGTTCCTATTAAGCAGTTTTTATGTGGTAGTGCTGCATTGATAGACCCCTTATGTCACTAGGGATTTCTGAACGTGGCTGAACTTACTGACAGCTGCTCAAATTTTTCATCTGGGCATTTGCCCTTTTTTTCTTTATTCAAGGACATCATATATATGCAATTGTTCTACAGAAAGAGTTGATATGGGCAGTCATAAAGCCCAGCTGAAGACTTGTGAAATTGATACATTAAAAATTCTTACTCAGGTTAATTTGCATAAATTAGCCTCATCATAATTTTCAAGGGACTGGCTGAGTGGTTGAGTGCTTGCTCCAAATCTAACAGATCTTGTATTTGATTTACAGTGTCACAAATAACTTTGGAGCCACACCTGTCAACCTATGTTTGAGAGTTACTTGGAGGCAGTTTTTCAAATGCCCCATGTTATAAGAAAAGAAAATAGTCTCACCCATTGTGTGCTATATGTAATTTTCTGGTGCTCTGGTTACAGAAGAAAGTAGTATCACATGTTCAACTATGTCCGACTTTGCTTGATTCAATAGATTGTCACATTTGTCATTATCATGTTGTTGCTTGGTATATATGTCTTCTTTATATAAAAAGCAAGTTATTATATTAAACATAATTTAAACTCTCATCCATTTTGAATTATGCCTGTTTGACTTTGCAGATTGCAGAAGATATGCGGGAGAGATGGGAAACTAGTGACAACCCCGTTGTGGATAAAATTCAGGAGTAAGTTGTTCAAGTCTTCCCCGTTGTTCCCCCCCCTGTTTCTCCCCTTCTCTGTATGCACTCATACCTGGACATTACTTGCACACACTAGATAGCAGCACATACATACAAGCATAATTCATGCACAAGCCTGCAGTCCTTGGTTTGCCTGTCACAGTTAAAGCTGTTTTTCTTCTTATGTTTATCTCTCTTAACAGTCTCAATGAAACTATCTTTCAAGAAACAGATGCTGCAGCATCGATGAAGGAAATATGCCGGCGAGACCCGTATGGTCACATTCCTTTTTTTTTGTGGTTTAAGTTTTATTTGGTTCTCCTGTGAAATTTTAGCTCGCTGACATCTAGTGCTTTATTCGTGGGTTAGATCTTTCTCTTTACCAGAGTTTGTGGCTGAAGTCCAGGAAGTAGTAAATCCTGTGCTTAATGCTTACATTAAGGTAGATAATGAGCTTATTTCCTAAAGATCGATTGTCTGCTTTTCTTGTATTCCTTGTGATGGATTCTGCTTAGGACAACTGAACTTAAGCTACTTTTATCCATCATCATGTTTGTGTTTGCTTTGTGCAGGGAGATGTTGAAACTCTAAAGAAATATTGTAGCTCTGAAATCATTGAGAGATGCAAAGCCGAGCATGGTGCTTATCAGAGCCATGGCATTTTTTTCGACAATAGGGTATGATTTAAGGCACATATAATTATCTAAGTGAAGTGTTTACTCTTTTACTCTAGCCTCTGTGAAGGAGAATATTAAGAGAAGTCACTGACAAAAGTAATTGATGTCCTGTTTCTTTGTTTCAATAATTTCTTAGTTTCTCTTATGTAGTAGTAACTGTGTAAGTAATAGATGTCAGAAGTTTTGTGAGAACAAAAGGAGAAATGTAACACATTGTGCATATGCAAATAACTGCAATGTGGGTAAGTTGTAATGGTACCCCCCTCTTTCGGCTTTTACTAGTATTTAGGTGCCAATACAAGCTATGTTACTCGCACTCTGGTATGGTTGTCTGACACAGATGTAGATATCCTGGTTTCTGACTCATTTATGAATTAAGATGGGTGATGTGTTGAATCCGCATATAAGTGTAAAATATGCCTGGATCTTTGTGATTTTCTGTGACATATTGTCGTTATTCTTCTGGATTTATGATATATATTGTATTATATTTTTCGTTATGATTGTTTAGATTTATAGTGCTGCAAAATGACATGAATGATTCAATAATTGAATTTTAGATGAAATGTCTCACCACATGCATGTCAAGCTAATAGAAGAGTTATAGTATACAAGTATCACACACAATCTACGATTATTACATATATGTATGTGCTTTTGGCTGGTTTTGAATTCTAATAGCGCATCTTTTGGATTGCTGTATTGCTCTGTTATCTCTATTTTGCAGTTTTCTGTTTCCACGTTCTTACTTTTGGCATAGCGTCTTGATTATTTTGTTCTAGCTTTGATGTCCCTGCAATGATTGTGGAAGTGGTTGTTTTTGTTTTTCCTATTTTTACTATTCCAATTAGATATTGCAAGTTCATTTGCTGGACTATCATGGTTTGTTGGTTCCGATTGTCACATTCTGTTGTAATATATTTATACTTGTTCTAACTCTTGAATTCTATCCTGTACAGATTCTGCATGTGTCCGATGTTGACGTAAGAGAAACGAAAATGATGGGCACTTCACCAATTATCATTGTCGGGGTATGATTGTACTCTGCTACTTGTGCTGTTGCACACTTGTTATCTATCCGTAGGAGCTTGTTATTTACAAGCAAAATCTGACTGATTTCCCCGCTAATGGCAGTTTCAAACTCAGCAAATATATTGTGTACGTGACCAAAATGGTGCCATAACTGAAGGTGGCAAGGTAAGTCAAAATTTTGATTGGATGAGGCCAAGTGACCAAGGAAAAGCCAATTTTTTGTGTTGAGTGCAAAAAGAAAGGCTAAATCATTTAGTTGGTGAATGCTGTTTTCTCAGTTGCATGTGCCCTCTTTTGGACAATGGCTTTTGTTCTGTGTTAGTTTCAACTTTCATGAAAGGGAAATGGCTTAAAGTTTAATCTTTGCACCTAATGTTGCTAATTATGGAGCAATATAGTTCTTTGGTTGGCCAGTCCTAACTGCAGAATCATTCAAGATTCACCGCTTTCTTCTTTTTGAAATTCTCCTCCCTGATGATGACATGTCAGTCCAACTGGATCAATTCAAAATCAAGTTTCGGCATGAAGATAAGTTTGCAGCACAACTCAGTGAACTACGGAGCCACACTTTTTAAGAATGACAGTCTTATTCTTTCAGCCTAAAGTGTCGTTAAATATAGATGTGCATGGTTTAGCCATGGATCCCTTTGTCACCCTCTTGTATTTAACATGGGTATGTAGCCCTATTGATGTTATGTGTTTGTTCAGTGAGAAAGCACACCACGATGATCTGTCATGTAATGTAGAGTGATTGCATGTCTCAGAATGTAATCTGATACTGGTTTGTGTATCCAGGATACGATACAGACTGTCTACTATGCCTGGGCAATGCAACAAGTGGATCCGGAAGAGCTTGGGGAAGGTGCTATCTATCCCATCTGGAGGTTAAGAGAAATGCAACAAATCGGCGTCCAAGCTCTAATATGATGGTGCTATACTCATTTAATCATTTGATTCAGGGAAAGACAAGGCATTGTTCTTGCGTTAGGGTAGATTGATCCGTTGCTTCTTAGTATAGCAATGAGATTGAATCATTGCTGTGATTGGGATAGAAGCTCATTGAGGTAGGATATTCCCTTTTTTCATTTGAGGGTTTTGACATCGAAGGGCCGCTGCCAATTTTGAGGGATTACCATTACAGAAAAGAAAGTATATTATTTGATGTTTCATCTCGTGTAAAATAAATCTGGAAACAATCATGAGAATGATTAGAAAGTGGTATACTGCTGTTTCCATTTGATTCTTACCGTCATATCTGCATTGTCACTTCTGATAATATAATCTGCAGCAGCGTGCTATTCAACTGTATAATCCTCATTTAAGCAATTTCGGTTCCAAGTAGTTTGCCTCTTGATGTTTGATTTGAGATGCGGTGTATCACTATACGGCTCTGGCGTCGGGGCACTTTGGCATGCCACAAGTATCGAGCCGTGAATAGGTTGTTGATCGTGCGTCAAGTGTCTTGTGGTACCGCACATCCAAATATTATGCTCTCCGCAACTCGAATTGCCTCATGCGGTTTCGATGTTTCTTTACCCGTGCGCTCATGTTTGGTTTTCTTCATGGGGATTTCAGTTTAGTGGTCACCCTGCATGTTCTCTTCAGTAGAATTTGGGGAGCAATTTGTTCCTCTGCAGCAACTGGTGTGTAGAAGTAAAATTTCTTTTATTTTAAATTAAAAACATAAAAATAAAAATGAAAATAAAAATAAAAATTAAATAAAAAAAAATAAAAAAAAAAAAAAAATAGAAATAATGTGAAGGAGCGTAGAGAGGAAAGAGAATGGAATTCTTCCATTTTTGAAGGTGTTTTTTTTATTGATGGAAAAATGTTTTCCTTGACTAGTTCATTTTTTGTGAATCAAGCGTTGAAAATCAGGAAAATATTTTTCGGAAGTTATTTCCCGAAACAAATGAAACCTAAAACTTGACATGCTAACAGGCACATATTCAATGTGTTAATGATGAAAGGACTTGATTGACCTAATCATGTAAATTAGAGGACTTGATTGGACAAGTTAAAAGTTTGAGAGCCCAATCACATAATGTGAATAAGTTGGAGGACCAATTGTGGTGTTTATCCCTTTTAATTAAACCATATTCTACGCTTTAAGAGTAATTTTGTCATTTAGACAAATACCGAACAATGAAAAATGAGTTCACACTTCAAAAGTGTCGTACTTCACGGGCACGGATATTTTAAATTTGGATTGAAATTATTCTTTGAATCTTCATGCATTCATCAAATTAAGGGCTACAATTGAAATTTCGTACATGTTTTCATGATTTATAAAATAATGCATGAAGCTTCGTTGGTTTAAAAATTTAATTTGAAACAAAATTAAGTACATCGCAAAAATAGTGACTCTCGGGGTAAGAAGGGCAATATCTAATTTTTCATCCAAAACAAAATTATCTTCTTTTTCTTGTATTAATGCAAAATAACAAATGCATTAACCCGTAAAAGTACAGAAAATTCAGGATGAATTAATTTTAACGATCCATTATAATTTTGGATGTATATAATGTTTTACCTCAACTTATGCAAATAAACCATGAAAGAGATTAGATAATTAATTAGTGGAATATATAGCATTCCATACTATGCAAAAGAATTCAAGTAATTACACCAAAATTCATACTAATAAGAATAAACAAATCAAAATAAAAAAAAAGTACTTAGAAAGCATTTCATGAAAAATCTAAGTTGAACAAACAAAGAGGACTAAAAAATAGTGATCTAAAAATATTTAAAAATATTTATTGACCTAATTGTTTATAATTATAATTGCTCATATAGTTTTGCTTCACCCTTAAAGCCCATATAATAGAAACCAAAAAGCTAATAAAATTCATGATCGGATAATTAACCCTCAAAAGGTTTTAATAAAAATCAAATGGTAAATGGATTTTTAATTATGATAGAAAAGGATATAAAATTATGAATTTTATTATATTCATCAATAGCTTGATAAATCGCAGAGCAATAAAATCGGAATTTTTTGTATTATATCTTGTCCATTGTTTGGTAGCCATTGCGTATCATTGTAAATCACAAATATGCCCTTAAATGTTGCCCATGAAAAAATACCATCCTTTGTTATTATCACGATCCATATCTAATGAGGGAAAACAGAGCCTAGATTTCCATTAACACCATACCAATCAAGCATGGCCTGAATTTCACAACGAATCAACTCGTGAAAATAGTAGGCATCCGTTACTAAATTCGAGTGACGTCCAGGAACAATATCCACCGACTCTTTGGAAACTTCTTATCTAAACAACGGTTCTGAGGAAAGTGAGAAAGCCAGGACAAACACTTTCATTTGAATTGGACTAGTATGTATCGCGTTCTCGGAGTACACAAGTTGTTCGTTTCACAGATCCATCAGGCTCAATTATGTGAAGACAATCTACAAATGAACTGGAGCATGGACTTAAAAAGGCATTGCCTCTTTCCTTTTACTCCAAACATGACCACTCCTGTTTGGAGTCACGTGGGACTTCTGAACAACAGGCTATGCAAACGACGAAGGGAATATTCATTCTCATTGTTTAAAGTGGAGATAATCTTCTGACCAATAAAAAAGGGGAGATAATCCTATGGTGTAAGTCCATATGGCGGCCGAGAGAGTAGTAAGCGTGCATGCAAATTCGGTCTCTCTTAATGCTATCAACCGGAGACATCCCTCATCAAGTTCAGCAAAATGTCACCCAAAGCCGCATAGATAAATCAAAGGAGGTGAAATGAGGCACTAACCTAACTAGGAGTGTGCAAAATGGACTGCCCAAACCCAAAATCACCCTAACCGAACCAAACTAATCAGTTTGGTTTGGTTCCCAAGAAGTGTCGGTCTGATTTCCGATTCTTAAAAGTGGACCGTTATTCTCGGTTCCAAGGGAAATAGGACCGAATTGGATCGACCAGACTAACTACAAATAATTTTTTTTATTTTTCTAAAAAATTTATAAAATGTGAACTAAACTTTAAGTGAACTGCATTGACAAAAAGTAGTAAAATGTGAACTAAATTCTAAGTGAACTTCATTACCATAAATTCATTGACAAAAATTAATAAAATGTGAACTAAACCCTAAGTGACCATTCCATTGAACCGGACCAAAATGGATCCTAGAACCAACCGGTCCGTTTCTCGCTTCCACCTTGGAACCAAACCGGATTGAGAACCGATCACCCCTACACATCAAAAAAATGCAACTAAACATGACTTCATTAAATACATCACCTTCATTATGTCAATAAATAAACTAAACAACCAAAAAGCATAAGAATTCCCCAATATTCAGCTTTGTATTCATCCTATAGCAGAAACAATTGCCACAAAACAGAATTGCCAACACATGCAGCGAGGCTGGATTCAATACAGAATACTAGGGGAACACTAGCATATGGTTATTTTGAGGTAACACGAACGATCACATAACATCCATAGTGTATGTGTGTTCCAAGTAGACCAGCTGACTATTACATGCTATTTATCTACCTAGCTCAGAAATGCTTTCATTGGATCATCATGGTGTATCTTCTTCATCCGATAAGCCTCCATATCCTCAGCGGTAACCTGCAAGTAATAAGTGTTAATGGCAACACAAAAGCCACAAAAAAATTAAAGGAGTGGAATTCCAGTTCTTCTGTGGTACTCCAAAATTGAGAGAGAGGGATACCTCATCCTCCCATCTGACATTGTATTTGCGCTTCCTTTCATCTTTCTCTTCTCGCTTTCTTATATCCTCCTGTGCAAAGTGAATCAAACAAGAATTAGCCGAATTAAACATGGACTGTCTATGACTCAACTGTTGCTTTCCCATTGCTTCTAAAAAAAGAGGCAGTTACCACAAATCACAGGCATAACATTCTGTCACCTTTCCCTTACTATACACCAAGCCTCCACTCCCCTCCCTTCCCCTCCCTCTGCAGTGCAGTATACACTACTAAACTAAAAACTAAATTTATTCTGAGCAACAATGTCTAGCTACCCTCAATTTCATCATCGATTTTCACTGGTAACATTGTACTTGTTGATCTATATGAAATTCCCACTTCTTTCCTCAATTATCCTGTTTAAGAGGATATAGGTTGGAAAGGAGAAAATAAAGCATGAACAGAGAACTGAAAATGGTCCAGTTACCTTCTTAAGTGCTTCAGCAAGAAGTTTCTGGTCCAACTCCAAATCATCAGGGACATCAGTTCCCCAGGTAGCCAGCCTCTTCTCCTCCGCTGGGGCAGCCACCTCTGTTTCCACAAATGCCAGAGCAAAAACCAGCAAAGCGGTCATAGTATCAAAATTCCACTTTGGAAAAGGATATTACAACCATGATAATCAACAAAATCAAGCAACCAAGAAGCATCCGATAACTTTTTGATCAAAACAATCAAAGAAGCTGAATGAGAGCGGTGAAACTGAGGACAAATAGTTTTTCCAGTAAATGATCCTCTAAAGGCAGAAAAATTAGGATGAAAAAGTGGACTGACCTTCTGTGGCTCCTTTTCGAGCAATATTTGATTTCATTAGTTCATTTACTGCCTCGGCAGCTTCAATTCCGGCAGCACCCGTACAGTAGCTATTTCTGATAGTCTGTTTGCAGCACTTGTAGCCCCATTGATGATCCTTCCACCATGAACCCCAAACACAAGTGTGGTTATTAATAAAAACATCCTCCTCATACTTGCTTCTGGGCAATGCTGACTCCTGAAATAGCACAAGAGCTGATTAAGTATCTCAATACCTTCGCATGAATTGGAAATATCCTTATGATTCAGGAAAAGCAACCCCAATAGTATTAGCAAGGAGAATGAGGATGGATATAGCAAATTCAGGTGGAGAGTTTTAGCAAGTTTATTTCATGATTGAATTGAAGAAAACCTTAAGTAGATACCCCACCTGCCCCTTAATGATCCTGCCAGCACGATCATATTCCACTTCTCTCTCACTCTGTCCCAGGAGCAGCTCTCTTGGGAGCTCTTCCTCTGAGGCTGCATTGCCATACCTCTCCAGGATGGTATCCTTTGTTTGACACTTCAATTTTTCCTTAATAACTTTATAGTTCTTGTAAAGCAACTCAGCTTGAGATGGCGCTGCTTGCATGTGGATGTCTTGCCCTTTATCAAATGCTTCCCAAGCATGTATGTTAAGCTGCTTAAATTCAAGAGCTTGACCACTATTTCTGTATTGGTTATCACCCTGAAAGTAAGAATCAATTGATTTTAGTAATATATCTATGCCTCAAAAAGTAAACTAGATGAACTAGAGTTACTGCCAAAAAAATTCAAAGAACTTACCTCATAGAACTTCTCATTTGGATCAGCATCTGGAAGGGGATCCTCACGCATGGACCGAGTTTTGGGATCATAGTGTGCTGAATTAACATCAAGATTCAAAAGATACTTCGCCGTATCCTCCCGAATACGAAGGTTCCTAAACAAATAAATCAACTTAGTACTGTCCAGAATATGAAGAAGAGGGGGGAAGAAAATCATTCATGAGAATTTGTAAATCTTCAAATAATCATATAAATACTAACAATTTAAGTAGTTTAATTTTCTTATAAATGTTCCTAAAACATTGAAAGAAAGAAAGACTGCTAATGTCAAAGCAAAAGGATCCACCTACCTAACAGTTCCAGTAATATCCAGAATATGAAGAACAGGGAGGAAGAAAACTCATTCATGAGACTTTGTAAATCTTCAAATAATCATACAAATACTAAAAATTTAAATGGTTTAATTTTCTTATTAATGTTCCTAAAACATTGAAAGAAAGAAAGACTGCTAATGTCAAAGCAAAAGGATCCACCTACCTAACAGTTCCAGTACTTCCACCACCTGTTGTGCGAACACGCTTCTCAACCTTTGCAAAGTCCATCTGCTTGCTTTCATCAACCTTTGCCTCATCCACCCTTAAGTCATCTTCCTCATCTTCCTCATCGCTATCACCATCCTCACCATTTTGGTTATTGTTTTTCTCCTCTAATTTCTTCAGCTGTTGTTCCTTGAGATATTTTCTTCGAGCATTATCCCTAGCCTCATATCTCTCAATCACAAGAGCATAGCTTGACGCGTCATAGCCATTCCACCAGTCTCTCTTACCATCATAGTCAAGCTCAAAGGTCTCTATCTTTTCATCAGGTGCAATGTGTGTGTTTGTCCATTTGGCTCCCACTTCCCGAGGTCTTTCCATACATGACTTCGAATCATGAGTCATAGCACCACAGCTGCAGGAGCCAACGCAGAATTGCATTTAGCCACCATTTTTCAGCTAATATTGGTACAAGACAAGCAAATCACAGTTGACAATATAAAAGAGGTAAAGGCCATGATGAGGTACAAGTAAACACCATGGAGGTACCAAAATACCTTATGATTCTCTCCCCTAGTGAAAACCAACAACAGAAGGAAATTGAGAATTCAAATTTTGAAATCAGAAAAACTCATATTAGCACTTTGATAAGCTTTAAAAATGCAGGGAAAATACAGCAAGTTTGCTTTTTGGTAGGTCCAAAGCAGAGACAAAGTGCGAATAAGGAAACCGAAAAAGTCAGCCCATTAACCACCTCAAACATTCTCATATTTAAGTTGAATAAACATTTCATGGGTTGTGAATCCTAGGAAATATGTTGAACTTGAACAAAAAGAACCCCCTACACTGGTTAGGGCGCGCATGCCATATATATATATATATATATATATAGAGAGAGAGAGAGAGAGAGAGAGTCTTCCTTACTTCTGGCATGCACCTTTCCGGTACTTGTCTGCCTGAAAAATCTTCGCGCCTCTGTCGTACCAAGATTTTGTGTAATTCGGATCTGATTTCCATTTCCTTTGATGTTTCAAGCTCTGACAACACAAGAAACACAAGCCAATTCAGCCTTTTTCTATCACATACAGAGCCGTAAGCACATCCACACGAAGAAGCAAGAGAGAACGATAATTCAAACTCACAGGTCTCTCAGCATTGAGATACCACGGCGCGGATGACATGTACTGCGGGATGTGAGGATTGATTTCCTTGCCATCTTCATCAACCTGAGCTGGGGCGAGCCCGGCCTTTCGCGCTTCTTCCAACTCAATCTGTTTCCTGTGGTCCTCCCTAGATTTGAAAGCCACTGCAGACATCACCACCATAACATAAGCCACCGTCAATAAACTGAAGCAACATACAATCGAGACGCCTTCTAGCACCCAAAAATCCCGCTTTAGACCTACTCTAAAATTTCATCAGAATCCGTTCCCTTCTTCACCTTCTACAGGACTTATTTCGATTCAAAAGGCACACAAGTGTAAGAAAACACAACCAGCAACTAAAGCTGTATGCATTATATGGACAGAAAGCAAACGGCCGGGATCATTTAATACGACGGTATGAACACGATACCAAGGCAAACCCATGTAAATACCCCTTTATCAACGAAAAATAGACACTATGTAACTTTATTGCATTGGAAAAAAATATGCTATGGACCTCCCATTTTCAGGGGATTATCTCGGAGAAAGGATTAATATTTGTTCTATTATTTTTTTTAATAAAAATGGAACAATTCGGTTCGTAGGAACAAAGAGAAGCAGATCTATTCTATACCCGATAAGTACCAATACGCAATGGGGGTTGATCCCATTTTCTATGAACGAATGTATACATATTTGTTAATCATTCAAAAGACCTATTCGTAAGAATTTTTTTCCATCTCATCAAAGGCCTGTAGGGCAATTTAAATAGGGAACGGAAATTGCTCTGTGATTGCCAATGAAGAGCGGAAACAGGGGAAGTTGGGAAGTTCATTTAAAGACGAGAAGCTCTCTTTTCTTTTCCCTTTTTTTTTTCTTGCCAATCCAATGCCAAGAGTTCCAGACATGAATACCACTATCAATCCTGAACAAGATTTTTACATGAAAATGGGAATCCTAATACCAATCGCAGAAAATTCATCCTCTTTCTCTGATAGCTTCCTCTCCAATTCAAGAACTCTATCCTGTAGTCTTCTCTTTTCCTCTTGCAACCAATCACTCTCAACACTTTTCTCTTTGTAAAGTGAATATTCATTTACTTTCTATTTGAAATCTAACATGTAGAAAGTGATTAACTAAACTAAATGATAGGACTTAAAGAAATCGCAATTCCTATCTAACTTTTGATGATGTCAAGTTGTTGGACTTCCAAATCGCCTTATGGCACGTAATATGCAAATCCAAAATTACAAACGAAAGTTCAGTGAACACCTAGTTTTATTTAATAATAATAATACAATATACGTGATTATGATAAATTACCAACGGACATAAATCTCTCAAGAACTATATAAGCAAAGGCCTGTAGGGCAATTTAAACGGGAACGCAAAACACTATTTCCCGCTCCAATCACGGGCAAAGCCGCTGCAGGATTCAGCGACGCGCGAACCAAAACGAAGGCGGAATGGACCACACCGCACAGAATGATGTCGGAGAAGCTCCGAGAACGAGACGGTAATCGCGACCGCGGAAGAGCGAAGCGAAATCGAAACGCCCAAGACGGGCAGGGCAAACCCCGGGACGAAGAGGAAAAGGGGAACGAAATCGGCCTGAAATTGAAGGGTCGGTGAACGTATGGAATTAGGGTTTGGGTACGCACCAGGAGCCGTCGCCATGGTTTCTCCCCTGGACGAGCTCCGCGCCGCACCACCACCACCGAGGAGGGTCAGAGTCGATTGCAACCTTAAACACAACAAACACCGTTCGCATGAAAGCCCGCATAATCAACACGATCAAACGAGACGGAATCTCGCGGTACGTGTTCCAATACCAGCCGCACTCGTCGCAAAATACCGAACCGCGAAATTCAAAACATCTCGCAAAATCGCAAGGAACGACCGGCGAACGCGACATGACGAAGAAGCATACTCCGCACTTTCCCAAATTTGAAACCGCCAAACATCCCCCGGCCACAACCCCAGCGACTGAGTCCTAGACTCGGCAGATACCGTGGGAAACGAGAAAGAAAAAAACACGAGAAAGAAGGCGGCGATGGTTTCGAACCTCGTGGAAGGAGAGGCCGGGGCCGCGCTCGCCGGCGAGCTCCCGGACCCCGTCGAGGGCGGTGCGGGAGGAGTTGTCGAGGTTGTCGACGGCGGCTTCCGCGCGCAGCATCACCGAGGAGACAGGAGAGTCGCCGATCGGCCGAGATCTTGGCCGGGTATACCGGCAGAGAGAGAGAGAGAGAGAGAGAGATCGTGGGAGAGAGAGAGCAGAGAGAGAGTATTATAGATTTTTGTATTATAGACATTAAATTGATTTAATTTTTCGTAAAAAAAAAATTAATATTACGAAAAATTCTAAACTAATACATCTACATTAAAATTGCCCTAAACTAATTTTTTGATCACTAAAACCCTAAACCAGTATACTTATGATAAATTTACCATTCATTAAATTTTATCATTAAATTGTTGAATTTAATGATAAGCGGTAGTCGATTAGTGTATTGATATGGAGTTTTATCCTCCATTTGTCGGATGTATCGATTTATAATTTTTTGTGGTATTAATCAAATTTAATGAAAACTAAATAAAGATAAATTTATCACAAGTATATCGGTTGGGATTTTTTTTTTAATAAAAAATTAGTTTAGAATAAATTTATTACGGTATATCAGTTTGAGGTTTTTTATAGTCAAAATATTAATTTTGGATAAATTTATCGTGAAAATATTAATTTGAGATTTTTTATAATATTAATCCAAAAAATAATAAAAATGCTAATTTGGCCAGCGATTCGGAATTGGCCATAGTGGCATCCGCGTGTCATGATACCTGACAATTGAAAACTAAAAATCAAAAGAAAACACTTTAATATTCCCAAAAGGAGAAAATAAGTGAAAAAAAAAAGATTGGCCCAATAATCGGACAGGTATACTTGCATGACCCTACTAAGGTTACGATGATATAACAGCACAACTATGAGAAACTGTTACTCAAAATCATACCGAATATTGTCACAAAATCCATTATCGCAACACACTTTTTTTCTTTTTTTCAGGAAATACATGTATTAAGAGTACGGCGAGGATGAATTTTGAGAGCAGCTACATTAATCGACCACGAGGCAAAGAGGGCTGCTTCTTGCAAGCAATGGTCTTGTGTTGATCTGTTGATATCTTTGCCATGTCGGGATCGGTCAATGTACCACACATTTCCTCGGTATATTTGTTTATGTATGTATTTTTGAGCTAGCCCTCTTTTCTTCAATGTTGTGGTGTAGTTAAGCATTTGCTTTTTTCTAATATCCCAAACATAAATGGTCTACATACGTTATACTGTACAATGAATGGCTTGCCTCCGGTCTTTTATGTTGCTTATGTGAACACTTAAAAGCTTAGTCTGCAATAAGCGGGCGATTATCTTTTCAGCCTCCTGCAATTACACTATGCAAAAATATAGAGCTTCATAGCATCCAATAGTGACTGAAGTTAGGATGTGCAAAACGTACAGCCCAAACCGGGAACTATAATCTGAATTCTTTATACTCTTTTCTGCCTTTCTCCTTTGGCTAATTTGTCACTCATGTATATCTAAAATGCCCATTAGAGCTGCAGAATTTGGAGTCGGACTCTTTGTTTTCACCTATTTCTCTCTCCTTCATTGAGTCCAGACAAATTTGCCCTGATCTTTCAGTCTTCTTTATCCGATGAACACAGAATTGAGTGCACAACCGTTTCTTATTTTACTCCTCTCGACTAAATTGGTCAATAGTACATGCGAGCAAAGCAGCTCTAAACTCGGAATCATCCTTTTCATCAACTTCTGTAACAGTAAAGACGGTGAGGTTATCCTAAAGAATACATATACCATCAAGACAACAATAATGCTACCATGAAAATCGACTTCCCTTTCCGTCAAGAAATCAATCGGTATGCCATCCTTTGGCTTGTACTTTAGCTACAAACAGGGAAAAGGTATCACTCATCGTCCTGTAAGCGTCTTGCAAGACTTGCGCGTTCATCTCATGAGAAAACTTCTCCATACATTTGACATATGCAGCTACCAACCAACCCCTCAATGCATCTTCAACTGTCGCATTATGCTCAAGGACCATGTCGATCCATTTACTGCCACGACTTAAAAGAAACTTCTCCTCTGGAAGTTTTTCCTTCCATTCATTAACCTTCGAAGGCCTAAAAACATCATGTAAAGCTCTTCCAACTTTCACGTTCCCAGCTTCTTCTATGAGTCGCCCAGGAAAGAGGAGATCTTCCCGATACCGCACGTCAGCTGGGCTCAATACTTTTCCCATCTGTGTCAGTTCAAGGGAAAGATATTCTGTAACTTTGGACATAGAGCGATGTTGAAAGTACCCAAATTCAGAAGAATCTAATAAATCAGCCAGTCCAGATCCCATAGTTTAGGATTAAAACCTTGAGAAAGTTGGCGACAATCAAAGCAGTTCTCTGTGGATTTAATGTGTTCACTGGGGTAGCTCGCATCTCTTCAGTGACACTATATATGTGTATTGCAGAGAGGAGAGGTCCTGCAAGCAGCTGCAAGAATTTCGAAATGATTTCACTGAAATGAAAAATAGCTGAAGACCGGTAAACTAGATGCATTCATGTGTCCCAAAACTGGTAAACTAGATGCAGCAACCTAATAATTTCTGGAATTGCCTGGGATTTGAGAATTTAATCTGCATGAGAAAATCTGACAGTTTTCCAATAAGTGAAGCAAATAGAACTCTTTTGGAGATGATGGCACATAAGTAGACTTGACCTTTTCTGTCACCCATTTTAGATCTATATGTATGTAACTGTTTGTATATGCTAAAAACAAAAGAGAAAGTGAAGCAAGTTCTTCAATGAGCATCAACCATTTTCATTCGAGTATTGAAATTTACTGAAGGAAGTAGAAAAAGGGTAGAGATAGCTCCAGGACCATAGTCAAGGTACTCAGTAAGATAAAGGCATCAGACGCTTTGAATTGTCAAGTTAACTTTAAATTCCAAAAGAACTACAGAACTTTTCATCAAGTTCATCATTAAGGAAATGTAACAAAACCAGCAATGCCTGAACTGACTGATATCAGATGAACTATGGACAATTTATCTGTAGAATTCACGAACAGATAATGGAGTACTAATTTTAAAGATGTTTCAACAGTGATTTCACAAGTTCAATACCCCGTTAGTTCAACTTATCATGTGTATAAATGATCTAACTATACATCTTAGGAGTTACAAATCACATATTCAAAAGATAAATATCCTAACTCTCCAATAAGTCCTATTTAATCTGATCCAAAGGAAAAACCCTTTTGGATTCAATCAAAGATAGAACATTTGTCATTCATCCTAGGGTTTACTTGGGTTCTGTTAAGTAGTCGGGGTTATTTAAAAGATCTAATCGGCGAGAAGACGAATTTGCCCTCCTCGTCCGAAGCACCAACCGCCACCCCCTCTTCTCTCCTCGTACCACTGACCTGTTCTAGTTCCCCTGACTACTTGAGATCATTAGAGGAACATCGCCAGGCAAGGGCACTTGGGCGGTCGAGAGGGAGGGTCCCGTCATCGTCGGCGGCGGTAGCGGGAGGGGCGAGTTCTAGCTGGACCATGGCCGGAGGTGATAGGGTGGCATCCAATAGCGAGAGCTGATGACTCGGTCGGAGCAGTGTTGGGATTTATCGGTATGATTAGGGTTTGGACATTGTGGACAAGGGGGCCAAGGTCGGTGGTACGAGGAGAGAAGAGGGGGTGGCGCTTGGTGTTTCGGATGAGGAGGGCAAATTCGTCTTCTCGTCGATGAGATCTTCTCAGAAGATCTAGCTTTTCCGACTACTTGAGATCAATGGAGGAACATCGCCAAGCAGGGGCACTTGGGTGGCCGAGAGGGAGGGTCCCGTCATTGTCGGCGGCGGTGGCGGCGGCGGGAGGGGCGGGGCGGAGCTGGACCGTGGCTGGAGGTGATGGGGCATCATTCAACAAGGAGAGCGGGTGGCTCGGTCGGAGCAGTGCTGGGATTTATCGGTGTGATTAGGGTTTGGACATTTGTGGACAGGGGGGCCGAGGTCGGTGGTACGAGGAGAGAAGAGGGGGTGACGCTTGGTGTTTCGGACGAGGAGGGCATATTCGTCTTCTCGCCGATGAGATCTTTTAAATAACCCCCAACTTTTTCTTGCCTCTCATTCCTTTTAAGGAAGAAGCGCAGAGAACTTTCCAAGCAAAGAAGGTTCAGTCGAAACAGTTGAATGCAATATCACTTGTTTTCGTGTCGAAGGCATGGGTAATTTCACTAACTATATATAAAAACGTATGGACGTCACTTTTAATATTTGAGAAAGTTATAAATGGGTCTGGCCTTTTAGTTTATGGAGGGTGGTCTTTGTATGAGAGAGTCAGACCAATGAGCTCAAGGTGGAGGAGGTTAGGGTCTCTCGGTCACCCGAGAAAGTTATGGATGGGATAAGTGTGGTATTACAGTAAAATTCCTTAATTACATAAATTATTTTGTTACGACATATGAGATATGCAGTTTTTCAGTTCCTTCGGGCTTTTTATTTTTGTCCTCGACTGAGCAGCGGTTAATGTGTGACCTCGTGGTATGAGGATTCGAACCTATCTTACGCTCTTAATTCACACTGACCAACTAGTTGTTAAACACATAGTCAACCGTGTGGGATTAAATATATCCGGTCCTTGTATGATTTGAACCTATCTTGTGCTCTTAATTCACACTCACCAACGTAGTTCTATTACATTTTTTTTTTTGTTTGCGTGGATAGCTTGACAAATAGATTGCGCGCACGTAGGTTCTGTGGAATTCCTCTTGTCTAGATTTCCGGTTATTTTCGGTCGATGATGGTTCATCCTCTGCTCTTGCGGATAATCCTGCGTGGATAGGAGCAGTTTGGTCCCCGTACCAACGAGTTGTTTGTATCAAGATTGTAAAAGTGTGAAACCCTAGAACTCAAAGGTTCATTCTTCCGCCTAATTTCTAACCCGCAATAGTGAAGAAAAGTGTGATTCTATATTTCTTGCGTCTCCCTTTTGTTTAGGTTGACGAATATGTGTTATACTTAAAGGTTGATACAAGAAAACACAAATTCCCAACCATTGTCTTTTTTTATTGGAACTTCTACTGTCCAGGACCTTTTAACTTTGGTCAAGTGACGAGGGCTCCCCCTGTTTACTATGTTTACAGTTAGCTTAACTTAATGAATTCCCTTGTTCATTAAAACTTGACATTCGTCTTGTTCCTTTTAGATTGTGTGTGAACTGCTATCTTGCCATGTTGTAGCCGGGGTGACCTCAACGGCAATATGAGAGAGATCTTGGTGAAGCTCATGTCTTCCATTGTAAACTAATTCTTCTACTTTGTCAGTATCATGCGACCTCTCATGTAAAATTGAGTTGTCGGTGACCATAGGGGGTTTTCTTGACGTGCTTTTCAGGCTGTCCTTACACTATACATTGTGTAGAGATGCTGAGCTTATTTGAGTTATATCTTTTGGTTTGATTGGCACTTCCGATCTTCGCTCGATGACCTACTTTTTGAGCATTGTTTCATATAAGTCGAATTTCATGATAATGTAATTTCTCATCATAAAGAAGCCTTAGCGAATCGTCTTCAACCGCTGACATCAATTATCCGGATATCCTTCATTGATGGATATTTTAAATTGCCTAAAGGCTAATTCAATCAAGAATCGAAAGACTCCAATGTTTAGATTTTTGGCGCAATGTCATTTTCACCAAGGGAATTAGGAAATCCGGCTGTTGAGAATGTTTATGAAACTTTAGATTTCGTGACTTGAGATATAAGTGTTTGACATTATGGTTTGCAAATAGACAGGAAGTCCTATCAATTCACAGCATTAGGTGTTGGCCAGTATAATCTACATCCCTCCACTCATTTTATGCTCTTTGGGTATAGAAAGCCAACATCAAACTTTATACAATTTTTCATAAACGTGAGTGATCAAACTTGACACCAACATGGATATTATTCATGAAGGCAAGGAGAGAGGCATATGCCCACGAAATCACTTCAAGCAGAATTTCGGAAAAAGTCTCCTTCGAACATCTCCATGTAGAATATAGGTTCCTCCGGGTAATGTGGAAACACAAAAGACAATTCCTGCTTGCATTAACATTGAAGTGTCATCACCACCATGTATACGCAGTGCAAACTCGAAAAATTAACTAGTCCCTTAGGATCCACACACTTACATGTCGAGTGTTGAATCTCGGACCTGTCACACAAAATGTAAGTAATGATCGAAATCTTGGCCTTAAAGGACACATTCACTGCATCACCAGCACATAATTGAAAGCATCACTTAAAGGCATCAGCAAAATGAATTTTACCCCAGATGTTGCAACAGAAACATAAGCTTAGAGTCCGATCCTATACATGGTTACAACTTCACTCCATCTAGTTGAGTAACCAGCGTATCAAATCAGAAGATGAACCTGAGTGAGATGTTAGATTGCTAGAGTGGACTATTATGGATGAAGTTCTTACTGTTGTACAGGGCGGTCACCCTTGGCAAGGCTGCCTTGTTAGTTGCGGTGATTGAGAGCTTCTCGTGTGTGTTATTCTCCTTGATGATGTCGGAGACGAAGAGGTGGATGCTAGAGGAGTTATTCGGTAAATACACCAGGTGGAGGTCTGCAGCGAGGGAGATAGAGATGAAAGGAACAGCCACGCGACCGAGACAGCCGTGAGGGGCAGAAAGTGAGGCTTCGCCTCTAATGATGATATGCACAATACATCATGCATTACAGGTGAAGCCTCACTGTTTGCCCCTGCCTCGTTGCGTGGCTATTCCTTTGCATCTCCATCTACCTCGCTGCGGATCTCCACTTAGTGTATTTACTGAACAACTCCTCTGGCGTCCACTCCTTCGTCTCACCGACAGAACTTCCATGGGTACAGGACGTGGTCGAACACGTTCAAGAACTCATAGTTGATCATTGCATTCGGGAGCGGCTGGTCGTGGAAGTCACCCTCGATCACCAGCAGGGGGCCGAGGCACCAGATCAATCCCGAGCGAGTTGTTCCCGCCGATCAGCTTCGGCACCGGCACCTCCTGGCCGACCCTTGCCCTGATGGAGGGCGATTTCAAGGACTGGGAGAGGAGGTTCCTGCTGTTCGGGCTCTCGAAGAAGTGAAAAACGGTGACTACTCTCTCTTATCCATTTTTCTCTCAGGCGGAAACGGTAAGTTCATGGGCATACGGAGAAGAACGACGCCATCGGCGGGTGACTCGCACAATTCCTTCTGACTCGCACAGAATCAATTTACATTGTCAAAGGGGTATACACGTAAAGGAGAGAGGAGAGTGGGAAGGACACCCACACCGAAAAAAAAAGAAAGTTGTGAAATGTACTTGAGAACAGTAGTTTAAATCTGTAGTAGACTGAGGTGTTCATCATATGTTCGGGTCACGATAGAAACTTTATATTCGTTTATATCTCACTCTTGTTTCGTGAGACTTGAACATGAAATCGAGAATAATACAAGCATGTTCGTTCCTCTTTGTTGTTTTGTTCTCTTCATTGAAATCCTAATGGTGATTGTCGCAAACTGCTGGAGAAAATCAACTTTATTTGATACTTATTGACTTATTGATTTTAAAAGATATATGATACTTCGTTGCAAAACTCGAAAAATATGAGATAAAGAAAAGAGATGGTGTGCTTTTTATGATTATCTTTAACCTAATTGGTGAAATAGAGATGCCCATTCATTTTTGTTTTATTTTCTATTTATGGTTTTTTTTTAAAATTTAAAAGTAGTAAAAGATTCATGATCTTACGAGTTTTTGAAAATTGTGAAAATTAATATATGATTTTACATGTCAATGTAAATGGACTTATTGATTTTATAAGATATCGGGTACTTCACTGTGAAACTCGAAAAATTTGCAATAAAGAAAAGAGACGGTGTCCTTTTTCTGATTATCTTTAACTTAATTGATGAGATAGAGCTGTTTATTCTTTTTAGTTTATCTTCTACTTATGGTTTTTTTATTTATTATTTAAAAGTAGCGAAAGATTCATGATCCTTCAAGTATTTGAAAATCGTGAAAATAATATATGGCTTTACGTGGCAATATATATTGACTTATTGATTTAAAAAGATATTGGATACTTCCTTGTGAAACTCGAAATTTTGCAATAAAGAAAAGAGATGATCTGCTTTTCCTCAATATCTTTAACTTAATTGATGAAATAGAGCTACTCATTCTTTTTAGTTTTATACTCTATTTATGATTTTTTTTCAAAATTGAAAAGTAGTAAAAGATTCGTGATCTTTCGAGATTTTGAAAATCATGAAAATTAATACATGAATTTATGTGTCAATATTTATTAACTTATTGGTTTTAAAAGATATGGGATACTTCATTGTAAAATTCGAAAAATTTACAATAAAGAAAAGAGATGGTGTGCTTTTTATAATTACCTTTAACCTAATTAATGAAATAGAGCTGTTCATTCTTTTTAGTTGTATCTTCTATTTATGATTTTATTTTTCAAAATTTAAAAGCAGTAAAAGATTGATGATGAATCTAGTACAATCATTGACTAATGTGCCCGACTGATCAGTAGCTCAACCCTATAAAACGATTAACGATTAAACACCTAAACAAGTAACAAAGACCCTTCACATTAACCTAGAAAAATCAATTCAAACGAGAGCAATGATGATTTACATAATCAGTGAAGTTTCTCGTTCCTGGTATTGAGAAGAACGTGAACAAGTAACACAGAGCTAATGTGCCAGGTGAGACTATTCTCGAGATTCAAGGTCCTCAAAACACGTCTTGCCTGGATCTTTACAGCAGGGCATTGAGAAAGCAACGAGGTTTCTCCTAGGGTCGTGTTAAAGTCTAAATTGACCAACACACAAATCCTGTTTCTGCACTTTATCATTAAGTTATTTAAAAATCGGATGAAGATAATTCTTTTTATCAACAATTTTCTTTCTATTAGATTATCTATACATTAAACCACGGCTTCATATAACAGTTTAAGCTTTAGTGGTTTGACAAAAATCCCACATAGTATTAAAGTGGAAGATCTTAAGTTCAATTACAAGCCCCTTATGTGTTTTTGCCTAAGTTTTTACAATAATTGGCTGAAGTTCCACAAAATCTTATATAAATGAAATCTACCGGTATAGGAAAAATTAATTTTTTTAATTGAAAAGTAGAACCGTTTGAAAGAGAATTGCCCAAAAAGATTGTGCTAATTACCATTTAAATTGGATATCCATACTCGTTGATGCTTAAAAAAGGGAATGAAATTTGTGATTTAAATCACAAAATCCTTTAAACTTAGAATCTAGATTATTTTGAAGTTGGACTCAACTTGAATTTATATACCTATACATTCCAACTCGTCAAACTTTGTTCACATTCAACCAAAAGAATAACTTTGATCACATCAACTTGATGTATATCACGAACGTCGTTCCTGATTGGTTTATTATGTCACTTTAAAACATGCTCTAGGAGCGAATTTAGGATATGTTCCTTGCATGGACATGGTCGTTATTAAGATGTTTTACTTTCAGAGTTCCAATCACTACAAATGCTTTTTCATGAAATTATCGACCAATGTCTCATAAAAAATTTGTGTTGATGCTATTAATAGATTCAATTCACGTGGATATGATCAATCACTCATTAGGTCAATAAGACTAGGATCACCCCCATAATCTAGTGAACTATGACAATGAATGACCCATTCAATACTCATTTGATCAAGAAGAGAGAGCAATGAGATTAGGAATGACGAATCAATTTTTGGGAAAGTTTAGCCATTGCTTATTTGTATATAACTATTGAGAATGTGCAATGAAAGTCTAATATCTTCACATTGATTAACATTTTGGGAGGTCTTACTATAATAAATTCGCAAGTCCCATCACATTGATGATAAAGGCTTCAATCTAGTACGATCATTGAGTAATGTGCCAGACTGATCACCAGCTCAACCCAATAAAACGATTAACCTAGAAAAATCAAATCTAAGAGAAAAAAACAAGAGCAACGATGATTCACATATCCATTGCAGTTTGTCGTTGTTGGTATTGCGAAGAACGTGAGCAGTTAACACAAAGCTAATGTGCCAGGTTAGACATGAGCTGCTCTCAAGATTCAAGGCCCTCAAAACATGTCTTGCCTGGATATTTACAACAAAGCATTGAGAAAGCAATTAGGTTTCTTCAATTCTGTTTCTGCACTTTATGATTAAGTTATCTAAAAATCGGATGAAGATAATTATTTTTACCAACAATTTTTTATAACACTTATCAACTGTTGGATTATTTATATATTAAACCCTGGCTTTAGCAGGCAACTTAAGCTTAAGAACAGTTGATAGTAGTTTGGCAAAAATCTCAAATGGTAGAGGTTTTGAATTCAATTCCAAGTGCCTAATGCGTTTCCCTAAGTGTTTAGAATAGTTAACGGTAGTTCCACAAAATCTCATATTAACGAAATCTACCGGTATAAGAAAAATTCGTTTTTTTTAATTGAACAGTAGAATTGTCTGACAAAGAATTGCCAAAAAAGATTGTGTTAATTATCATTTAAATTGGATATCCATACTTTGCAGATGCTTAAAAAAGGGAATGAAATATGTGATCTAAATCACAAAATCCTTTAAACTTAGAATTTAGATTATTTTGAAGTTGAACTCAACTTGAATTTATATACCTATACATTCCAACTCGCCAAACTTTGTTCACATTCAACCAAAAGAAAAAACTTTGATCACATCAACTTGATGTATATCACGAACGTCGCTCCTGATTAGTTTATTATGTCACTTTAAAACATGCTCTAAGAGCGAATTTAGCATATGTTCCTTGCATGGACATGGTCGTTATCTAGATGTTTTACATTCAGAGTTCCAATTACTACAAATGCTTTTCCATGAAAATTATCGACCAATGTCTCAAAAAAAATTTGTGTTGACACTATCAACAGATTTGACTCATGTGGATATGATCAATCACTCATTAGGTCAATAAGACTAGGATCACCCCCATAATCTGGTGAACTATGGCAACAAATGGCCCATTCAAGACTCGTTCGATCGAGAAGAGAGAGAAATGAGATTCGGATTGATGGATCAATTTTTGGAAAGGACCAGCCATCGTTTATATTTATATAATTATTGGGAGTGCGCAATTGAAGCCCAATATCTTCACATTGATTAACATTTTGGGAGGTCTTACTATAATTAATTCTCAAGTCCCATCACATTGATGATAAAGGCTTCAATCTAGTATGATCATTGACTTTGCCCCTCGGCAACCATTTGTGAGGTTTGGTTGAGAGGGCATCGTGCAGACCAAGCAAAGGCATCGTGGGCCTTGTTGGCCAATAGGCAAGGGCATTGGGCCCTTGCTTAGATCCACACAAGGTCCACCATGCGGTCCCCTAGACCAAGTGAGAGCATTGCGATCCTCATCAGCCCAAAGTTTAAAAAAGAAAAAAAAATGAATAAATAATAAAAAATTTTAGAAAAATATCAAAAAATTTGTAAAATTTGTTTACGTCGGCACTGGCCATGTCATGTATGATGGCTGACATCCACGTTAGTAATTTCTAGCCTAAATTTTTTGAATGAATGGAATTCGTACCAATGTGAAATTATTTAGGACTAAATTGGTCTAATTGAAAAGTTTATAACTGAATTAGTACCAATGCAATAGGTTTATGAATAAATTGATACTTTTCTTGAATAGTTGGCAGTGATCTTGCAAAATCTCACATAATATTAGAGTGTGAGGTCCTGAGTTCAATTTGAAGCCCCTTATGTGTCTCTCTAAGTTTTAAGAATAGTTAACAGTAATTCTACAAAATCTTACGTCAATGAAATATATCGGTATAGGAAAAATTCATTTTTTTAATTGAACAGTTAGAACCGTTCGGTAGGGAATTAGCCAAAAAGATTGTGTTAACTATACAAAGGGAATGAAGTCTATGATCTAAATCACAAAATCCTTTACGCTTCGAGCCAATTCCGACTAGAATTTAGATTATTTTGAAGTTGAACTCAACTTGAATTTATATACCTATATGTTCCAACTCGTCAAACTTGGATCACATCAACTTGATAAATATCATGAAGGTCGCTCCTGATTGGTGTATGTCACTCTAAAACATGCTCTTAGAGTGAATTTGGCATCTGTTCCCTGCGTGGGCATTGTCGTTATCCAGAAGTTTCACTTTCAGAGTTGTAATTTCACTACAAATGCATTTCCATGAAAGTTATCGACCAATGTCTAATAGAAAATTTTGTGTTCACACTATCAACATATTCGATTCATGTGGATTTGATCATTCATTCATTAGGTTAATCAGGATAGGATTACCACCATAATTTGGTGAACTATGACAATGAACGGCCCATTCAAGCCTTGCTTGATCGAGAGGAGTGAGCAATGAGATTAGGATTGATGAATCCTTCTTTGGGAAGGACCGAATATTGCTTATATGTATGTAACTATTGAGAGCGCGTAGCAGAAATCCGATCCTTTTATTATGAAACTCCGCACTCGTACAAAAACATAAAAAAGTAACCGAAAACCAAACTGAAGATGCTAAAATGAGTTTGTAAGTGATTATTGGGTCAAAAGCAAAGCATGTTTTGGTATTTTCCGAATTTTCTGTTATTGTAAGTGTCAAAAACTTGAGCAATTCTTACATGTATATCGGAGTGATTATCCTAAACCAGCTAGTTTGAAAACTACACGTGACACAATAAGGGTTCTTATATATTTGTCAACGTATAAATCATGCTCATGTCGAATGTGGAATTATTAAAAAAAGGCATAGACATGATAGGAAGTGAAACATATGCCAATGCCGATATTATGTACAAGCAAAGGTATCAATCTTGGTGAGAACTTCAGGAACTTGTATCATGAATGGTTGTATAGTGCGTGCTTGCAAATCCAAAATGGGAGATTGTACAGCACTCGGGGAGTGATCAGATGTTCCAACTCCTTGGTGAAATACCGTCGATTTTCTTGTATCATAGAAAGTGCATAGAGCTGCACGTTCTCGACGTATTCATTACCTGCACGTAGCCAAGCGCTGAAGTATATCCCTCGAAAGATGGTATCGATGATGAAACCTGCGGAATAGTGCTCTTTCTCCAGATAGCAAAACGGCGAAAATTAATTTTTATTTTTCCTTTCCTTTTCAACGTGTCACGTTAATATAGGCCAATCACAACTTTGACAAACCTTCTTGTGCTGACTTCCAATGCATACGTGGCCCAAGAAAGGTAGGTGCGTTCAAAGAAGAAGAGAAGGCCTAACATGAACATGAAGAGCACATCAGATAATCCAGGATGACCTGCCTTGTCACCCTGCAATCATACGCATCGATCGACATGCACGGAGACCCCAATGGAAGCTCTTTTCCAAGAAGCAGGCAAGTCATCCTTGGCTAACAAACAAGACTCATCATGTCATGCAAGGCCTCTCTATTAATGATCTGCCCTAAGAATCAATCAACGTTAATACTCTAATATTAGTTGTGGATTAGGTTGTGTCGAAAAACCGATCTTCACTATAATTAGGTAGTCATAATGTCTTGCTAGAGACTGCTTATGACTTGTGGGCCAAAAAGAGTTTTGAGCACACTGTTAATGTTTAATGAACCCACAAGGTCGCACACAATTGCAAACGGACTTAATATTTTCTATGCACCTTGATCTACTTAAGAAGTAGATTTTAATTTATTCTCCTATTTAAATTATCTATGCGGTCATGCACGTTATGAGATAGCGTTACATGTACGATTGGAAGTGGATAGTTTGACGGGCCCAAATCGCCTAGCCCACTTTTTTTAATTCCGCTGGATAATGAAGCTATATAAATAGATAGAGAATCGTTCTTTGTCTAGGGTTTTTCCGATATAGTATCGAAAATCAAAAGGCGTTGAAGAAAAGAAACTTCAAAATCTTTCGCTAGCACGTAGATCGTTGGAGAATTCTGTTCATGTGTGTGGATACCGGTAGAAGCGCGACACTTGGGGTGCTAATTTAGACACAATCGGTTGCCGATTTATCTTTGATGTGCAAAAGGTATGTTTCGAAATTCTTTTTCGATTTCAATATACACATAGATCTTGTCTAGGGTTCTATATTCCGTTGAGTTGTTTTTCGTTAATGAACTCCTCACAAAAACATTCCAATGCCTCTCGGTGTTTGATGTGATAAATAAAAAGAACCGACAACAGTTGTATCTTGGAGGAGTAGCTGCTTTTAGAAGGAAGAAGAAGCCTAACATGAAAAATAATAGACTTTCTGACTAGCCAAGGAGATTGCCTGAAACCAGCACGAACTACTCGAACACTCAGTTCAGGTCGAATAGATCGAATCCGGAGCAGGCAAGTCATTCTTGGCTACCAAATAAGACTCTTGTCTTCATGCTAGCCTCTCTTCTTCTCCTCCTAGACAAGTCCCATGCTTCAATTTTTTTGCTTGCCTTCATGTCTGGTTTTATAGGGAATGGAAGCGAATATGAGATCAGATTCCAAGGCCCCCCTATGACCTCCTTAAGTTAACTTTCTTCATGCAAATCTTCTCTTTTTAATTTGTCCTTTTTTCATGAGCATTTAATAATTCTTATCACTTTCCTAGGTGATTAAGCTCCCCATATTAGAATATCTTCTTTTATAAGCCCAGGGATTACAGGTGTGTATCAGCATCATCCTGTTACATTTTCCGTGAGGCAACTTGGGTTGAAATCAACATTACCGGGCTTTAGTTGCATTTCAGAAAAAGTGTGCCGCCTTGTGCAATTTTTGAATCACAATGCATTTCATGGACCAAAACCCAGCTTGGCAGTGAACCATATCAGATGATTTCTAGACATAAAATCCTGAATAAAATGATAAAATGAGGTCCTTTATGATGAGTTTGCACTAAGCATTACTTCTTTGCTAGAACCGCTTGACTGTGCCGGTGCTAAATATGAGTGTTGAAAAAAGATATAATTGACAAATCTTGCCAAAATAATGGTACTAAATGGGTCCAAAAGGTCAAACTAGACATGCAGGTTTAGCTTGAATTCAGAGATAATCTGATTCTCTATACCCACAACTCTTATCCTCAAAAATGGATTTGTGGGTGTCTCTGTTCCTGACCCTCACAATACCTCCACTTGGAATGTTTCCGATCTCTCTCCATCAGAAGCAGCAAAATATCTGATACCGTAGGTTCTCGTTTTGAATTTGGATTCTTGATTAGAGTTGAATTTTATTTCATGCTTGCATCTTTTAGTGATAGAATTCTTGGCAAGCAGACTGATCATTCCTCTTATCCTTCAATTCTTTATGTGTGTACGTACAGATCTCAATGGCATGGAGACATCAACTTGTGAAAGATGCCCTTCAGAGGAAAGGTCAATGACCCTGCCACCAAACGCAGGGTTCTTTCTTTCTTTTTCTATTTCTTTGGTGCTGATTGACTTTTTTCACTTGAATTACATCTTGCACCCTTTCTTTGGAATTGATATTCCATTGGTAGCAATCCCTCCAAAAAAATACCGTGATGGGACCAGTTGTATCACGTGTTATGGACCGATTATAAGATCTTCAATCAGAGTGAGAACATCAATAAAAGGAAAAGAATGCAATGCTTTCTACAGTTGTGACTCTCTTTCCCTTCTGAAACTTTCGTTTCCGGAAAGCACAGAGACATTTTCATGCGTAGCTCCAGAAGTGCAGCTGAACTTTAAAGTAAAGATTTTGAATTCAGGTTGCCGGATAAGTGTATATAGCTTCTAAACGGAGAGAGAAAGAGAAGTTCATGCGGCAGGATATTTCGGGGTCGTGATTTGAGAGTGTGCATCAACACGGAATTAGACCTTCATTTCTCCAATTGAAAAGCACTAGTGCCCTAATGGTTGTCAAAGCAAAGAGGCTTTAGTTCTGTTATGGTAACTGCAAAAGAGATGTGCATGTTTAGAGCAAGTCGGAACCCATGACTGTGGCCAAGAAAAGGGTAATCGAGAATCACTTACGATAAGATCTATATGTCTATGATCAATTAGATTGATTTATCCATCCCATTTGCAGATGAATAACACATGGGCACGCTATGATTTGTTATAACCCTTTCTAGAAGTACATTTTCAGTGAATTTTGGACATAATATACCTTCTTTGAATTGCAAGTGCCATAATTGGACCGGTTAATTATCTGATGTGAGTACACAAGAGAACCGGCCATCGGCAACGTGCTTCTTCAACTTAAGTTGGAGAAGCCATTAACGAGTAACCGTCCATTAATTTTTTTTAAAGCAAGTTTTCGACTAAAATTACATTAGCAACTTCGGATATTCTTCTTTGAGTTGTATCGGAAGTCGATAATTTCTTATCTCGATGATCCTAAGGAGAACTAATAAAGAATACGAGGGAGTGGATCTCCATCTTAGAGTTACTATTGGATGTACCTACAATATCTATTTTGATATATATAATTCTTATAAATTGTGTCTTAGGTGCATTAAGAGTAAAGGATTCAGTAATCCTAGAAAGGATTATATTTATATGATGTTTTTTAGGGAAAGTTATCAAAAAATCCTAAGTCTATTGCACTTTTGCCAATTAAATGTTAAACCTTTCAACTTTGTCAATTAAGTCCTAAACATTTTCATTTGTAGTCAATTGAGTCTATCCGGCCAATTTTGGTCCGAAATCGTTGACGTGGCCGTTGGCGTGGTACTAACGTGAACATTTTAAAATAATATTTTAATAATTAATGAATTTTTTATATTTTTCCCCTTTTCTCTCTTTTTTTTCTATGTTTTGAAGTTAGGGCCAATGAGGGTGGCTGACTGACCCTGGTCGGCCACAGGCGAGGGCCAGCGACCCTCATAGGCTATGGGCGAGGGCATCGCGGCCCTCGCCAAATCTGGCTAGGCGAGGGCTTGGCGTCCCTTGCCGGCTCCAAGCGAGGGCATGGGGCCAAAGCGAGGCCGCCAAGTGCCTCGCTTGGGGCCGGCGAGGGCCACCAAACCATCGCCTAGCTAGATTGGGCAAGGGCATCGCAAACCTCACCAAATCTGGGCAAAGGCTCGTGTGCCCTCACTTTGGTCAACGAGGGCATTGTGGCCCTCGCCCAAAGCTGACAAGGGCTCGCGCACCCTTGTCCAGAGCTAGCAAGGGTTGGCTGGCCACCCTCGCCGGCCCTAATTTCAAACCCCAAAAAAAAATAGTGGAAAGGAAAAAAATCATAAATTATTAAAATATTATTTTAAAATGTCCACGTCAGCGATTTTTAACCAAAATTGACCATATGGACTCAATTGGCAAGAAATGAAAGGTTTAGGATTCAATTGGCAAAGTTAAGAGATTTTTTACTGAATCGGCAAAAGTGCAATAGGTTTATGACGTTTTGGATAGTTTTCCCATGTTTTTTATGACCTCTATTTGAGGAGGTAGTAGAAACATGAAATATAGTTGAAGATTTTTATAGATTACATGAGAGTTGACTTACACAAATTTTAAGTGAATGATTAGATATTCTTAGCCTACACGGGAATTTCAGAGGACTATTCGATGGCTGATGAAAATTTGAGGAATCAGACTTATGCTTCAATTGACGTTACAATATCAAATTTTGGGGATATCTTGAGATTATGTTTCGGGTGTAGAAAAACAAGAACTTGATGATGCTAGGGAAAACTGTCTTAAGGTTATTATGTTAACTGATAATACTTTTGAGATAGTAGAGACCATTCAAGAATTGATTTTAGAGTTGGCGAAAACATAGATCGCTTGAATACTTGATTGCTTTAGTACTTTCATTTTAGGCCATGACGAACAAATCACTTAAATTTCAAAGGACGTTGTATGCCCAACTTGATCAAGCAATATACATGAAGGGTATATGATACCACCCTTAGTTGGATCATCAGTAACATTCTTTGATAAACATGTCCTTTTTTCAATCCGAATTTCGTCTTACCGGAGAAATGAAAGGAAAACTAGTAAGGCTCACTTGCACTGCTTGTCTGGGTACTTTGAAAAGGCATATTGTGAATTTGGAGATGAATATGTACATTTAATAGTGTTGAAAATATGTCTCGAGTTTGAGCTCGATAAACGAAATCTAACTCAAGATTAATTGTTATTTGTGAAGGTATGAATATTCTGAGTTTGAATATTTTTACGGACATTCGAAATTGAGCAATACATAAACTCTTCTTTGGGGCACACAAATTAATCTTCTGGAGTCAGACTCTTGAAGGTGAAGTCACGGCCAAGCATAAGGCGGCCAAAGAAGAGATAAAATAGGAAAGTCAAAATTTAGTTTTGGTTGACCGTATATCACTTGGATTACTTTTCCTATTGGATGAGGCTATTTTCCCGATCGAATTTTGCACTTCCTCTGGCGGTGGGTTTAATATAAATACTTATCAAGATTCCTTTGGAGAAGTCAGAGAAGTATTGAAGCGCCACGGCTAACGTCGAGTGCTTGGCGTGGGTTTATCTCGCTGGGATTTTGTTTGCGGAATTACACCAAGAGCTCAAGTGTTCGTAGCGATTAAATCTTGTGTTAAGATTAGTGTGCAATTCTTTTGTGAGATTGAGATATTATTTCGTGAAAAATTGTGAGGCTAAACACTGTGTGAGTTGTTGGATGTAATTAGGGCGTGGGAAACATCGAGAGTATTTGAGTGACTCGACTGTGGCTGTAATCTCCGTTGTATTGCTTGATCTATAATGAAATTCCGTGCTGCTTTCCCCGTGAATGTAAGTCACTACAACCGAACCACGTAAATCTGGTGTCCAATTTATTTTCTTATTCTGTCAATTTTATTATTCGATCGCTTGGCTTTCGCAACAAATAAAAAGTTCTCATTGCTGGTATTTCGAAGAACGTGAATAACTAACGTGGAGTAGATGTGCCGGGTGAGACACAAACTGCTCCTAAGGCCCTCAAAGCACGTTTTGCCTGGATGTTTATGGCAGAGTAAGGAGAAGCATCTAGGTTTCTTCTAGTGGCAAGTCACTCCGTGGAGAGATGTGATCGGGCTTGAAAAGAGGTGAAGGTATGGTGCCTACTTTGGCTATAATTTGGAAGAAAACGAACAGGTAGGGTTTGTGGAAAGTACCATAAAAGTTCTTAATCTATTACATTGATGTTAATTCAATCCTGTTGCGACCTCCTTGCGAGCATCCCTCGGGGGCCAAGGGTGGATTAGAGGCTAGTGGATTGCTAAATCTAAACCTAGGACTTAACTTGAGCTATCTCAAATTCATGCCAACTCACAACTTAAGGTTCAAATTATTAATATGTAAAATCAATTTTTATTTAGAAGTCGTCACTAATCAATTTAGGGAGAGTTGATAAAAAACCCAAGTAAGGCAACGGGAAAATCGCCTTACTCCTACGAACTAGAGATTTTAAGAATTCGGGGATTTGATTACCCTAGTTGTCTAACAAGTACCATTTCGGTATCTAATATTGTTCAAACACCATCTAAAGCGCTCATGCAGTCTTCCTATAGATTGTGAATCCTAGGGTTCTAATCCTAACTAGGGTAAGTAAACGACAATCAATGCATCAAAAGTGCGCAAACAAAGGCCTAACATACCTTTAATCGAGCACATGCAAGGTTGAATTAAATATGCATGCAGTTCAAACATGTGAATCAACCAACGTGCAATCAAGCATGGCATTTATGATACAAGAAAGCAAGAAAAGCCAATTCCATAGCCCAAATTCCATTTTTTTGATTTTTCAGAATATTTTTAAGAGTTAATATCACAAAAAACCCCAAGCTAGTACACTCGTAACAAATTTACCCAAAACTATTTTTTTTTATTACAAAAAATCTCAAACTTGTACACCTATGTTAATTTTACCTTGAACTGTTTGTTTGATCACCAAAAATACCAAACTATTACACTTGAGATAATTTTACCCCAAACTAATTTTTGAATATTTTATTTTATTTTTCCGATTTATTTTATTTTTTATTTTTTTCTTATTCCTTTCTTTTTTTTTTTTCCCTTTTTCTTCAACCTTTGGCCGACGACGTCAACCCCGCTGGCCGCTGGCGAGGCCAACCTCGCTGTTGCTGGGCAAGGCCGACCCTGCCGACAACTGGTGAGGTTGGCCTTGCCCACCCTTGGCGAGGTCGGCCTCGCCCGATTCTTGGGGGGGTCGTCCTTCCGCTGCCGGCGGCGGGCCGAGCCTCAAAATTTGTTGTCAACCCCATAGCTAATTGAGAAGGATGCAGGTAGGATAGGCATAACTAAAAATCTGTAAAAATTTGTTGTCAACAACAACAGTGAGCTAGGCTCAACAAGTAAAATTTCTGTCAACCTATACCAAACAAGAATATCATGCATATTAACAGGCATAAGTATGACAATCTTCTGGCTGGACTTACTGATCAAACAAAACATAATTTATTGTTCCACATTAGTAACTATCTCCAATGTGATGCTTTAACTCAGCAATCACAATCAACAGCACAATTCAAACATGCACACACAATTTCACACTTGCATGGGTATTATTATCTCACTCCAAGTCACATGCTCGATGCGCTCGTCGATCACGCAAGGAGGAAAACTCTCATCTGGTAGAGTTCTATGCGCACTTTGATCTGCCACAATGTACGTTGGAGTTCCCAACGGCCCACGCAGGCTTCGTAATCCATAGATCACGGCATCCCGATCACACTCCTGGGGCATCTAGGGCAGAATCCTCCTAAGCATCGTAGTCCACCGACCATGGCATCGCGTCTTCCCTTCGACTCCTCGAGGCATCATCGGTCCATAAACCGACGGCATTCAACAACCCAGCAAGCCACACATACATTCAACTCATGCAACGCATAGATCACTCACAACAATAAATCTTTTTCATTGTCACATAGACGACAACATAACAATCAATTCTTTCTAACATCACTTGCCAGTTACAAGCTCGTTTATGAACTTGGTCTTACTTACCCTATCATTTGGCATCTAATCAAGGTCTATCTTACCACATTTGAAAGCTCAAAATGTTTAGATTCTATCTCCAGAGGACCTCAAATCAAGATTCCCACGTTTTTAATTAGAAAATAATAAATCTTTGAAACAAAGTAAAATTGGACAGTTTTGCGCCGTTTTCAAAATCAGATTAAAATAAGTAGTAATTGAACTTCGAAATTATAAATTTTGAATATGTCACAGAGGACACCTTGAAAAAAGATTTTCATGAGGCTTCAAAGTCTAATTCTTTCTGTAAATACCTCATTTGGGAGCTTAAAGCCAGACTAAAAACTGTTCATTGGAACAGAATCCTTGCCTCTCAAGATGAGCTTAGTTCAGTACCCAAATCCTCTCCAAAAATTATAAAATTTAAATATGTTGTAGAACAAGAAGTCCACAAGAAATTTTGTGAGGGGAGTTTGTTCTGAATCCTTCTAGTAAATTTTATAAAAATTCAAGAATGTGAAAATGTCACTGAAACAGTGCACCCAAGCAATCTAGCACGGGTTGGAGATTATGCCTTCGTGCTACCCAAAACAACTCCAAAAATTATGGAATTAAAATATGTTATACTTCCAAATATTTTAAACAACTTTCATGGTAGAAGTTTTTCAAGATTCGGACCACAAAAATCTCTACAAAATTGGGAAATGGTAAGGGTCCAGCAAAAACCCTAGTCTGGAAATCACAATCTAAGTTCAAGAACAGCTCAATACTTGATCCCCATGAGTTTGGTGCTCAAAAACACTCACAACCAAAACTAATGTCCATTACCACCATCCATTTCCATCAATATCCTTAACCCATGCCCAAATTCAACATGCAACCCATTCCAATCTAATATAAAGAGGCAGAATTTCACTTGCTTCAAGCGTCGATGTGGTGTGGCATTGGTTTAGGCTTGAAAACAGAGAGTCCTCACTCCCGGTTGTATCCTTCAGCTCACGAGCAGCAAAATTCTCCGGCACGACAAGGATTTTTGGCGGTCCTGCAACTAGTTGATCGGAAGGAGTGGACGGGCTGTGCTGGTTTGTCGGGGAAAGAAAGACTAAGTAGAAGATCAAGAAGGATTCGGTGGGACATAATGCCGAGAGGAAAATTGGCAAATTGTGTTCCTTCCCTTTGCATGTCAAACAAAGTTCGTGGGGTGATGGCTGGCATGTGGCAATGATGAATTGACGTGGCAAGAAGAGGAGAATGAGGAGGTGGCTGCTGGTGAATGTAGATGGCGTGGCGTGAGAAGGAAGAAAGAAAGTGGCAGCTTGGTGGTGTGGGCATGTGAAAAGGAGATATGCGTGGCAATGAAGGAGAGAGGGAAGGTGGCGGATGAGCGTGTAATGGTGAGGGAAAGATGGTGTGGAAAATGGGAAAAAGGCAGAAGAATGTGCTCACCCCAACCACTGGGCGCACGAATTTGGCAAGGTGAGTGATAGGGAGAAAAGGTGATCAAAATAAACATGAGGAATTGGTATAATGAAAACAGTTAATTTGTATGACGATGTTAGTCGAAGAAAAGATATGTGATTGTAGAATGGTCTTACAGGGTTTCAATGATGATGATATGGCGGCATCGTAATAATATCCAAGTCTTCCGGAGTTAACGCTTTTGTCGCTTGTTAACGATTATACAAATTCTCACATAACGTTCCATTACGTACATCTGTCAAACTACGAACGGAAATTCAGTATGTCATAACAAACCCCTTACCGTGATGCTTGGACCGAAAACAGAGACGACATGAGCCAGAGTTTCCGCAAAAGGGATTGCCGTAAACTCCGGCCAACCTACACAAAAAACAGGGGATAACATAGTCGAGAGGCACTCACCAATTGAAACTTCGGCTTGGGGGTTGCTGTTTGACTCACAGGCAACGGTGAGACTGGTGGGGTTCTCAAAATCTCACTCTTGCTCTCTATCTCTCTCGATCTACTCTGATTGTTTTCTCTAAAAAATGGCCGACCCTTCCCTCTCCTCTTTCTTTGGCTTTTATGGCGACCAGTGGCCACCTGCTCCTCTTCTCTGAGCCACTCAATGTCTGCTCTCTTTGCTCTTCATTTTTTGGCCTCTCAATTTCGCTTGGTTGTTTGGTGGCCGCCTCTGTACTCGGCTGTGGATCGGCCATTGTGACAGTGGAGGGGGAAAGGAGTGAGGAAGAGAGAGGGGAAAAGTCGGGCCAAGTTTGGCTTGCACGAAAGGCGAGTGGCCTCAGCTTGGCTCGCACGGAAGAGAAGAAGAAAAGGAAAAAAAAACGAGCTGGGAAAGGGGAAGAAGGAGAGGACTGGGTCGACCTAACCCAATTCGTTTTTTTAATAAAAAAGGAAATATATTCTAATAATGCATAATGCACCTAATGTCTATATGCCATACAATTAAATAGAAATAATATTGTTTTAGGAGTTAAAAATTTAATTCCTAAAATTTGTGCAATTAATTTAATTGGGCAAAAATATAGGTGTCAACAAGTCCTAAATCTTTTAATTAGTATAATTCAATCCTAAATCTTTTAAATTCATGCCAATTGAGTTCATCCGATCAATTTTGATCGGAAAATTTAATTCCTATGTGACGCTATCGACACTAGCATAGACATTTTTTTAAAGATATTTTGAGTTTTTTTTTATAATTTTTTTAATATTGGGGGGATTGAGGATCGGCAACCCTTGCCGGCATTAGGCGAGGGCGTTGCGGCCCTCGTCGACTTTGAGTGAGGGCCACAACACCTTGGCCTGATATGGATGTCTCGGCTTCGCCCGGGGCCAACAAGGGTTGGCCCCCTAAGCCCGCCCCCACCCCCCTCCCCCCAAAAAAAAGTAAATAGAAGAAAAGAAAAAAAAATACCATAAAAAAAATGTCAACGTCAGCACCGGCATCACGTAGAACAATCGGGGTCCATGTCAGCAATTTCCAATCAAGATTGGTCCAATGAATTCAATTGGCACATATATAAAATGTTTATGACTAAATTGATCTAATTGAAAAGTTTATGACTGAAATGACACAAATGTAATAAATTTAGGACCTCTTTTGACATTTGTTTACTTCAAGGAGTGGCTTAAAAAAAGAACTACCCGAATTGATGTCCGAGTTGATCCGAACAAAAACTTGGCTTTTTGGATTGGGATGTAAGTAAAAAAAACGACCTTCTTTGAATTTCAAGTGAAAAGTTCCAACAGGAACACATTACTAAATCTGTTTCGAAACCAAATAATAAGAGTAAAAGCTTATGAATTGTTCTCAAGCCATTCTTTTTCTAACAATTCCAAAGCTTATCGATTGGTCGTGATATGAGAAGCCCCTTTTATTGTTGAGTTGTTTGATAAAGTTAACTAAAGTAACCTGCCCCGTGTGATTCGAAGTGGGGCATAAATCTGATGGGGTTATTCTTTAGAAAAATCATTCCTTAGTAAATTGGTACAAAAACGCGGCTAAGCACAAATTAACCTCGTTCTAGTTTGGATTAAGACAATTAAGGATGGCTATGCAGTCTTAAAAACAAGAAAAGATAACATGACCCAACTTGACCTGTTTTTCGGTTTTCGGTTCTATGCGAGTCGGGTCACAAAACGAAACCTATACCTTTCGTGTCTGGATCGGGTAGGATATCTATGAGGACCCAAACTGAACTGATCCGTCAACACCCTTAGCTCGACACTGTTTCACTGCCTAGTTAGCTATGCACAATCGACTGACCACAAAGGACAGGTTTAGTAACGTGGGGCATGCAGGTACCTCCACTCTGTTGTTTCTCTAATGCTGCTGGTGAAGACAGGAACCACTTGTTTTCCGAATGTTTTCTCTCTGCAAGTTTGGGGGGCCATTTTGCAGCTTCATCTTGCTGATAGAACTCCTGGACATTGGAAGAAAATAGTTGCTTGGGCTTGTTCTGTTTTTAGAGGAAAGGCATTCCCCCATTTGTTGTTTAAGTTCTCTTAGTGTGCTTCTCTTTACTATATTTGGAGTGCGAGCAATAGTTGTTAACTCCTCTTTCGTGGTAAGCTCTTCCTCAATTCTCGCTCAAACAAAGAGATTATTTAGACATAAGATTCGCATTTTTTTTAATGTTAAAAGAAAGGTATCTATAGAAAGGCATAAAAACTATGTCTTGTAACTGGGGAATTGATGATTGGGTCCCTTGGATGATTGTATTGAGCTGGTAGCACGTTTGCTACAAAGAAAAGTTACTTGGGCTCTTTTGTGATTTGATGCGAATAAAACCGGAATTATTGAAAAGAAAAGTTACCGACACTATTATGACATTTTCTTTCGAATTATTGAAAAGAAAATTACTTTGGCTGTTTTAATAAGTACAGAAATAGGACTTAACATTTTAGCTATTAGTTGATTGAGGACTTACGGTATTAATCTGGTCAATCGAGAATTTAAGGTTTTAAAAAAGCCCCAATCATGTCTCAAGCTCACCTTCGGTGGAATTCAAGAATGGGAAATGGCACGTGGCAAATCACCAAAAATTGCACTTGGGAGCCACATCGGATTTCCTATGCTTGGAATTTACTAATGGCGAGCTTGAGATTTGATTGGGACTTTCAAAACAAGTCTTCAGTTGACCAAAATAAAAATTTTGTAGTCTAAAGTTGATTAACAACTGAAACTTTAAAGCTTGTTTCAACACTTACCAATAAGTTATCTGGAAATGGGGCGAAGCTAATATTTTTAACCTACAGTTTTTAACACCTATCAAAAAGTAAAGGAATTGAAAATGCATGTATTGGAATTAAAAATCGCAAGAAAGGCAATAGTTCTAGAAATTCAAAAGTACTGGAAAGGTAAATTTGCAAAAAAACTTAAGAATAAATTGCAATAACAGGTATTCTGTTATTGATTGAGCGAACATTTATAAAGATTACCATGTAGGTACTTATATTCTACCAGCAGAACTTATTTACGAACAGTCATGAATTTTGAATCTGAAAATAGCTCCTTAGTACTATTTACAGTTATTGATAAGCAATCATGATCCGAGGCACAGTCCTTTATAATCCAATTGTTGTTATCCACAAGGAGTTACATTTTCCAAGATCATAGATATAACCAACAGGCAATCATGTGCTTGCATCGATCCATCATCTTTTGTTTTTCGAGCTCCAACACTTGGCGAAATCTACAATAGTTGGCCATTGATGATGCTCATTGATTGGCAAAGAACCTCGGTCTATAACTTCTGTGATGTCAGCTACCGATGACTCTATGAGTGAGTTATCAATTTCCTTCAAGTTATTGACTGCTTTGTTCATTAATGATCTCCATTTTTACCAAACTTTGCTCTCATTGACTAAACATGCCACTTGTCAATAATCGAAAAGTTAATCATTATGTTAATGTCAACACATGCTCTTAAAACGAATTTAGCATCTATTCTATGCATGTACATGGCGACATTGGCGTTACCCAAATGTTTTACTTTAGAGTTCCTAATTCACTACAAATGCGTTTCCATGAAAGTTGTCAACCAATGTCTTATAGAAAACTTCTTGTTTACACTATCCCCCATCCAAGCGTCGTTTGATTGAGAGAATAGAGCAATGAGATTCGGATCAATGAAGATACAAATTCTTATCACACGCGCGCACGTGCAATTTGCCAATTTTTTCATACTTCAAATTTTGTAAGGAAAATACCAAAAGCATACCTCATAGCTAACCTAATGATCACTTATATACCATATACAAGTGGTGGAGATCATTTTGCACTTTTACATCAATTATCATTGGGTCCCTAGTTACGGAAATGTCTTTTTCTTCTCAAAATAAATCCTAACTTTTTGCACCGGCGCATGGCACTTAAAATGTTCAGTACAAGTGTGTGCTTGCAAAATCCAAAATGTAAGAGTGCACGGCACGCGGAAAGTGATAGGATGTTCAAAATCTTCGGTGAAAAACTGTTGATTTGCATGTATCATCGAATGTGCATATAGCCACACATTCTCGAAGTATTCATCATCTGAACGTAGCCATGCGTTGAAGTATTCCCTCAAAGTCAGATGCTTGTGGACATGTGGACTGACTTTATTCCTCTAGACAAGTTCAAGCTTTGCTTGAGCTTGATAGATGTCTGATATGAGATGTTGGGAGAGCCGATATGAATGATGAGCACTATGACTGGGTTTCAAATGTCAAGTCAATTGGGAGATTGTTAAATTATATCTTGAGTTTAAGCCATTTACAGAATCCGTGGTTTAAGGACATATCTAAAGAATCTGTTGAAGGGAATATTAATAGATATGTTGAGATTTGTTTTTATTTGGTTGGATAACTATCCTAGTTTGAGCAAAAGTTATCAAGAAAGGATGCTTCTGTACAGTCAAAACCAAAAAGGAAACAAAGGGGTTCAAGTATATTTTATAAATATATATTGTAATTGTTTGCGTTAGAGGAAGAGGACGTGGGCTTTTGGAATTTCTTGCAGTTCGGCCGGAGACGCAACAAGAAGCGTATAGGGATGCCCATTGTTGATTAGCCGCGCAAGAAACAGAAAAGGTGAAGACGATCCTCAGACGTACGAAGTCCTCTGATCACCGAGGACTTGTGCACTAAGAAGTTTACATCCAATTGAGACGTTTTCTCCGTGAAGACATGAGTGGTCAAGCCGTGAGGTAATTCTTGTGATCTATTTAATGAGCAAGTGTATTGGGTGTAATTTATGTGTGGGAAACATTCAAACGTGTGAGTAATTCAACTTTGTAATTCTTTGACTTGATAGTGAACTATTTGCTAATGGCTTTCCATATGAATGTAGGTATGTAAATCTTGCGATTTAATTGCAAGATCCATTAGCGTTTCCACGTTATATATCAATAGTTTTGATAATCAAACTTGCAAAATTGGAGTGTTCCTTCTCCATAGCAAAACCGCAAAAATCTATTTTCATTTTTCCTTTCCTTTTCAGCTTTTTATGTTAATATAAGCTGCCATTCGCAACTTTCACAGACCTTGTGCTGACTTCCAATGCACCTGTGGCCCAACGAAGGTAGGCGCTTTCAAAGAAGAAGAGAAGGCCTAACATGAACGTGAAGAGCACGTCAGACAAGCCAGGATGACCTGCCTGCAGACCATGCAATCGTGCGCATCAATCGACGAGAACGGCGATCATAATCGAAGCCTCTTGCATGAAGCAGGCAAGTCATCCTTGGCTAACAAACTAGACTCGTCATGTCATGTAAGGCCTCTCTTCCTCACAAAAACATTCCAGTGCCTCTCGGTGTGTGAGGTGATCTTGTATCTTCAAGGAGTAGTTGCTTTTAGAAGGAAGAAGAAGCCTGACATGAAAGAAAAGAGACTTTCTGACTAGCCAAGGAGACTGCCTGATACCGACACGAACTACTCGAACACTCAGTTCAGCTCGGATAGAGTGAGTTCGGAGCAGGCAAGTCATCCTTGGCTACCAAATGAGGCTCTCATCTTCATGTTAGCCTCTCTTCTTCTTCTCCTACTCAAGTCCAATGCTTAAATTTTTTGCTTGCATTTATGTCTCTATTTATAGGGAATGGAAGCGAATATGAGATTAGATCGAAGCCAATCAGACTTTTATTAGTGGGGTATTTCGAATGTCAATTTTAGTGGGACCTCCTTGAGTCAATTTGCCTCATACATATCTTCTCCTTTTACTTTGTTTTTTTTAAAAGCATGTAATAATCGTTATCGCTCTCAAAGGTATGATTAAGCTCCTTATACTAGAATATCATCATTTTATATGCGGAGGGCTTACAGGTGTGTAATGTACCCTGAACTGCGCAAAAGAGCCCATCGAAAACTTACGAGAAGATATCGATGGATGGCTCTTAATTAGGTATTTATTAGCTTAATCCTCTTACATTTTTCTTGTGCCAACTTGGGTTGAAGTCAATATTACTAGGATTTAGTTGCATTTCAAAAATAAGGGTGCTTCTCGCAATCCTTAATTGCATTGCATTTCATGGACCAAAACCCAGCTTGGCAATGAACTATATCAGATGATTTTTTGTCATATTATCCTGAATAAGATGATTAAATGAGGTCCTTTATGATGCAGAGTTTAAAATAAGTATTTACTTCTTTGCGAGAACAGCTTGAATGTGCCGACGCTAGACATTAGCGGCTGAAAAGAAAATAGACATTTTCCAAAATAAAGGTACTAGTTTGGTCCAAAAAGCCAAGCTTGAATTCAGAGATAATTACGACCAAAAAAAAAATTCAGAGATAATTTGATTCTCTATACCCACAGCTCTTATCCTCAAGACTGAAATTATGGGTGTCTCTGTTCCTGATCTTCACAACACGTCCACATGGAATGTTCCTGAACTTTTTACATCAAAAGCAGCACAACATCTAACACAAAAGTTTATTGTTTTAAAATTGGATTCTTGACTAGAGGTGAATTCTATTTTAAGCTATCTGAGAGAATTCTTTGCAAACAGACTATCAATCCTCTTATCCTTCAATTCCTTCTTTTCTTTTTTTGTGTACGTATATGATCCAAATGGCATGGAGACAACAACTTGTGAAAGATGCCCTCCAGGGCAAAAGTCAATGACTCTGCCACTAAACAGAGGGTTCCTTTTTCTGTATGCTAATTTCTTTGTTCGCTTAGCTTACATCTTGCACTTTTCTTTGGCATTGATATTCCATTTGTTGCAATTCCTCCAAAAAAATACCCTGATGAGGACCAGTTAAATTAAATGTCACGGACAGCTAACATGATCATCAATCGAGTGAGAATATCACCAAAAGAAAAGGAATGCAAGGCTTTCTACAGTCGTAACTCTCATTCACTTCTAAAATTTTCATTTCTGGAAAGCACAGAGACATTTCCATGCGTAGCTCCACAAGTACAGCTGAATTTTGAACGAAATTTTTTGAATTTAAGGTTGCCAGAGATGTGTGTATAACTTCTAAATGGAAAGAGAAAGAGAAATGCTTGAAGAAGGACAGTTCAGGGTTGTGATTCGAGGGTGTGCATCAACACTGAATCAGACTTCATGTCTCCAATTGAAAAGCACTAGTGCAGAAATGGTTGTCAAAGAAAAGAGACTTTAGTTCTGTTAAGGTTGCTGAAAAGAGATGTGCATGCTTATAGAAGTCAGAACCCATGACTGTGGCCAAGAAAATGGTAATCGAGAATCATTTTACGATAAGCTTTTATCCTGTTGATCGCTTGGTGAAAAATTAGTTTCCGTGACTGTTGCATGAACAGCCGGATCTATATGTCTACGACTGATTAGATCAATTTATCCATTTGCAGATAAATTACACAAGGATACGGGATGATTTGCCAGCACCGTTTCTGGAAGTAATTTTTCAGTGAATTTTGGACAATATAAACCTTCTTTGGATTTCAAGTGCCATAACTGAACCAATTTATTATCTGGTGTGATTATACAAGAGATAATACTTACCCGTTTAGAAGAATAATCATGTATAGGAACAATAGACTTAATGTTTCCTCCATCTCAAAGTAAGAAAATATTTATACGTCTCTAAAGAAGGCATACTAAACTGTGATCCCTAGCGGGAGACGAAAAAGATCACCAGAAGAAACCAACAGTCAATATCCCTCTTCCCTACATACATAGACAAAACCTGCGACTCCATCAAACTCTTTCATTCACTGTAGGGGATCAGACGAGAGCTTGCTGGCGGATGTGATGGTAATAGCCAAGTAGCAGAAGAAGGCCAAGTACAAGAAAACAACGGAAACCAACACTAAGTTGCAGAACTCGGTCACTCTGTTGCAAGGCCAACCTACCCCATCCTCCTCTTCCTGTAATAACCTGCACACCCGACAGTCGTCCCCACCGCACATCTACATATCATTGGCACCATCATTGCGTGCATCATCAAAATGAATTCACCAGTTGTAGCCCAAAGTTAAGTTTAAGAAGCCATATACAAGTGGCCCTCCACTATTCATTCACTATAGTCCTCTTAAGTTAAGAATGAACTTTCCTTTTCCAATATCTATAAGACCAAGTCAATACCACAAGCCAAGTTCATTAATAACTGGTTCACCTAGACACTCGGACAAGTGCAGGATAGGTTTTCAAATAGTTTCATCTGTAAGTCCACACCCACCAGAGTAAAATCACATTAGCAACATTAGGGGTGAGCAAGATGGATTGCCCAAACCGGGACCGGACCGGACTGATCAGTTTGGTCCAGTTCTCGAGAATATCGGTCCGATTCCCGATTCCTAAAAGTAGAACCGGTTTCCGGGCCGTCCGGTTCCCAATTCTAGGGTGAGAATCAGACCGTACCGGACCAATAAATATATATTTTTCTAATTTTTTCATGTGTATATATATTTATTTACTTTTAAAATTTTTGAAAAGCATAGAAAGTCTAATATAATTTCCCCAATTCCCACTTACCTTTATCAATAAGTGATTGGTTCCATTGGAACCGAACCGGACCGATGGTCCCATTCGGTCCACGGTCCCAAGACTAGCCGGTTCAGTCCCCGGTCCTAGAAACTAGAAATCGATCCTCCCAATTTGGTTCCCGGTTCTTGGGTTGGACTGGATTGGATTTGGAACCGCTTACCCCTAGGCAATATCTGATATTCTTGTTTGAATTTTATGGAAAGTAGATAATTTCTTACCTCGGTGATCCTACGGAGGGGAAAAGTACCAAAAAAGTCATAAACATATTGCATTGGTTCCAATTCAATCTTAAACTTTTTAATTGGACCAATTTAATTCTAAACATTTTTACATCAATAATAATTCAGTCGATCTAGCCAATTTAGGCAAAAAATCGCTGACATGGACACCGGCAGTCTTATGCGGCATAGCCGGTATTAATATAGACATTTTTTAATAATATTTTTATAGATTTTTTAATTTTTGTTTTTCTTTTTTTATTTTTTTCCCTTCATTTTGGCCTACATGGGTCTCTCCTTGCTAGATCTAAGTGAGGGCCGCTCGCCAGAACCAATGGTGCTTCAAAGGCCATCCCGACCTCGCCCACAGCTGGTGATCGCCCTCACCCAGATCTAGTGGGCGAGGCCTTGAGGACCTTATACATGACATGAAATCAACATTGCATTATACATGAAATCAATTTTTTATTATACATGAAATAAACATTGTATTATGTCATGCATGATCTAACTAATTTTGTCCTTAGACCATTAATGTTTAATTGCTTAAATCATTTTGATCCATTTTTTCTCCATCGTGGCCCAACATGCTTTTTCTCTTTCTGAATTTCTCGCTAAAACCAAATACAAATCCCTTCTGGGTTACTAACCGCAAGAATACTAGGGTGGAGCAAGAGAGAGTTGGTCGTTGATTTAAGTTTAGTTTTTAAGGCAAAACCCTAACAAATTATCCTCCCTCTTTACAACCTCTCAGGGATCAGTACGCCAGCTATCATTGAGATAAGATGGTTCCTGGAAAGTGTATACTTTGATGGTCTGTGTACAGCTTATGGTGGAAACACACTGTCCTTTTTTTGTCTTACTAATAAGAGGGGGAAACAGCATTGATAGAGTTATTCTTCAGAAAAATCATTTCATATTAGCTCATGCATCATAGTAGATTGGTACAAGTGCGCAGCTAAGCATGCATTAACCTCAGTAAAGTTTGGATCAAGGCAATCAAGGATGGCTATGCAGTCCTAATTAAATAAATAAAAATTACATGAGCCAACCCAACCTGTTTTTTCAACTTTGGTTCTACACACAGGTCGGGTCTTGAGTTGGGTCACAAAACAAACCTGTACCCTTCATGTCAAGATTGGGTTGGGTATTATCAAGAAAACCTCATGTTATTTTGAAATTGACAAAACAATCCAGAATTTATTATGATCTTGATATATGCAAGAGTTGGTTGTGTTTTCAGGTAATATATACACAAAAGGGAACTTTGATATGCTAAGTGTAAACATTCAAAGTAGCTGGAAGAACCTATGTTAATAAGTCTAGAAGAATGGGAAGATCATAAAGAATTGGACGTACGAAGGTGAACAGTCCACAGGATCTACATCACCATCGTATTCAAAGTGCCCAATGAGAAGCAGTTGGATATCATCAAAATTTGATATCAACAGAAGCTTGCGTTAGCTAGATATAAGCAAAAGCCTACAGAAGCCTGATATCGGCAGATGCATTACCTAAGCAGGAAATCTAACATGATGATATGCTTGAGAGTCCAATATGACTAGAAGCTTGACATAAGCGGAAGTATGATATAACCAGAAGCATGAAGTAAGCTGAAGTTTGATATTACTAGGAAGCATGGACTGCTGATATAAGCAGAACATATACACTACCTGTGACAACTATTTTGTCACGAATTTCAAGATTATTATTATGAGATATTTTATCTCGTCCATTTAATAACTTGTGATCTGGTATGGATTCATTTTCTAAAAGTAAGTAATTGACCATCAATCTAAAAACTTATCTACATAAAATAAATAAATCACGAGTGCTATCTTGGTTGATCGACAATCATCTTGAAGGCAATACACCTCCCATAGATGAGTAGCTCTATTTCTAGAATCCAAAGATTTGATTATATGAGCGGCCAAATCTACGGAAATTCTGATTGATCGACTTCAACGGCTACTCTGATTTGTTCGACAATTATGCAATGGTTTGATAGGGGATTGATCTTCTTTAAGATTGTCCAACTGGAAGATTGAATGTTGAGGAGTATAAAGGGTGATCAAAACGTCAAAGAAAGGGATTGATCAAGCAATTCAAAAATCCAATTTTAGAGAAAGCTTTACATTCTTACACTAGTCTTTTGAGAGCATTGAAATTGTAATCTCTTGAGCAGTGTTGATAGTGTTATATTTTGTGTTTAGGTGTGGGATAGTGAGATCTATCAACTTGAGTATAAGTAGCACCAGCTTCAAGGAAAAGTGATTGGGTGTAAGTGGAACAGTCTACTGTAACTTCTCAACGATTGACTAATGAAATCTAGCCAGTAGTTGTTAGACTATGAGAGTGGACGTAGGCTTATACCAAGCTGAACCACTATAAAAATCTATGTGCATCGTTCTCTATATTCTTGCTTATATTCATTTATTACTCAATAGAAGCGCACTACATTGCATTGCTTGATATAACTAGAACCTGCTTATAACAACACTTTGTTTCACCCAGTTATGATTATATCAAACTTGACACTCTTAATTCCGCAATGTTTTGTCAAGTTTATTGAAATCACCTATTCACCCCGCTCTATAAGTGATACTGTTAGCCAACATCAATGTATCAGTTGGACCCAAAATGAACTAGCTTGTTGATAACCTCACTATTCCTCAACACTGTTTTACTGTCTAGTCAGCTATGCACAATCGACTAACCACAAAGGACAGGTTAGTAAAGTGGGGCATGAAGGTCCCTCCACTCTGTTGTTTCTATAATGCTGCTGATGAAGACAAGAACCACTTGTATTTTGGTTGTTCTCTCTCTCTCTCTCTCTCTGCAAGTTTGAAGGGCCATTTTGCAGCTTCGTCTTGTTGATAGAGTTCCTGGAGATTGGGAGACAAAAGTTACTTGGGCTTGTTCTGTTTTTAGAGGAAAGGCATTCCTCCATTTGTTGTTTATGTTCTCTGTGTGCTTGTCTTTACTATAATTGGAGTGCGAGGAATAGTTGTTAACTCCTGTTTCGTTGTCAGCATCTCTCAAACAAAGAGATTGATTAGAGATAAAATTGGCATTTGTGAGTGTTCAAAGAAAGTTATATATTGAAAGGCATAAAACTATAAGTTGCAACTGGGGAATTGATGATTGGGTTCCTTAGTGCGATGATTATGTTGAACTTGTAGCACGTTTGCTAGGTCAGCTTTGTAATTTGTTGCGAATAAAACCAGAATTATTCAAAAGAAAACTTACCCACATTGTTATGAAATTATCATTCATATTACCAATTTTTCCAAAATGAATGCAGAAACAGGACTTAAGGTTTCAGATATTGGTTGATTGTGAAAGAAAGCAAGACCGAAAAGAAGGAGAGATGGCTTTGGGAGAAAATTCAATGTATATTTTCTATGTATCGTTTGATACATGATGTACACATTTATTATACAATTCGTAAATGAATAATGGAAATAAAATATTCTACAAATCAAATCCAATCCCGCTTGATCCTTGCATAGCAATCTTAATCCAAATGATATCGCATATCTTCCAACACTCCCCCTCAAGCTGGTGGCTTATAGATGTCCAAGACACTTAACTTGCTCAGTAGATATGCATGCTGTTTCTGACAGAGGGGTTTGGTGAAAACATGTGCAAGTTGTTCTGCAGTCCCTATCCCTCTTATTTCAATTATCCCCTCATGAATCTTCTCCCGTGTGAAGTGACAATCTACTTCTATGTGTTTCGTTCTCTCATACACCATAGGATTAGCCACAAGCTTGAGAGCAGCATCATTGTCACAAAATAGTCTGGTTGGGCCCTTAATTCGTACTCCAAGATCTCGCAGTAGGCCTCGCAGCCATACTATCCTCGCAAGTAGTTTTCGCCATCGCTCGATATTCTACTTTTGCCGAAGACAATGAGACAATCAGCTATTTTTTGGTCTTCCATGAAAGCAAGGAGTCTCCTAGCTTAATGCAAAAACCTATGACAAATCTTTTGCTTATTGGACAGGTCGCATAATGCATCACAATAAGCCGTCATTTCCATGTTGCACTTTCTAGAAAGAAGTATTCCAAGTCCTGGACATTTCTTTAAGTATTTCACAATCTTCAGTACAGCATTCATGTGAGAGTGTTTTAGTTTGTGCATAAACTGGCTGAGTGTCTGTACCACATAACATATGTCTGGCCTAGCCATGGTCAAGCATATGAGTTTCCCAACAAGTTTTTGGTAGCCTGCTGGATCTTTGAGTATGGGATCACCTTCTTGAGAAGATCCCTCATCATATTCCGCCGTGGTTAGCTTGATATTATGTTCGATTGGAACAAGAGCTGGCTTGCATCCTGACAAACCTGCTTCTGATATAATTTCCAACACAAATTTCCGTTGACTGAAGGAAATTCCTTGGTCAGATCAGGCAATTTCAATTCCCAGAAAATACTTGGGTGATCCCAGTCCTTTATATGAAATGTGGAATGCAGATATTTCTTGAAGCTCATTATGGCATTTTCGTCATTTCCCATAATGAGTATATCGTCAACATATATCATTAAATAGATGGATGGCATACCTTTTATCCATGTAAAAAGGGCAAAATCAAAATGGGATTGTTTGAATCCTACAGCTGTGAGTGCATTCGTAAATTTGGCATACCACTGCCGAGAAGCTTATTTATAACATATAGAGATTTACGGAGACGACAGACTTTATCCTCCCCTTGTCTCCGAAAGCCCCGGGAACTTTCATATAAATCTCCTCATCCAAATCACCATGAAGGAAAGCATTATGGACATCCATTTGGTGTAAAGTCCAATTTTGAAAGGCTGCAACCGATATGAAAGATTGGACAGCAACATCTTTGGCTACTGGGGAGAATGTTTCGTGATAATCAAAACCTTCCCATTATGTAAAACCCTTAGCCACTGAACGAGCCTTGTAGCATTCGATGGATCCATAGGATCGATACTTAATTTTGTAAACCCATTTGCACCCAATCGACTTCTGATGAGAGGGCAGTGGCACAAGCTTCCATGTGTTATTCTTAATCAAGGCTTGCAACTCGGCTGCCATGGCCTTTTGCCATCATGGATCAATGGACGCTTCATTATAATTAGAAGGTTCCTGATCTTTATATATTCGTCTAATACAGCATCTATGTTCCGACGAGAGTTTATTGAACGAAACGTAGGATAACATGGGATATCGAATACTTGGTGAATTGTGTGCAGCATAGACATAGTCTTTAGTCCACGTGGGTGGACATGTGATGCGCTCAGAACGTTGTGGAGGGTCTCTTGGTGGTGAGGGTGAAGTTTTCTCCATAACAGTTGATAATTCCTTGGCATATGGTTTTAGTGCGGGTGTTGGATTATTTGCAATGAACGCATCATCTTCCACTGGTTTCAATGCTGTTGACGAAGAAGTGTCGTCAGTAGGAATTACGTTAGGTATTGGAGAACCTTTAATAGTCAAAACATAGGTGGGATCCCTTAATCTGTCTTCTTCAATGAGAAAAATATGAGGAGCGCTTTTGACCCCTGTATCTTCCTTGGAGGAGTCACTTTCAAAAGGAATGGTGTTTTCATGAAATACGATATTCTAGCTTACGAAAAATTCTTCTGTTGATGGGTCAAAAAGACGATAACCCTTTTGTAGATTCAGGTATCCCATAAATATACATCGCCGAGCACGGGGACCCAACTTGTCCCGAGGGCCCATGGAAGTGGCGTAACGTAAGCATCCGAAAATCCGCAAATGGTCTAGATCCCTTTTTTTTCAAGGGTTAATACCACGAAAAACCCTAAACCGGGTACACTTGTGACACATTTACCCCAAACTTTTTTTTTTTTATAAAAACCCCAAAAACTTACCACAAAAACCCTAAACTAGTACACATGTGACAATTTTACCCTAAATTTAATATTATTTTTTGAATTTTTAAATTTCCATTTTCAAACTTTGGCCGATCGCCGGTCGGTAGCCGCCGCATGGTCTAGATCGCCCGGCTTTTTTCAAATAGGAGCCCGAATGGCGACTATACATCCCCTTTGATAGTGTACCGATTTAGGTTTTTCGTGGTAACCCTTTTTTCAAATAGGAGCTCGAATGGCGACTATCTGTAGAGTACCTTTGATGGCATCCAATTAGTCAAATAAGCCGCCATTATCACGCAATCTCCCCAAAAAATTTCCGGGATAGAAGCTTGAAACTTTAACACCCATGCTACCTCTAAGAGATGGCTGTGTTTTCTTTCAACAACCCCATTTTGTTGTGGGGTGTAAATACATGAGCTTTCATGTAAAATTCCATGAGATGAGAAAAAAGTGTTGCACTCACAATTGAAGAATTCCCTTCCATTATCTGTTTGGATGCGTCGGATAGATTTCTCAAATTGTGTCCTTTATGAGGAAATGAATGTCTTCAAGTTATGGAAAACTTGAGCCTTAGATTGCATAAGGAAAACCCATGTAGCTCTAGAAAAATCATCCACGATTGTGAGAAAGAACCAAGATCCATCATGGTTCGGTGTGTGATATGGCGCCCACACATCAATGTGAATTAAGGAAAAAATATCGGTAGCACGACTCTTGCTAAGGGGAAAAGGAGTACGAGATTATTTTGCAAGTGGGCAAATATGACACTGAGAATAAGGAAATAAGGCATTATGCCCCATTATGGAATGCACAAGGAAATTTTTATCATTGGAAGTCGAATTACACAATGATTGTTTATTGAAAGAAATGCATGATAAATCAAAATTTCTGGAAAAGCTGGTCCAAAAATATAATCCTTCAAAGAGACTACCCAAGCCCATCACTCTGCCAATCGAAAGGGCCTAAAAGAAACAAATATCAACATCAAAAAAAATTCGACAAGAATTTTCTTTACAGGCTCTAGACATAGATATGAGGTATGAGGTCAAATTGGAAGTCTAGGACATAAAGGACATTTCTAAGTGTGATTTGAGAACTAAGATTCACTGTCCCTATTGTACTGACATGAGTAACATTCCCATTCGGCAATTTCAAGGAGATAGATAATGGAGAATAATCCCTTACCACAGATAATATTGTCACTTGCCCCTGAGTCAATTATCCAAGCTTTTCTGAAAATAGAATTTATCAAGTAATGAGTAATACCTGAAAAACTACTTCCTCTATTGGAAGTGTCTATTTTTTGTAATGCCTGCATAATTTGTTAATATTGTTCATATGTGGTGGGATGATCATTATTCGGACCAGTGACTTGATAAACTGTAGCCGAGGATTCTTTTCCTTTCTTTCCTTTTTCCTCAGGTTTACCATGCAATTTCCAATAGTTGTCAATTGTGTGATGGGCCACTTGCAATATTCACAAAATTTTTTTCCTTTTAAATTCTGCCTGCAATATTTTTGTGCACCCAAAAAATTTGGGCCGTTGGATGCCTTCGAATGGGCTTGCTGCCCACCGTTCGATTCCATTAAAGAATCAATGCCTTTCCAGCCATTAGATCGCGAGCTGGGATCTCCACCATTCATCCCGCTTCCTTTAGGTTGCTGCGGGTCATTGCCCACTAACCCTCGCTACTCCTTCTCTCAATCTAGGGTTATGGAACTTGATTCGCAACACTTGCCGCAAGTCGCAAGGGCGATGCTTTCCGCTCCCCTTGCATGCTCCAGCGAGGTGAGCCATTGGCTCTCTTCCTGTACCACTAGCTAAAAAATGCGTTCGAGCGGTGGCACCGGGTCCATGGCGAGGATCTACGATCTAAAGGTAAGGTAGGATTTATTCAAAATCAAAAGAAATCATGACTTTCTCCCTGTCTTTTATCGCCCTATACTATTGTGACGTGGTTTCGGGCCCTCGAGCTTTTTCTCGAATGATTCCAGCTCGTTCTAGAGAGCCGACAGCTTGTTGAAGCAGGCTATTATGCTCATATTCCCCTGCTTTAGCTCTGAAAGCTCCTGGGTGAGCGAAAAAAAATTTGCACGATCCAATTTCCCTTACATTTCTCTTATATTACCCCCACATGTTTTTTGCATCTTCTATGGGGGGAGTCCGACCACGATTTTTGGGCTGATACAGTTCCCGATCCACGTTCTGACGAGATAGTTGCATTTTCTCCATTGTCTTGCCATTCTCTTGTTAGTCGAGGTCGGAACAGATCCATCAATGAATCCATCCTTGTCCTTTGTCACAAGAGCCCGTCGGAATTCCTGTGCCCAGATCGAGTAGTTTCCAGATCCCCGTGAGATGGTGGCTAATCAGCCGCAACTCCGGTTCGTCGGTAGCAAAGACGTAGAGAGTGTCACCGGCTCCATCGGATACGGCAAATAGCCGGGTAGCAGAACCTTGTAGGGATTTGGACCCATACCCTAGTCTCCTAGACCCAATCGATACCCCCCCATTGACTGGTCGGACCCTTTCAATTGGGCTTACTCCTCTTCCGGCTAGTGAGCTGCTGCTAGGCTGGACATTCGCTTGGCCCGCCCCAGGCAATGATGCATTTGGGCTTGGCCCAAGGTACCATGGACTTGGTATCCATTGGTAAGGGTGGTCCCCGATTGGCTGGCCCACAATGGGCGGGCCAGCACAAGCTGCCCCATATTTGTCTGAGCCTAAAAGGGTTGCCAAAAAATGGGCTAGGCCTGAGCCCCGAAAACCACAGTCTATGGATCTAGAGTCTATGAGATTTGTGGGGTGACCTCCTCCGAGGGATGTTGATCTGTGACCTCTTTTGTTGGAGTCTAATCAGAAGTTGATGGTTGTTTCTAATTCATAGTGAGGTAAGCGTATAGCCTTTCTTCGTTTGCTTAAAAAATTTTGATTCCTTCGCTGGAAGGCCACCTTGTTTTTTCGAGTCCAAATTCTCAACAAGCAATCGTTTAGGACTTGTGGAAGCTAAATCAGGAGCGAAACCGCTTTGATACCATGAAAGAAAGCAAGACCGAAGACAAGGAGAGATGGCTTTGGGAGAAAATTCAATGTATATTTTCTATGTATTGTTCGATACACGATGTACACATTTATAATACAATGCGTAAATAAATAATGGAAATAAAATATTCTACAAATCAAATCCAATCCCACTTGATCCTTGCATATCAATCTCAATCCAAATGATATCGCATATCTTCCAACAGATTGAGAATTTAAGAATTTATTTTGGTCTATCGACAATTTAAGGTTTTTAAAAGCCCCAATCAGGTCACAAGCTTGCCTTTTGCGGAATTCAAGAATTGGAAATGGCACATGGCAAATAACCAAATATTCTACTTGGGAGCCACTTCCGATTTGCCACACTTGATTTTACTTATGGTGAGCTCCTGATTTGATTGGGACTTTTTGAACAAGTCTTTGGTTGACCAAAATAAAACCTTTCAAGTCTAAAATTGACTAAAAAACGGAAACTTTAGAACTTGTTTCAGCACTTACCAATAAGTTATCTGGGAATGGGGTGAAGTTAATACCTTTTACAAATAGTTTTTTGTCACTTATCAACTTTCTTAGCAATTTATCAGTACAGAAAACATTTCTTTTTTTTTCCTTAAACAATAGAACCATCAGCCAGAGAGTCACTCAGAGAGATGATGTAAACAATTGTTTAAATTGGATATCATTAATTGGCCAATGCTTAAAAAAGGGATCGAAGTATATGATCCAAATCGCAAAATCCTTTAATCTTGAAGTCCAGTTACAGATTGAATTTATAATATTTTCAAGTTGAACTTAACTTGAATCTATATAATTGTGCGTATCATGAACGTCGCTTCTAATTGGTGTGTTATCTCACTCTAAAATATGATGTTTCACCGAAAAGAGAAAATCTAATAATATGTATCACATTGATGGATTTTTAGGGAAAACATTATCTTTGTTGATTTTGGACATGAAAGTAAATAGCTCAAAAAGTAAAGGACTTGAAAAATGCAAGTACTAGGATTAAAGATTGCAAGAAAGGCAGGTAAATGTGCAAAAACTTAAAGATGAGAAAACATTGCAATAACAGGTATTCTGTGATTGATCTAGGGAACATTTATAAAGATTACCACATAGTTACTTATATTCTACTAGCAGCAGTTATTTACAAGAAGTTACGAATTTTGAATCTACAAATGACTTCCTAGTCATTGATGAGCAATCATGTGCCTATGCACAATCCTTTATAATCTAATAGTTGTTTTCCACAAGGAGTTGCGTGTTCCAAGATCATAGGGATAACCAACGGGCAATCGTGTGATTGCATCGATCCATCATCTTTTCTTTTTCAAGCTCCAACACTCAGCAAAATCGATAATAGTTGGCTGGCAATAGCACTCACTGACTAGTGAAGGACCTCGGTCTATAACTTTTGTAATGTAGTCTATTGATGATTTTATTAGCGAGTTATCAATTTCCTTAAGTTATTGACTGCTTTGTTCATTGATGACCTCCGTTCTTACCAAACTTTGTTCTTATCGACTAAACTTACCACTTGTCAATAATCGAAAAGTTAATCATTTTTTAGTGTCAACACATGCTCTTAAAGTAAAATTTAGCATCTATTCCATGCATGGACATGGCGACACCGCTGTTAGCCAATTTTTTTTACTTTTTGAGTTCCAACTTCACTATGAAAGCATTTCCACTAAAGTAATAGACTTATGTCTCATAGAAAAATTCTTGTTTACACTAGCAGCAGCACATCGTATTCATGTGAATCTGACCAATCACATATTAGGTCAATTAGGCATGGATCGCCCGTATGATCCGGTGAACTATGACAATGAATGGCCCATTCAAGCGTCATCCGATCAAGAGAATAGAGCAATGAGATCAAGGATCAATGAAAATACAAATTCTTGAGAATGCATATACACGCACGAGCATTTTGCCACTTTTTTCTTTCTTCAAATTTTCTAAGGAAAATACCAAAAGCATACCTCACATTTGACCTAATGATCGCTTATGTACCATATACATGCATAAGTTTTGTGACATTCCGAAATTTCCGCCAATTGGAATTATTAAATAATTGAATAATATGAGGTGTGCTCGTAGTAAATTTCTCTCCCGGAACTGATCATTCCTGGGAATGCTAACCATTAGGGAAAGGCTAATAGGGGAATTAAATTCGCGCGACTAAAGGAAATTCGATCGTGAATGGATTTCGACCATTAAATCGCGTAAGTGGTATTTTGAGCCACTGTTGGCCGATCCAAGGATAGTTAGGGGTCAGTTCACCATTGTCCTAGTAGTGGATCGCGGGTGATTCCGTTGGCCCACAAAACGACTTGACGAATGATTCCGAAACTATACCGAACGATCGTACCCCTCGGATCAAGTGATTGATCTTCGCAATTTTAATGACAACCGAGGTCGTCACGTACCGAACGGACTTGCACGTAACTCGATTTAGTATCAGTCATGAGTCGATTTCGCGAATTTCCCCAGCAAGCCGCCCGTTAGCTCGAGAAACGCTCGAGTTGCGTTTAATAGAATTTAATTATGGAATTTTTGCCCAAATTGAACACCGAAAAATTAGGAAGTCACGCCGGAACATTAGGACGACGTTGCACGTGACACGTGTGAATTTTTGGTGCACTCAAATCCTTGAAAAAATTCGATTTGGGCAAGAAACGGAGAATTGGTCCATTTTACCCTTGGGGATTAATAAAGGGTTAGTTGTGTGAGAGAAGGGCATTTTGGTAAATTGCCAAAAAGTTGGTCAAAATTGGTTTTTAAGCCCTTGACCCCTTTCTCTCTCTCCTCTCCCTTCTTTCTCCTCCTCTCCCCGTGAAATTTCCCCCTCCTCCGTGAGTCCCCTCCCCGTCCACCGTGTACTCTCTCCCCCCGCCAGCACCGCCGCGCCACCACCACACCGGACCACCTACAAGCCACCGTCCACACCGCCGTACGCCACCATCACCCCCTCCCGCCGTCCCTCTCTCTCTCGATTTCCCTCCCTCTCTCTCTTGGCCGTGAGGCCCTCGGCCACGCACAAGCCACGCTATCGCCATCCAAGCCGATCGCCGCCACCCGGAAGTTGTACGTTGTTGCCGTCGTCCCCGATTAAGTGCCGCCGCTTTTCGTTCTAGCCGAGAAAGTCTAGAACGTGAGTAAGTCGCGCCTAAACCTAATTTAGGACTTCGGGTATCGACGGGTAATTTTCGGACAAAATCAGTATGGAATTAGGTGCGGAATTGTATGAATAGGGAGTGAAAATTTTATGGCGGGCCTTAGAAATTAATTCGAATAATATTTATTGGAAATTCAGAAAATGGGGGCTGCGAATTACTGTTCATATGCTTTGCGAAACACTGTTCACAAGCTGTGGATTACTGTTCACTGTGCTGTGATGGTCCGATCGAGACGCAAGTTGAATTTTTGAAACCTAGAAAGTAAGGCGAGAAAGTCCCGTGAAGGATCGGAATTAATCCGACACCATTTAGTTGGAGAAAAATGGGAATTTACGTGTTGGATGCTTATTTATGTATAAATAAATATTAGTGATTGAATTGAGTATGTTGTTGTGCAATTGAGTAATTATATATGCTTGTTGGGTGCTCACGTGAGTTAGATTAAATTAATTATTGATATTGTCATGTCCTATGTTTAGTGAGTATGAATTATGAGTTAAATAATGTGTGTGCGGGCCGCGTATAATGGGCAAATTGATCGTGGTAAAAGCGTGCTGAGTGTGTGCATGAGTAACAAAGGAATGGTGTGTGTGGCATGGCATGAAAGATTGTGGAAAGTTGTGCCGTCCTAAGACGTGTACGTTTACGAGGGACGATGCCCGGTATTACCGTAAGACTGCCAGTCTGAGGCGTGAACTTCTACGCAGATTGTGCAAGAGGGTGGCGGTGGCAGATGTTGAACCCGAGGGTGGCGATGTTGAGCGAGGCGTTTACGCTGGCAAGAAACATGGCATGAGGCGTGTACGTTTACGCGGGCCCGGAAGTATTGTGGAAAGAGGTCGCAGTGTACCTGAGACGTGTACGTGTACGCGGGTCACTGGCGAGGAATGTAGATGGAATAGGATGAGAATGGAAAGAGTGCATGACATGAAAATTGTGCATGCTTGTGATTGTATTAAATTGCTTGCTATGTGATTATGTGGCATGTGTGTATGTTTGTGTGTTTTGCGAAATTGTCTGGAGGTACGTGATAGCCTAGGTTGGGTTTAGAAGTGTACTTACTGAGAAGTGTTTCACGGTTGTTTTCAACCAAATAATTTTAGAGCCCCCGCCTGAGCCATGATCATTTTGAGACCGACTCGGAGCCGTTGGGTGAACAGACAGCTGAGGAGGATTCATGTGGTGATGCCGAGGATAGTGAGTCAGTGTGGACGCCTCCGAGAGGGCGTAGGGACTAGTTCTGGGAGCAAGGTAATAAATTGAGAGGGCCCCCATTGTTGGATAATGATGATCAAGGATGCTGATCCTTTTTGTATTTTGGATGTTAATCATTACTGGTTCGGTGTGCTTGTAATAATAATGGATATTGTAAATATTATGGTGTAAGTTTGGCAATGAGAACGAATATGTTCATTCTCCCTGATTGTTCTCCCCAGTTTTTAATTGTCCGGGTTTATTTATCAATATCCGCTGTGGTAGTAAATTTCTGATGGCGTTTTGAGGTTAGCGACATTTCTGGGACGTCGCTTGAATCCAACAGAGGTGGATGACGCGTGCCCGTTGGGGTTCGGGACGTGACAAGTTTTGCCTTTTGTGGAGATAATTTTGCACTTTTACATTTATTACCATTGGGTCCCTATTTACAAAATAGTATTTTCTTTTAAAAATGTCTACTTCCAAATCCTAACTTTTCACACCAGTGTATAGCACTCAAAATGTTCACTTCAAGTGTGTGCTAGCAATATCCAAAATGGGAGTGGACAGCACTCGGAAAGTGATAAGATGTTCGAATGCATCATTGAAAAACTTTCGATTTGCATGTATTATCGAAACTGCACATAGCCACACATTCTCCACCTATTCATCATCTGCACATAGCCAAGCCTAAAGTATTCCCTCAAAGTCAGATGCTTTCGATAATCAAACCTGCACAATTGGAGTGTTCCTTCTCCATAGCAAAACTGCGAAAATCAATTTTCATTTTTCCTTTGCTTTTCGGCTCTTTATGTTAATATAAGCGGCCATTCACAACTTTCACAGACCACCCTGTGCTGACTTCCAATGCACCTGTGGCCCAAGGAAGGTAGGCTTTCAAAGAAGAAGAGAAGGCCTAACATGAACGTGAAGAGCAAGTCAGACAAGCCTAGATGGCCTGATGGCCTCGCCGCATTAATCGAAATACGGCAATCATAATCTAAGCCTCTTGCGCATTAAAGTCATCCTTGGCTAACAAACCAGGCAATCATAATCTAAGCCTCTTGTGTGATGTTATGAAGGAAAAGAACAAGTCATCCTTGGGATGTATCGAGAACAAAAATAGAGCTAACAAACCAGACTCGGGCTCATCTCGTCATGTAAAAAGCGAGCAAAATATATATATGCCCCAAGCCTCCTCTTCCTCACAAAAACATTCCAATGCCTCTCGGTGTGTGATGTTATGAAGGAAAAGAACAGACAAATTTGTATCTTCGAGGGTAGTTGCAACACCGGGCAAATGGTTTTAGAAGGAAGAAGAAGGGTCCCCACATGAAAACATAAGAGACTTTGCTTTTAGAAGGAAGAAGAAGCCATGAAAGATGAGACTTTCACGACTAGCCAAGGAGACGCGCGTCTTGCATGAACTACTCGAACACTCAGTTCAGCTCGAACAGAGCGAGTTCGGAGCAGGCAAGTCATTCTTGGCTACCAAATGAGACTCTTATCTTCATGTTAGCCTCTCTTCTTCTTCTCCTACTCAAGTCCAATGCTTCAATTTTTTGCTTGCATTTATATCTCTATTTATAGGGAATGGAAGCGAATATGAGATCAGATCGAAGCCAATCAGACTTTTATTAGTGGGGTATTTCGAATGCCAATTTTTGTAGGACCTCCTTGAGTCAATTTGCCTCGAGCAAATCTTCTCTTTTTAATTTGTCCTTTTTTTTTAAAAGCATGTAATAATAGTTATCACTCTCATAGGCACGATTAAGCTCACCGTTTTATATTCGGACGGCTTACAGGTGTGTGATGTACACTGAAATGCGCAAAGGAGCCTGTCGAAAATTTGTGAGAAGATATCGATCAACTACTCTTAATCAGGTATTTATCAGCTTGCATCCTATTACATTTTCCTTGCAGCAACTTGGGTTGAAGTCAATATACCTGGCCTTTAGTTGCATTTCAGTGATAAGTGTGCTTCGTGCAATTCTTGATTGCATTTCATTTCATGGACCAAAACCCAGCTTGGCAATGAACTATACCAGATAATTTTTTGCCATATTATCCTGAATAAGATGATTAAATGAGGTCCTTTATGATGAAGAGTTTGAACTAAGTATTTATTTCTTGAACACGTGCAGCAGTTTTAATAGATGTCTTTTCAGTTTACGTGAAGGGGGTTCTTTGTATTTAAGAAAACGTGTCTCTTTAGCCTTTCATAGTTTGTGCTCTAGGTGTGCCGGTTTCAAAAAGTGTTCAACAGAATCATGTTCCTATAGTGCTAATACAAATGGGTGTGAGGTGTTGTATCTTGGAAAACATAGTTCGCAAATATGTAAAACACCGTTGGTAGAAACTAATCACCTTTAGAAGATTGAAAAATATGTACCTCACCTCATGTTTAATTCTTTTCTGATTTTATAGTATCCAGTAAGTCTATATTTGGTGTGTAATTCAGTTATCTTTATTCGTTAAGATTGTATAAACATTGGTTTGATCATTATTAAATTTGTTATCGCTTTCTTAGAGTTTTTGTCTCTGTTTATATTTTCTAGTTACGACAAATCGGTATTGCACAAATGAAACAAATAGTAGCGGAAGAAGGCCAAATACGAGAAAACAACGGAAACCAACACTAGGGTGCAGAACTTGGTCACTCTATTGCAAAGGCCAATCCAACCCATCCTCTCCTCCCCGTACCGATCCGCATAACAGATAGTTGTCCCTGCAACACATCCACATATCATCGGCGCCTTCAATTGCTTGCATCTCCCAAATGAATTCATCAGTTGTAGCCGAAAGTTAAGTTGAAGACGCCATTCACGAGTCACAGTCCATTTATTTATTTACTTAAGTCCTCTTAAGTTAAGAATGAGCTTTCCAATATCTATTTTGATCAAGTCAATACCACACAGCAAGTGCATTAAGAATTGGTTCACCTAGGATATTCTTCTTCGGATTTTATGCACAGTAGAAAATTTCTCACCTCGGTGATGTTAAGGAACACTAATGAATATAAGGCAATGGATTCCTTACCATTACTGTTGGAAGTTCCAAATCTATTTGGTATATAAATCTAATAGTTGTGTGTTAGGTGCATTAAGAGTTAATGATTCACTACAAAAGGTCAATTTTAAAATGATGTTATTAATGAACTTTATTCGAGGAGTTAGTAAGGAAATGAAAATAGTTATAAGATTTCTTTATAGATTGCATAAAAGTTGACTTATGCCAATTTTAGAGCAGATGGTGTCATATTCTTAGACTATGTAGCTAAAATGAGGACTCTCAGAGGACTAATCGTTGCTAGTGAAAATTTGAGGAATTGGGCTTATGCTTTAGCTGATGTTACGATTTCAAATTTTGTGGATATCTCAAGACTAGGTTTTAAATGTCGACAAACGAGAAAGAACTTCAAGTTCCTAGAGAAAAACTGTTTGGAAATTATTATTTTAGTTAATAATAATTTGGAGGTACTAGAGCTTTTAAGAATTGATTTTTTGAGTAAGCAAAACATAGATCACTTGAATGGTTCTTTGCTGTAGTAATTTCTATTAAAATATGCCTCGAATTTGAGCAAAACAGGTAACTTTCTTAATTTGAGCGGATTTCCTAGTTTGACTGGGTTTTCTGCATTGGATCTAATCGATGTCTATATATAAGAAGTGTCCTGTTCTTGATGAGTATCCAAGAGGCAATTTCTTCGTGAATTACATTCTAAAGCAATCCAAGAGGACTGCCAATAAAGCTTGTGGTAAGATTTGTGAATTTCTTTGTGAGATTATTTCGTGAGGAATTTTGAGGGCTAAATATTGTATGAGTTATTTGGTGTAATTAGGGGCTAAGAAATACTAAGAGTGGATAAGTGACTTGAGTATGGTTGCAATCTCCATTATATTACTTTATTTATAGTAGAATCATGTGCTACTCTTCCCGTGAATATAGGTCACATCGACCAAACAACGTAAATTTAGTGTCCAATTTATTTTCTTATTTCGTCAATTCTATTTTCCAATCGCTTGTTTTCTGTAACAATCGGTATTAGAGTTAGGCTTGGCTAAGTTGAAGTGAATCGATGGTGATAGAAGAAAGAAAAGTGAAAATCGATAGATTTGACAAGAATGATTTCGGTTTTTGGAAGATGCAGATTGATGACTATCTTAATTAGAAGAATCTGCACTTACCCCTATCAGAAAAGAAGTCAAAGTCGATGAAAGAAGCTGATTAGGAATTGCTAGAAAGACAAATGTTGGATGTTATTCGGCTATTGTTGGCTCGTAATGTCTGGTTAACATCGTGAAAGAAAAGATCACTGCGGGATTGATGAAGATCCTATCAAACATCTACGAAATGCTCTCTGTGATCAACAAGGTCCACTTAATTCAATGTCTATTCCACTTAAAGATGGGCGAAGGTGCGTGAGTTGCTAAGCAAATCAATGAATTTAATATGGTTGTTAGCCAACTGAGTTCGGTTGAGATTTGAATATGATATATGTGCCTTGATTATTCCTCATTGCCTAATAGTTAAAATACTACTACTATTTCTACCGTTAGTAATTCCTTTTGATCAAGAAGTTTGATAATTTGATGAAACTTGCAATTTGATTTTAAGTAGGGACATCGTAGGAGATGATCTGGTGAACTTGTGCCTATTGCTTTGGCAGGAGAAGGAAGAGGAAGACTTAATACTTGTGTTAGTAGAAGTGGTTCGATTATGAATAGACATAGTTAGTTTTTTTGGTAAGGAATAGACATAGTTAGTTTAGGACTTGAAGTGTTGTTTGTTTGAATTAGGGCAAGAGGAGATATCCTAAAAGAGAATGCCTTAAGCTGAAAAACGAAAAGAGTAGGAGGATTAGTGTTCAGTCATCTAATAATATTGATGCAGTTGTTGATGGTGTCTTGGATAGTGATGATAATGTTTTGTCTATTGTTGAGGATTCATCGTTTAGCAAATGGATTATGGATTCCGATCGTTTGTTTCATGATACACCAAATAGGTATTGGCTTATTACTTATCAATGCACCAGTAGTGGTAAAGTGCAACTGTAGAACAATGTTTAGTGCAATATTATAGGTGGTAGGGATTTCAAAATCAGAATGTATGATAGTATTGTGAGGACATTAACTAGACTGACGCAAGTTCCTAAATTGAAAAATAACTTGATTTTAGATGGGTATCAATATACTTTAGAAGGTAGAGTTCTAAAGATCATTGAAGGTGCTCTAGTGATAATGGGAAGAATCAAATACAGTGGCCTATAGGAGCTTTAAGGCGAGACAGTGACAAATTTTGCCGGAAGATGTTGGATGTAGCTGTTTAAGAGTTTAAAATGTGGCATATGCAATTAAGGCACGAAGAGAGCAGCATGAAGGTTATGAGTAGAAGGAATCTGTTGCGTGGTTAAGTGGCTGAAAATTTGAATGTATGCAGGTACTATGACCTAAGAAAATGGTAGAAAGTATGGTTGAGTTCGACTATCATAGAATGCACAAATATTGCAGAGTTGATACACTTGGATGTTCACAAGTTGTCGCAATTTCCTCGAGGAAGAGTACAAGATTTAAGCTAACAGTTGTGGATGCCTATTCGAGGATGACCTTGGTGTTTTAGGTAATGCACAATTTTGATGTTGTTGTCATGATGCGACGGTTGAGAGCTTTGATCAAAAGTGAAATTTGTATGACAATCAAGCAAGTGTGGATTGACAGTAAAACAAATTGCTCGAAGTTGCTAAACGAATTTTTGTATGAAGGTAGGCATAATAAGACACTGCACATAACAAGTTGCAGAGTTAATGAATGGAGACAGCTCATAAAATACTCTTTAGTGCTGGTATTGCTAGGATATTTCTGGCAGATTTGCTTAGTATGATGAGCTACTTAATAAACAGATCTCCACCAACTATGATTGTATATTGGACTCTCAAGGAAATGTGGTCAGGTAAGTTGATGATTATTCTGTTCTTATAAAATTCTATTGCTAGTGCTATGTTCGATTGAGTGATGATAAGCTCCATTGCATATTCCTACATTATGCACAAGGTAAGCGAGGCAATCAATTGGAGTGCCCAAAATTAAATTCACCTATTGTCAGTAAAAAAGTTACATTTGACTAGTCTTCCGTACTTCTGAGTAGAAGTAATTGTTGTTATGTTTATACAAATCTAGACTATGTTCAACTCAAGGTCGAGTTACAACCAAAAACTCTTAAAGTAGAGAGTGCTAGCAGGATAATCAACATAAATGATGTTTGTAGCAAGGCGATGCTTGTAAAGCCAATAGTTACTATAACTATAGGGAAGCAATTCTAGGGTAACCTAGAACCTACCTCGTAGAGATCTCAATTTTTGAAATCTGGAACTTACCCTTAACTGACCTCTGAATTGAACATGCGATTCTAGGTTCCACCCGGCAATTGGCCAATTCTTTTTTTTATTTTTTTATTTTTTTCTTCATTTTTAGTCAAGCAAAATGAAAATTAAAGCAACAAGATAGAGTTTCATTAACAAAACTACATATTCCAAACATAACTATTCATAAGTGAAGTAATTAGTCAAACCCAAGTCGTATTATGTTGTCATGTTGAGTGAGAGGTTGATTCAAATATAAACTAGAAACACGTGTAAAAGAGCAGTGATTAGTTAATTTGAGGTTTTCAAAATGCATTATATATTGTATTTCTCTTGCAATTAATATACATATATGTTGTGGGTGGTTCAATGAGTACATATCTTCTACATTGCTCCAAAGCAAGTTTAAAACTATGCCTAGTAATGGAAGAACATGGATAACAATAATAATGAAACGATGTTCCACATTCTAAAAGTTTGGCACTACTTGTATGAAAATTGGTGAAAATATTTATAGATACTACTAGTATTAGGATTACCTCGGTTCGGTTCCTATCTTGGAATTGGGAACCGGACCGCACGGTACTTGTTCTAAAAAATTTGTAATCGGGAACTGGATCAATTTCTAGGGATGGTTCAGTCCGGTTCTCATTCTATTTGGGACCCATGCTCAGCCCTAACTGTAACTGCTAATTTTGACAAGGTATGTGTTCGATCTCTTGACAAATATAAATACAACGATGGTTTTCTTTTATGTGTGGTGAAGAATATTGTGTCGTAAAATTATGGAGCAATTAAAGGTGTAAGTAGAGTTAATATTCTAATGAGGTCAACAGTTATGGCATGTCTAAGCAAGGATTAGACTTAAGAGATGTTTGTGGCAGTTGAGCCCATGAGGGGCTATGGAAAAGTAGCAATGAAGTTCGGATTTTCCAACGAAATGATAGTCACTTAGCTTAAACATTAAGCCAAAGTAGAGTTGTTGGAACATGTCTCGAGTTAGAGCTCGAAAAGAAAACTTTCCTAAATTGAGTAGGTTTACAAGTTTGAGTGGTTTCATAATTTTGACTAGGTTTTCTAAATAGGAGTTTCATATTTGGATCTAATTCTTGTCTATATATAAAAGGTGTCTTCTTGGATAGAATACAAAAGGCGGCTTTTTCATGATTACACTCTAAAGTAATCCAAGACGACTTTTTAGTGTTCAAGTCAATAAATTATGGTAAGATTTGTGAATTATTTTTTTGAGATTGAGAGATAATTTCGTAAAAATTGTAATAACTAAACATTGTGACAGTTATTAGAGAAATTCTGAAAATATTTGAGTGACTCAAATGTAATTATAATCTCTTTTATATCGCTTGATTTATGTTTAATCTTGTACTACTCTCCCTTGTAAACATAGGCTACAACAATCGAATTATAAAAATCTGATGTCCAATTTATTTTATTATTTTGTTGATTTTAATGTTCGATCACTTATTTTCTGAAACTATGTCATTTTCTAGGCCGCAACAAATTATAGTGGTTGAAACATTGTGAATTTGTTCTACTCTGGAGGTCATATCCTGGCTTCGAGTCCTAATTAATGGAGTCATATGCCAAATGCAAGCATTTCTAAACAACCAAAAAAAAGAACATTTAGGTGAGGAACGCAAAGTGCAAATGTGTGAAACGTATGATCCTAAAGTCATGGCGCAAGTTTGTGAACCTCAAGGCCAGACTCGTAATCCACGCTCCCACCGATGTTACAAATCGGGCATCGATACTCCGTGTACCAGCGTCCAAGATTCGAGGTCTAGAGTCTCAAATTTTCAAGTGCCGGGATCCTAGGGTTGAGATCGCAGGTCTAGGTCCAAGCGTCGGGCCCTACATCTTGGGACTAAGGTTAGCATGCTAGTTTTTCAGGGTCTTGTGCATTTAGACTTTTATATTACTCGACGCAAAAAAATAATAAAAATGACATATAGATTTCCAAGCAACTTTCTCGTAACATATATGAAAAACTCGAAATGATTTTTTTCCTAGAATACAAAAGCCCGAAAGAAAACTTTCCAAAAGCTCTTTAAAGGCAAACCCGGGAAATTAAATTTTCATGATTACAATCTAAAATAATCCAAGACCACTTTTAGTGTTCAAGTCAATTGGAAAGATTCGAGATAATCCCAAAATATTTGAGTGGCTCAAGTGTAATTATAATCTTTTATATCGCTTGATTTATGTTTAATCTTGTACTAATCTCCTTGTAAACATAGGTTACACCAATCTAATTATATTAACTGTCCAATTTATTTTATTATTTTGTTGATTTTAATGTTCCATCACTTATTTTCTGAAGTATGTCATTTTCTAGGCCGCAAAAAATTATAGTGATTGAAAATTAATTTGTTCTAAAATCTAAAAAGAAAAACATTACATGCAAAAGGGTCGAGGCTGGCAATTCTGCAGATTCGGAAAAAATTCGGACTAAATGGCATTCCGACTGAAGAGTCGGTCTAACGTTTCGGCCCATGCTCCCGGGAAAACAAAGGATTCGGGGCGGGTCCTGGACCCGATTCGACCCGACCCGACCCGTTTCCGCCTCCGAGGGAGGTACAGGGGGCCAGGAGGGACTCTGCCGCCTCCGCTGATCACAAGAAAAAGCTCTCTCACGCCAACCACGAACGGACGCACGCGCGCGCGCCCCTGCTCTGGACCCAGCAACAGCTTGGCGAGTGGCGGCACACCCTTCTTGCTCTGGAGAGAGAGGGAGAGGGAGAGGGAGAGGGAGGGGCTATGGCGGTGGCGGCGCCGGGGCAGCTGAACATAGAGGAGTCGCCGCCGTCGTGGGGCTCGCGGAGCGTCGACTGCTTCGAGAAATTGGAGCAGATTGGCGAAGGCACTTACGGGTCTGTCCGCAAAACTCGTGCCCAGTCTCCTTGTTCCTTCATGGGTTGCCTTCTTTTATCTTGTTTTTTTCTTTTTTGGCTGAGGGTTTGTTGATTCAGAACTGTTATATGTGCGCCGAGTTGGAGATTATGCGACGACCCATGTTTTCTTTTTGGTGGCCCTGAGAGTAGGTTGTGGTCGTGTTTGATGTCTTCTTTTGTTTCGACCCTTTTGGGTTGAATTATGCATGTGGGCAGTTTCTTGGGAAACTGATGGGATGCGTAATTGCTGATGGGACTTGACCGATAGCAGACGATAGGACCTGAGATCAATCGAAAACTGTAGAAATTCTGATATGAAAATAAACTCTGTATTTGGTTGGCCGTGTGTCGACCAATTTGTTGGTTTAGAGTAATGATGTGAGCGATAAAGGGGGTTTAGTGTTGACCTTGTTGCTCAATTTTCTATCAACATGGCCAAATTAGTTGAGGGATTGGGAAGCTAGGTTACCTGGTCATGATCTCGCAAACTTTCTTAGTTGGAGGGGAATCATGGTTAGAATATTTAATTTTGTGGGAGCCAGGTGGTCTGCATGCTTATTGGCTATGTTGGTTGAACTAGAGGTACTGTGTCCCGCAGCATTCCCCATCAAAATAGAAAAAGGGAGGAATAGAGAAAGTAAATGACATGTTTCCTGTTTCATTGTTTGTTTGGTCTCTTGTTTGAGGCAGGTTTCACAAGAAAAGTCATGAAATATGTTATCTGATTATTTTCGTGGAGCAATGAACAGAAATTACATTGGTGACATCTATAAGTTCGTTTGTGAAAGTAATGGAATCCTAATACATCTGGTGATTAAATTTAAAGAAGTAGAATGAAGCCAACCGCGCATTCATATATCCATGGATGCTGGTAGACTGGGAGGTTTGATTAACAACGAGCTTGCATGAAACTAATTAAAATATACTTGGATCTTCACTCTGTGTATGCTTCTCATATAAAAGAGGGGTTCTTCTTTAGAAGTTTTTGTACTGCGTTAGAAGAAAAATGCACTTTCAAGTTTCTGTATCTTCCATTGGCAAGGACCACAGCAAGTAATGTATCCTTTAAATTGACAATATCTCACTATTTAGTAGTGTAGATGTAAAGCCATTAGTTATCTGACAAGTTATGGCCAATGCTGTTATGTTTACATTGCTTTGCAACATGGATTTTCCTTTTTTTTTTCCCTTTCGTAATTTCTTCTGCTTTTGAATTTCAAAGTGTGAAAATTTGGCTGACAACATATCCTACTTGCTTGCTGGATTCGTTTATTTCTTTTTATCATTCACATAAGTCCACACATATTATCTGCAGCCAAGTGTTCATGGCCAGAGAAATAAGTTCCAGTGAAATTGTTGCTCTGAAGAAGATACGCATGGATAATGAAAAAGAAGGGGTATGCATATGCCTCCACCTCTTCCTTTGCTTCGATAACTTATTGCTAATTAGAAAAGGACGATTATCGGTTGTTAGGTGTCAGTCTATTGACTGTATGTCGAGTAGACCAGTAACTTGTCAGATTTATTCTTTCATTTTCTCCTGCAGTTTCCCATAACAGCAATTCGAGAAATTAAAATATTGAAGAAGCTTCAACATGAGAATGTTATCAAGCTTAAAGAAATTGTAACATCTCCTGGTATGATCAGCTTCCAACATTCTTGCTCTTTGCTATCACGTAGTCAGATTGTGACACGATTGAGTTGCTTTTACTTCTTTCCAGGTCCTGAGACCATTGAACAGAGAAAGGCAGGTTGGTAGAGCTACATGCTATGCTTTCCTACTTTAAGAGATTTTGGGCTTTACTTCTTTTAAGATACTTGATGCTATTTTGTTCCTGGGTAGCTTGGCTAGCTGGATTATCACAAGACATAGGGAGTGTTCTTATATCTAAGTACTGCTTTTGGGTATGTAGAGGGCAACAAGTATAAAGGCAGCATCTACATGGTTTTTGAGTACATGGACCATGACTTGACAGGCCTTGCTGATCGTCCTGGACTCAGATTTACAATTCCACAGATTAAGGTGTCATGACTTTTGATAGCTGAATGAAACTTACTGGCAAAACAATATTCCAATTTCCTAATTAAGCTTTTATTTCAGTTTTATATGAAGCAGTTGCTAACTGGCTTACACTATTGTCATGTCAACCAAGTGCTTCATCGGGATATAAAAGGTCACCATGAGTTTCAAATTACATTTTCTCTTATGGTTGATAGTTCTTTTGTGGTTGGATTGTAAGTCACATCTCTTCTTGCAGGTTCCAATCTTCTAATAGATAATGAGGGAAGGTTGAAGCTAGCAGATTTTGGACTTGCACGATCTTTTTCCAATGACCATGTTGGAAATCTTACTAATCGTGTTATCACTTTGTGGTACAGGTAATATTTTCAGTTTATGTTCTTGAGTGGTAAATTTGACTGGCCGATGGTTGCGCATGCACCATAGGTTCCTATCAACTTAACAAGTAGCAAAAACTTCCACTGTTTAGCCAGAAGTTTCATATCTCTGAAAGAGAGATTATGACATCTAGAAGAGGTTTATTCTTGATTCATGAATATTTGAGATGCTCCCCACATCAATTATTGAACATTCACTTCTTTCTGGTAATCAAGCCTATGTTGTTGCCTTTTTAAGCCCTACTGTTGTTTATGTTATTTACCAATCAAAGGGACAAATGATTATCTTCATGCTGAGAAAGAGGAAATTACACTGAACTGGAAGTTTTGGGCACTTTTTTTGCCAGTAACACCATAGCAATACGTGATATCATATGTTCAATTAGCTTTCTTCGTGTGCATATCCCACTTTTTGCTCATATCTCCATACTTCATATCCTTTCTAGGATGTTTGCCTATAAACCATGTTTATAGCACCTTTATCATCTGTCAATCCCCAAGAATTGCATTATATCTCCATACTTCATAACCTTTCAAGATTTTACCTATAAACCATGTTTGTAGCACCTTTATCATCTGTCAATCTCCAGGAATTGCATTAAGGCAAAAAATTACCCAGAAATTGCAGTGAAATGTCTGCAATAAAATCTGGGTATTATAGTCTCATAGGGCTCAGTAACAGGATCATTCCTGCTGTCACTGGTATTGTGCTGGTTCATCTTTCTTTACAATCGGGAGAGTCATCCTTCTTGTTTTCTAATGAACATAATTAAAGTCAAGAAACAGTGCACTTTGAATTTCTAAGTATATAATGATGCCGCATACTTTGTGGTTCAAACCTGTTAGAGTAATTAAATATTAAATCACGCCTTTATCTAATAGCTTAAGCTTATAGAACAGTTGACAGTGGTTTTACAAAATCTCACATGGTAGTAGAGCTGGAGGTCCTAGGTTCGAATCTTTCCAAACCTCATTTGCCTCCTTAATTAAATATGTCCACGCTTAGTACTAGGCTAAAAAGACTAGACTAAGCGTGAGGGAGAGTGTTAGAATAATTAAATATTAAATCACACCTCATCTAACGGCTTAAGCTTTTAGAACAGTTGGTAGTGGTCCTACAAAATCTCACAAAACCGATGACCACAAGGTTAAGAGCCTTGAGCTCTGCCAATTGAGCTAGATCTGTCGGGAGAACACAATCTATAGGTTGCTCATCAATTTTGTTCGGTCATACATCATCTTAAGTAATAAATATGGTCTGCTTTGCTGCATGACCTGTGAGTTGAATTTTCCTTTTCATCTGCACCAGCCTATCATAGTTTTGCCCTTTTGTGCTATGAAAATTCTTCAACCGGCACTGCTAGGTTTATTGTATCATTGCTCTACAACATTATTCATCTTACGGAAGGAAAAATGTTGCTTTAAAAATTCAGTGGTGACACTGGATGCTTCTTTGTCTGCCCAAAATCCCAAGGAAATGCCTGGTTGGAATCCAGGCAAAGCCTTGCTATGCATGGATGCAGGCAAAGGATGATTAGTTTCATGCCACTTGGCAATGTTAATTGGATGATTGATTAAAATTCTTTCTTTCCCTCGAATGGTTTATCTCTAGTTAATATATCTTTCAGTTATAAGGTCTTCTTTAGAAGGGGCTAGATAACATGAATTCTTTTGCATGGAACTTGTCCAGAATCTACTGGGTAATTGGATTTTGATTTTGAAAAACAAAGGCATGACTCTGAAGGGAGTAGGGTTTTTCTTGCTTTAACTTTTATCTGATATGACTACAGGCCTCCAGAGTTGCTCCTTGGAGCCACAAAATATGGCCCAGCTGTTGACATGTGGTCAGTGGGTTGCATCTTTGGGGAACTTCTGTATGGGAAACCCATCTTGCCTGCAAAAACGAGGTAAGGCATGCTACCTGAATTTCGTCTTTGATGACAACATTGAGGAATGATCTGCTTGTTCTTCTACCACTGGTGTTCATCTGGACTTTAGGTAAATTATACAAGATAAATCATTTGATCTTTTGAGCATAAGGCGTGTGAAACATGCTAGAAGCGGGGACACTTTTGGCTTTTCTAGAACCAATATGATGAGCCTCTGCCATGTTTTCTTCTTTTTCTCCCTCCTGTTGTTCCAAATTGTTGATCAATTTTATGACCATGGGTGAACTTTTTTACTTATTTCTTTTATTTTAATAGATTTTTTTAAATTTCTTTAGTCTTGGGCTCGGTTATAAGTTATAACTGGGTTGAAGAAAATTTTCAAAATTTTTATTTGATCTTCTGAATTAATTCTTCTTTGTTCGGTTGAGCATAAGGCATGTTCATCTTGAGAAAGAACTAGCTAAATAAGGTGACTTGGCACATGCCCAGAGGCATTCCTCCAATGAAATATAAACAGCAAAAAATCAACAATCATTCAGATGTTTTCCTGAATTCTTCATTGATGCTCTCTCTGTGCTGCAGCCTGAGCAACTAAACAAGATCTTTGAGCTTTGCGGATCGCCTGATGAAGTCAACTGGCCTGGGGTTTCCAAGATACCCTGGTATAACAATTTCAAGCCAACAAGGCCCATGAAAAGACGCGTCAGGGAGGTTTTCAGACAGTATGTAAACCGAAATCTAGTATTTTTTAGTTGCTGTACCGAACATATTTGACTTCTCATCTTTGTTTTTGGCCTCATATAGTTTGACAAGTAATTGTTATCTTCCCTACTTTTTACAGCTTTGACCGTCATGCCTTAGATTTGTTGGATAGAATGCTGACTCTTGATCCAGCTCAGGTATATACTTGTATTCGGTAACCTTTTCCTTTGAATACTCATTCTTTGGATATTAATCTGAAACCAACGTTTGCCGTGGGCATCTTGGAGGTGACTCTATCAGTTGAAAATATAGTTCATTGGATTTGTCATAATCAAGTAGAACTACTTTTAATTAGAAGAACTACTCCATGATTTAGATGGTTTATTCTCAAGTTTCAATATCTTTGTTTTGTTTAACCTTTTTTCATCAGCTTAGGTTAACTAAAGCACAATGGCAGAGTACTATGATGTATTTTGAAAATTGTTACTCGTCCTTCTGAGAACATCTCAGGGGCTGCATGCCGTGTCATGAAGTGAAATTTACTTTTTTTTACCAATAATTTCTCGCTAAATTTTGGGAAGTTCGGTTAGTAAGGCAATGGTTTCTTGTAATTTCTGCCTAGGAGTAATTAATAATTTGGCAGATTTGTGGGTCACAGTTACTTCTCTTTAACTGTTTATGCCTCTTATTACCTGATGTAAAATTGTTGATTGTGCTCTATAAGCTTTGATTTAATAAAAGTTGACTGACTCGCTGCACGAGTAGCCACTTCCACTATACAATTAATAGTCCTTACTTTCTTTTCTGTTTTGATATAGAGAATATCTGCCAAGGATGCACTCTACGCAGAGTATTTCTGGACAGATCCCCTACCATGTGATCCTAAAAGGTTTGTATGTTAACTAATGCTTGGATATTCCCTATCCGGACAGATCCGACCGATGTTATGATTTGCATAATCTGAATATCAATAGTATGATATGCGTGTTTTAATCACAGCTTGCCAAAATATGAATCGTCACATGAGTTCCAGACCAAGAAGAAGAGGCAGCAACAGCGGCAAAATGAAGAGGCAGTGAAGAGACAGAAAATGACACATCCTCTGCCACATTCTCGCCTACCGCCGATTCAGCACCCAGGCCAATCTCATCCTTCGCAGTGGTCTGGGCCCACCCATCCTGTGAACCACTCCCAGGCCGCTTTGTCTTCTGGACCAGGCCATCACCACTACGGAAAGCCTCGGGGTCCGCCAGGTGGCCCAAACAGGTATCCCCCTGCTGGGACCCAGGGTGCAAGCTATAATCCCAATCGCGGGGGCGGGGCCACCCAAGTCCGGGGTTATGCTGGTGGACCATATCCAACTCAAGGACGGCCTCCAACTTATGGTGGAGGCAGTATGCCTCCTGGTCCTGCTGGGGGTCCAGGAGCCACTGGGGCTTATGGCGTCGGCCCCGTGAATTACCCTCAAGGTAACCAGTATGGAGGTTCTACATCCAACCGAAGCTTAAACCAATTGGGTAACAATAGAAATCAACAATACGGTTGGCAACAATGAGTAAATGTCTAAGTTCAGTCGGCTCTTTGGACCCTACATTATGTGGTTGGAATGATGTTCAAATTTTGTGCTTAGGGAAGTTCTGAAATTGTCCCAAGTTTTTGAGGTTTTCAACTTATCCTGTATCTATGGTTACCTAATCTTTGGTTTCATAGGTCAAGAGCCTAACTGAAATTAAAATTCATGAGCATCAAATGTCAATAGTAGGTTGAATCATGAATTCCATGACGATGAATTTACTGAGATTGGAGCGATTCGAGTATCAGTTTGCTTCAGGGCATGTTTGGTTGAAGGGAAATGGTCCAGTTTTCTGTATGATACTGAAAACGCATTTGGTTACAGACTGAAAACCGGTTCCTAATGAAAACAAGGGAAACTGTGTTCGGTTCTATTAACTGCAAGTTGAAAGCTTAGAAAGTAGTTTTCAAAATTGTCGTCTGGACGGAAAATGATCATGCCAATTTTCTGATAAAATGATGATACACTTCTCGACTTTATAAGCAATACAACTAAATATGCTTTTAAAAACATTTGTTCATGTTGGTGAATAATTAGCCTCATTCGCAAGAACCAAACACATTTCGAGAAAACAGAGAATCGATTTTATATTCAATTTCACTGAAAATGAAAACTGAAAACAATTCTGCGAACCAAATGGACACTTACAATCTTGTTTCCAGACTGGACAATGTCCAATTGAATCACTGTAGAAGATTACTAATTATATGTATTATGAATAGAGATTAAAGGAGACAGTTCCTTCTGGATTAACTTTTCCCTCCTAAATGGTGGTTAAGCAGGTGAATAATTAGCTTTCAAATGGATTGTTACCATCTCAATAGCAGGTGGAAGAGTTCTTTGCACCAGGAATAAAAAACTTAACGAATGGAGTAGCACTTCCATGTTCAAAATACTTTTCTAGACTTCTACATTAAAATTTCCAGCTAACCGAACAAATACGCAACTAGTAAAATATGTCCAATCTAATAGATCTTGCTTTGCTAAGGTAAAAGCCACGAACAACCTACTGCAACAGCGAAGGCTCCTCTTGATCATCATAAAACATCAACACATCAACAAACACTAGATTGATCAACAGTTCAGTCCGAAATTGCTTTTGTGTTTCACCTAATGATAGAAATTAAAGGGAAGATAGGAACTAGGAAGGACAGAAGCATGATATAAACATTTTCCTCTCTTAGCTTCAAGTTCATTGCGAGCATCTTACCATTCGAAAACAGAAGACATCGAGGATGATCATAGAAATTTCGACGAATTTTAACAGTGCAAAAGAAGAAACAGTTTCCTTTCTGAAACATCAGAAAGCAACTTTCAATGGTACAGGTCTAAATGTTATCCTCAACACTTTCCCAGGTAAGTCCTCAATGATAAGCTCATGAGCTCTTTATGTTGACTCCACTTCGAGAACTATCTTCATGAACTCATATACTAAGTAACTTATAGCACCTGAGGGCAAAACCTGAAAAGGCAAAGAATGCCAAAATAAAGCGCCGCATTAACAAACTGAATATCAGCACACCAGGTCAACGTTTTCTTGAAAAATAGGGAAACTACAAAAGCAGTCAATGCACAAAAAGCCTATATTCAATTTTGGTCCTCGCACTTTATCTCGTGGCAGATTTGATCCCTAAACTGATATCTTATCATGATTGCAAAACAGAGTTCATATTTCCACCCAGATGTCAACGGAAAAAGCTAACTAAGCATCGGACATGAACATGCGGCACTGACATGGAATAAAGAAATATAAAATAAAAAAAAAATTGGAGGAGAAATTGCAAAGACGGTCCATGTTCCATCTTGGTCCTCGTACTTTATGTAGTGATGTATTTGGCTCCTAAACTAATTTTTAGCTTGATTTCAAGGTAAATTTCTATTTCCATGAACGCAAATAAATCTTGTTGATTAAGTGTCAAAGAACGCTATGTGGTGTTGAAGGTGGAAAAAACTATAAAAAGAAAAAACAAAACGACCTTAGCCTGGAGTTGTAATGATCTTGCCCAATCTTCATAGGAAAAATTCCTCATAAGCAAAACTCAAGTGTTGACCATTCATGGAAAACTGCTACGAGGTCACCAGTAATGTACTACTTATAACACGTTTGAGCCAACATGTTGGTCTTTAGCATTTAGTCAGCATATTTTGTTTACATTTGGACGGAATAATATGGAATTTGTTCAAAAAATCAGGATCAAATATCGACTAACTCTGAAAAAACAAAAAGAAACAGGGACCAAAAATGAACCGGGGCAATCGGACATGGACCATTATGTAATTTCCTCTCCACTATTAATTTTTTTATTGCACATCAGCGTCAAGTGTACATCTCCAACACTTAATCAGCATTTTCCAATGATTTTCGGATGGAAAATACGGAATATGTCCCAAAATTGTGACTGGAGATTAGTTTAGGATCAAATCAGTCACTAGATATAGTACGAGGACCAAAGTCGGACAAGGGTAATAGAAGAAGGACCATTAGTTCCCACCAAAAAAAATTTGAATCTAATTGACATATTGACACGAAAGTAACTGAAGCTATGCAGAAAGATGGCATTATAATGCGATTCTCTTCTTTAAATGCTGGTAAAGACTAAAATACCAATCTAAGATGAAGCAAGAACCTCAAACGGGAACAGAGTTTAAAAGTGGCAAAGAAATTGCTGGTGTCAGACTCAGATGCTTCTTTAAAGGCAATGAAGATGAACGTCACTCTCCTCTCTCACAATCCACATTATCTCAAATAGACTTCAATAGATGACGGGCACACGGAGAGGTTCAACACCTATTGCAGACCACACTCTCTTTGCTTTCTTTTTCCTATTCATTTTTTCATCGTTGTGGTTATATTAAATGCAGTATGCATAAGGAATTTCCGCACAAGCACATAACTCAATGAATTTGATATATTAAGATCCGATCCATACCTGCAGTAAACTGGGAATTAAGCCAGCATAAAGGGCAGGAACACCACCATGCTCAACGATCTTGACGCAAGTTGCAAGTGGACTTAATCTTGTTGTCCGTAATTGCATTTGAAGTTGTCTCCGCACTACTTCAAATGGGTAAGTAGCTGCTTCAGAACATGCACCAGCGATTGCTCCATAAAGCAAGGTCCTAATGGGACCAAGTTCCAGTTGTTCCATGGCATTCAATTCCTGGCCTTCCAGCTTCATATATTCGAGTCTCTTCCTCCCCTCAGGTGTATGCAGATAAGCAGATTTCAGTATATCATAAACACCATAGAAAACAGCGCCCGAAGGTGCCATGGCTACGATTGCGGGCACCAGACCCTTGTAGAGAGAGAAGAATCCTTCGGTTTGAACCATGTGACTGAAAGTGCCAATTATACCACCCAAGGCCTCCCCTCCTGGTGCCACCATCTTTGTCCTTATCTGACAGGAAAAACAGGAAAATCTCACGACTTGGTCCATTATCCAGGGACAATGTGAACCAATTTGATGCATTTCAAGTCTAGAAATCAATATATTGACCGCAAAAAAAAAAGGTCCAGAAATCAATATAAGCATTACACCACAAGAACATGCAAGGCTTCAATTCTGCGGATTGGGACAGTTAACACAACAATCACTAGATGAAGAGTATGCTTAGGCTCATGACCGATGGAAACTTTATTTCTACTTTTACATATAACGAATGTTTATATTGACAATCTTGATATATATGGAGTCCAAAAAATTTGGACCGTGATTTAATTGCAGATCAAGTCCTTTTAAGGGTCTTTATTTGCTTTCAGAAACTAAACAATTAAGTAACTACCTTTACCAAAAAAAAAAAAATTAAGTAACTACAATAGCAACTATGCTATAGTTTCATTGCTGTACATGTTCTGCTGACTTGTTCAGTCTATGCAGTTATACTGTTTTAAACCTACTTCAATTTGCAGTTATGCAGCTAGTGATACAGCTCTACAACAAAACGTGGGTTATCTTATAATAACACCACAGAGGTAAAGCTCCTTAGGTGGCATGAATAGAGAAAACAAGACAAAATTGCACATACTGTGTCCATTGGCAAGCACAGCAAAGTAGCAGTAATCCCCGCTGCGGCTCCAGCGACAAACCTCTCAAAATTCGTAGCTTCCTCATTTCCAGACCATTTCAGCAATTTATTTCTGTATGTATCATAGGCATAGAAGTTGATGGCCTTAAATGGAGCCGTACGAAGTATATTGACAAAATTTCCTTTCCAAAAACCTTTCAGACCTTGGGTAGCTGAAATTGTCTTGATGAGATCAAAAAGATTCTTTTGTTCACCACGTACTACATATTCCAGCTTCAGTCTCTCAAGAGGGGCAACAACAGTTCTGGTGGAGAAAAACAGCATTTTATATGCAATTGAAGCAGCTTTTGTCTCGGTAGATACATGGAAACAGCATGAAAAACAAGCTAAGCATCATCCAGCATGATGAACATTAACAACTTAGATGATAAACAACAAGAATAAAATCTGAGATGTGATCATAACAAATATGACAAAAGAAACCTTATAGTAAGTACAACTAAGTGGCAAGAAAACGAATAAAATCTAGTTAGCTAAATACCATGGAAGATCAGATCAACAAAAATGGCCAGTCGAGTTATCTGAACATATTAAAGGGTCGCTGTTCAGATGGTGTTTTTTGCATGACATTGCAAGCACAGCCGGAGAAAGTGCTGACAGATCATGATTGCAATTAATCAAAACGGATCATCCTAATCTAACTACTAGAAACATCAAAAAGCATATAACAACTTATAATACCGGAATGCTTATAATACACTTCAGCTAAACTGTATATACCACCCCTATAGCACAATCAAGGTGACAAATCGGTCTACTTCCAGAGTTCTATCCTTGGTTAGCGTATAGGATGACCTTGGTTTTATCTGGAACTGCATAATATGCCGGTTAGGACTGTTAGTATTAGACCCGCTATACTCTGCACTAATCAAGCCACATCTAGCTACAATGCAATACAATAGCCACATCGTCTCGATTTGCAAAAAGTAGTAAGCCTGTAAGGTAACAGCTTAGTCCATTGGTGACCATCCTTTTGCAAGTAGCACAAGGTCTAGAGTTCAAGTGCCTGACCTCCACCTTCCCTACGTCTCTACTCTCAAGACCACTTAAGCCTTAACTTCTTTTCCCCTTGCTTGCGGCGCAATCCATAAAACATGAAACTAGCATCTTTCATTCACACAATTCCACATACACACAAAGCAATGCTACCAACAAAAGAAGCAAGAACCTTAGAAGCATTGTCTGCAACATAAGATCATTCAAAGAAAAGGCACAACGAATATATCAAATAAATGCAATAGTTGGTCAACCCCAAAATAAAACAGAATAAAATAATAAAACCAAAAAGAGAGAAATGAACAGAGACCTTGAGACCATTGCAGCAACAGCTCCAGCCCAGAGATGCTTCGTGGTATTCAAAGCACCCGATCCCTTCACCTTCCCCTTCTCCTTCTCCTCCACTTCGATTCCTTCAACTTTCTCCATTATTATTATTCCCCAGAAGCTTTGCAGAGTCCAACACATACCCATCATTCCCCTTCACCGACAGGCTCACAGACAGAAACACGCCATTCCCAAATCCCATTCTCGCGTTCACTCCACCGCAATCCGCTCTCCTACAAGAACTCACCGCCAAATTCTTAAAGGGATCGCCTTTCCGGGGAACGACAGCGACGAAACACGGAGGGAGGGCGTCATCAAGAAACAAGCCCCCAGGGACGAAAGGGTTCAAGCGTTCAGGCTTGACCAAGCTCCTGAACCAGAAATCTTGGTCGTGCATTGCGGAACGCGAAGTGGGTCGGCTCGGGCGCGTTCTTGGGTTGGTGGGTCGCGAGAAAATCGCAGCTTTGGGATCATCGAACGGTAGTCCGGGGTTTTAAAGAAGAGGGAAGGGAGCGTCAAGAGGAAGAGAGGGAGGAGGAATGGAACAATGGAATAAAAATAAGAGACTTTTGAGCCGGCGATGTAAGTCGGTGTCGCAGCTGGTGCGAAGCTGATGTGAGAGCGACAGAAAAGAATAACGTATCGGATGCCGACAACGATCGAGCTGCGCAAGGAGAGAGGTATAGCTTTCATCGATGCACTTGTTTCATTGATTTCGTCGAGAGTTCGTTGGGTGTCGCCACGACGCGACGAGGTTTTGGGGTGCTGGAAAACGTTGGGAAATGAAAAGCAGCGACACCTGAATAAATACAAACGAGCGGATCTTGTTTCTTGGCTGGACATGTGCATTTCTTCGCAGCGAGGAAAGCCATTAATTTTAGGGAAAAATTCAAATAAAAATATGAAGTGTCTTCTTTTTTTCAAATAAAAATTTGGAGTGTATCTCAAATAAAAGCGGAAAGTGTCATTATTTTCTTAAATAAAAGCCTGAAATGGAGCTTTGATTCAAATGAAAACCTGGATTGGCCATATCGATCTTAAAGAAAAGCCTAACCTCGGACGACCAAATGGCATTTCCATCCTTTACTTTTTAGAACTTTTTTCCTTTCTTTTTTTCCTTTTTATTTTGTTAACCCATATTTGAGGAGTTGAGTTATATTCTATAAATGGGTTTAGAATGGTAAAGCTCAAAATAATATGTTTTAGATGAGTTAAAAACTTACTTAGACTCAATCTACTTCTATGACTCTATCGTCCTCATTCAATCTTGCGCTTGCTTACTCTACGCTTGCACCTTAGTTTAGGTATGAGTTTTCATATATTTAATTAAATATGCAAGTGTTTTAATAATATGAATCGGCTCAAGTATGCATTAAATTGGGTATGGAACCTCTAGATTTGTATTGCATGATAATTGGTCAAATTGGGTTGGATTATTGTCGACTCAACCCGACCCACCCGTTTGACATCTTAAACTTGTTTAAATTAAATGCTAGAGATTTTACATGAAATCACTTGCACATCGATGACATTTTAATACTGAAAATAAGTTTAAGGTAAATTTGTAGAGAGAAACTAAATTATTTTGATTTTTTTTGTTGGACGAAAATTAGTTTGGGTAAACGTGGCATATATCGATTTGAGATTTTCTTATGAAACGAATATTATTTTGGGTAAATGTGTCATGAACTGCCAATTTGGGATTATTAATGGTTTTTTCCCATCTTCGGCCCATGGCTCTTCCACAGTCTCTCATAAGAAAAGCAAGGCCGATCACTCTATAAAAAGATCGTATACTTCACATTATGTCTCCCGTGGCTACATTAATGTCGAGTCTGTTTGTTGGGCCGTTGTACCTTTTAACTAGGGTATGGTATTGTTAGATGTGAATGTAAGATGACGTTATTTGTTTGCCATACCTTTTCTAGGTGTTCATGGAATTATTACGATTGCCTATAACGCTAGGACCAATAGGTCAAAAATGGGTGGTTCGTAAAGGAAATAAAAGAATTCTTCAAAAGCAGCTTTGCTTCTTTCCCGATGGATTCTCATTCTTCTGCCAAGCTAAAGATTGCGCTTAGGAAATTCAACTTTCTTTGCATAGAAATTTTGAGTTTTTCATTTCAATTAATGGGTACGGTGCAATTCATTCAGCCATTGATGCTTTTTTGGGGGACAAAACAGTAGGATTCAGCATTGAAGTCCCTGATTTCGAAATGGATCATATCAAAATTTTCAATTGCTAACGTGAAGAATTGGCTGGGGAATGGAAGCCCTAATGAATTGATTTGCTTGAATGGGATGCTAACATCAGACTATTTTATGTAGATCCATCTATACTCATTATTTTGGGTTAATACAAGTACAGATGTTTGTATTGACTATAGCAGGCACGGCTTACATTGGCGGTGTTTTCATGAAATGTAGAGGAAAGACTGCAAATTTAAAGAAGAAAAGGTAGTCTTCAACTCAGTGGCCAACTTGATATTAGCCCTGCTTGTGAGAGATGGCGCAAGATAAAGGGGATGGAGAAAAATTTAAGAGCGAATACACAGAATAACTCATTCGGAAGGACGGACTTCAAAAGCATGGGTCGACACAAACTTGAGATGATCACCATTCCAGAAAGTTGAATCTATGAAAGGTGAGAAGGAGATGTTATAGGCATTGCACTAAGATTCTCGGTCATCTACATCAACTTGATTCTCTTGCAGTTTGAAACACAGTTTCTGATCCCTCTAGTGGTAACAGCATATGGAGCTGAAGCAGATCGAAGAGAAGGCGACTTGTCAATGTATGCGTACCGCTCATTGCCGTTCCAGTACAAGATGATTCGGTTAGTGCAAGCATGAGACCAACTATCACCTGCTCAGAGCAAACACGGACCCGAAGACACGGAAACAGCAGAAGCTTGAGTTGACTGCTATGGGAACAAGAAGGAATTTGATAGAAATCTGGCTTACAAATCACAATTACCTAATGCGAGAGTCAATTGGAAAGAGCCTTCTGCATACTTGGTTGTCACTTGATTCAGAAGAATGACCTGAAAAGGCAGAAATATACTAGTTAAAGACGGTGAAAAACAGAGAAATTCTCATTATAAGTAACAGAGGAGAAAGCTACTGGAATTACTACCACAAATGTAACAAAGAATGCACTACGATAAACTAAAAATTTGGTTGCTGGCACAATATCGTATGGACACACATGCAAACTTCTGCACATATTCCATGCACAAGCATGCGTATCAAAGTGATCCAACATTGTAAACACGGAAAGTAAAAATCATGGCTCATCACGACTTGCTTATCCACCATCCAAGTTTGTCAGCCTGCCAATTGCAATAGTCTAAATTTCAACATCAGCTTAATGGTTTTCAGCTCACTGCATATAATAAATGAGCTTTATCATTGGCTAGAAGTGGGACTTCATCCAAAATTATACAGGATCTCAACTACAGTGTTTGTACAAATATTATGTGTATCTTACAGCCAGGCAGAACTTCTTGGCAAGCTTCATCAACTTCAAGGCCATTCCACTGAGCAGTCGGGTCCGGAGGGCCATGTCCTCAAAATCTTGCCGGAAGTGGAAAGTGATACTATCTATGACAACAATTTTAACCTGTACAAACCTTTGAAAAGCATCAGTTGTTAAGCTACAAAAAGCACACCACGGAAGCAGAAGATACATTCATTGTGTGCTCCTTCAAAAGAAAAGGACGTGAAGAGCCTGAATTCCACTAAACCACAAAAACACTAAGGAAAGCGACATGTATAACCTCTGGTCACATGCCACAATACACCAACCATGATAAATTCCACATGTACGTACTCTTTGTTCTTGGAAAGGTCAACAGTCTCTTAGAAGGGAACAAAGTCGAAATATGCAGACAGAAAGGCATCAAGAGGAAAAGGATAAAACATATTTGGCAAACCGGCAAACATATACCTACATCTCTATGCTCTGAGATGAATTTGTCCAAGTAATTGATCAACGCAATCTGCTCAGTATAACTGCAGACACGGAAATAGAGAATGTTTTCCAAGAAATCCTTAGGCTGCATTCCTATTTGCCCTGCATGAACATTTTGGGATATGGTATTATTTGCTGACATACCATCCCTGCATGCTTCAGCTATTTGCAGCACACGTTCCACCATAAAGCTACCTTCTGTATCTGGACATTGGAAGCAGTAGAAATAGTCACAACACTTATCAGGTCAAACACAAAAAGCAAACCAGACTTGATTGATACTAACCAATGTAGATAGCTTTTCCCCCAAGGCCACCACAATGGATAGGAAGCTGGACATTTACTGCAAGCTGAATCCTACTGAAGGAAACCCATTGATGAAAAAAAACAAACCCACAGAAGAAAAGGAGAGTTGCAACAAATCACCCTTACCCCAGCTGTGTCTTACCAATTCCTGGCACTCCACCTAAAAAGATGAAATTCACAAAAAAGGATCTTCAAAACATCTTTGTTTACTGAAAGCTGAGAAAATCAAAAACAAAAATTGCATTTATTTAACTTAACATAGAAAAATCCCACTCACCTATTTCAGTGACTTCCCCACAACTTATCCCTCCTCCCAGGATGTTATCAATGTCCACACTCGAAGTAGTGATTCTTGTTAACAATTCTTCCTCGTGGAGCATATCCCATGCAGTCTGAGCACCTATACAGTCAAATGGCATGGCATGATTCTCTTCTAAGAAAAGCACGATGAAAAGTAAAAGCCCACAAGCTATGCAATTGAATGTAATCAAAACTCTATCAATGGAAAGCCAAAATTTTATTGCAGAGTCTGCAAATAGGATGCAACTACTCTTCAATCAATTGCATTTTTACAAGTGTCCCATATCGGTCATCAATGAAGCATTTCGAAAAGGAAAAAGGGAAGCCAACGGAATGAACAGACTGATTGAAAACACAAAGGACCAAATACAAATGATCTCCTAATCCATGTAATTAGACATCAAAAAGTTGCAAAACTTAGTTAAATTTTTTGGATCACCAAACACAAACAGAAAGGAAATTATATTTAAATTTGAAAAACAAAGGATCTGGTTCTAATCCCCTGACAACTTCCAACCATGAAAAGCTTCTAGAAGTCCAGATAATACTGAACATAAAAAGAAAAATGTTCCCACTTGCAAAAAATTTTAGCATAGACAAGCATCTAGCTATCGCAAGAACCAGAGAAGACTCCATACTCCACTCTCTCAATACAACCGAGATAACAGAGAAGCATTGCAATGTCCAGAAAAGGAGAGAAACGAAAGAAAGGAATCCTCAATTGGAGGTCTACTAAAACTTCCCTCCAAACCCCCACCCCCATCCAACAGATTCTCATGTTCGACTACCAAAGAGATCCAAAGCATTCCATGTCGGTCATGTATCAGGCCCCATGATTAACCCCTTCTCTGGAAAGAGGGACAGCATGGAGCCACTAAGTGATTCAAACAGCCAATAGAGTGGGAATGTCATCAGAATAGCTAGTAAGGTCAGTATGCATCCCCTGAAAGCGATACATAGCTATTTCCTATTCTAAAAACTACCAAGATGAGGACCTTTCCCCAATGCAGCTTCCCAGCTTTTCAAAGAAATTAGCAGTCAGAATGTTTCCCTTTGAAATGATTATTGCATTCTGTCATTTACTAAGAATCATTTCATGATATCCATACACAATAAAGACTGAAAAAGAAACAGCCCAAGAAACTAGAGTCCGTCAACATGATGCTCTCCATGCTTCCTGTACATGGAGCGCTCGAATGACTATTTTTGACAGCAACAGCTATGAATCAAGAGCCTTTCGAGAGTATACATACCATTAATGACATGATGTCCACTGGAAGTATCAATGCGACCATCATGCGGAGCGTATTTAAGAATGTCAAGGGCTTCATTTTCTGATATATTTAGATCTGGCAAAAGACAGAATGCAGCATCATCAGGTTCTTTACCAGTTAACACTAAAAAGCTACCGGCTTCAAACACTTTTTAGGAGAATAGAAACATGACACTACCTCCCAACATCAAGGTAGATTTTACCTACAATACCATTCCCAATTTCGATATATCACTCTATCAGTGATGACGACCGCTTTTTATAGCTAAACTAAGACACCCGATTCAAGTGATGGAGCAGCAGCACAATCTTTCACAAGCTCAAATGTCGAATCGGAGGCACAAGAAAAAACCCTTTTAAAAGAAGAAAAAAAGGCTCAGTTCCTCAAACACAACCCCCACACACATTAAGATGCCGCTGCAACATCTCTTTAGTCATCACGCGTGACATGCCATCATCTTTCTACGGCGGGCAACAAAATTCGCACGACCCAACAAAGAATAACATCGAACAAGACTGCTCCGGAGGCCAGAACGCTAATTGCAGAGATACCCAAAAGCTTAGAAGCACCGGAGAGATCAAACTCCAAGCCGACACGAGCTCCGGGCACCGCAACTTCCCAAACAAACGACAAGACCACAGATTGCACGCCATGAAACGGACGCCCTCTTGACGGTAGTATCGCGACATTGTAATGATCGAGGCGAGAATGAAACGGTGGATCGATGGGAGAAGGCGTACCGCGAGCGAGATGAGAGGGGGAGAGGGAGGAGAGGATGGAGAGAGACGTGTAGCCGGCGGAGACCAGCTTCCCTTTGAGCGCGGCGGATATCGGCAGCCTTCCTACTTCCATTCTCTCTCTCTCTCTCTCTCTCTCTCTCCGCGCGCGGGGCGAGCCTCCAAATTTATAAGATTTAATAAATTTAATTCAATAAAACAATAATATATTTTTAATATTATTTTCTTTAGGGCAAAAGAGACCAAAAATCCTAAATTATGCCCACCATGATGAATTTATCCAAAATTTTGCTGTGATATCAAAAATCTCTGTCATGATTTTGTTAACGATAACCATTAAAAATCTGCCTACGTAAATGTCAAAAAATAAGAAACGGTGATGATACAGCGCCCACGTGACTTAAGTGAAATAAAAACGACGGTATATCTATTATATTACTTTATAAGTCGATATATCTGCCATTACTCAAATTGTTTTGCAATGAATTCGGGTTTAACTATCAAATTCAAACCGTTAATTTGCGGATCACTGCATTGGATATTTTGTTGAACATGCCAGAAAACGACGTACACCGAAATTGCGCCAAATTTAGGTTTGCTAATTTTGATTTCATTACTGACCAAAAAAGAAAATTTTGATTTCTTGTGTTAAAGCTTGTCATCCCTCTAAAATCATTTTGGCCTCTGAGCTGCAAACAGTTCTCATTTTGTTCCCGAAGAATGGTTTTCCAGTATTTCCCTAAAGAAAGAATCAAATTGCTTTGGTTTTGCTTAAAAGAAAAATCGATTTTCCTCCAAAACTTAGAAAGGAAAAAAATTATATTATAAATTTTAAAATAATATGTACTGTGAGTTTCAAATAATTTGAGTTAAATGAAAATCTAACAACATGAGCCGCCAAATATAGAAAACACAAAGTAATTTTGAAATGCAAAGTCATACAGAACAAACAAAAATATTCCTCCGTCTATCGAATTGGACAAAATTGAATTTTTGAAAGACTGCTCACGAGGGTCATGCAAAATTTATGGACTCGTCTAAAGAACTATAATGAAATCGAGATCATACATACTTCAAGGACCAAATTGGAAAATTCTAAAACGAAGAACTGTCATCCACGAATGATTCGAGGCCTTGTATATTTGGGTGTGTACTTTCACAATCCATGATTTATTGAAAAATTGACTAAGACCACACAAGTTGTGATGTAACAACATAATCAGAGAACCAGTCGCCAACGTAGCAATGTGAACCACAGAACAGAACCACACCACACACTACAATAGGCTCACGTCCTCATATATGAGCGGGGGTTGGGACAAGGACATGTCATGGCCGCTGGCCAGACATTCTTCCCACCCTCGAAACTTTCACCTGACTCATCTGGCACCAGGTCTCAAAAGACTTTGTCCCACATCCTAACATTTTTGTATGGAGTGCCATAAACATCCCACCTACCTACTGGGACAGCATTCTCATCCTAACCAGAGACTCACTTCTCATACATTAATTGAGGGTGCTCCCCATCCCCCTATATCAGGCAATGCACATCGCTCGTCACCACCAATTCGCGTCGGCGAGCCAGTCGGGATGACGACTTTCCCGGCTGCTCCACAGAGCCCGGCCAGTGATTCTGATGGCATCGATCAAGTCCGTGAACAGAGCCTCGTACTTCCTTCCAAGCTCGTCACCTTACCCGATTGCTTCCGTGACGACGAACTTCCATGGTACGAGCTGATCCTGTCATGCATGATTCATGAAGTTAGCCATGCCTTCTTTTACCTTTCAAGTATCTCCTGTTTCTTTTCCATATTCTTATGTTCTTTTCTTGGTACTATGCAGTATAGCGGCTTCTCAGATACCAGCGGATCTCTTCATTCAAGTGGACGACGTGACGTTCAATGTCCACAAGGTAATTACTCGAGAAAAGCATCTTAAATTTCATGTCAACATCAGAAAAACCAGCTTCCACACCGTGCGATATCTTCATTAAGTGATTTAGGACCCCAGCTTCTAAACCAGAGGTTCTGAGAAAAATCCGCTAGAATTTTCAAGCACCCTCTTCACTGGCTAAAAATCAAATCCACTGCTCAGCTACACTTTGAACTGGGAACAGACCGTTCTGGAGTTCATCGTCAGCTCTAATAGACGAGTCCAACACAAAGATGACTGCCATCTCGCATGTATTATAGTCCAAAGTCATGTTCAGTGACATTCTTTCTTCCTGAGCAATGAACTTCATACATCAATGATTATGTCCTCCAACAATGTCCAATAACCATTCTATTTATTCTGAAAATGAATCACCATCCCTTTCAGTCCAGTGAATTCTGTAGCTGTAGTGGTGCTACAAACTCAGTCATATCTTCTCTGAGGAAGGTGCTCGCTTAGACGTTACTTTTTTCTTCGACCCAGTGACTCCATCCTCTACCTTCCCAATAAAGCACTAAAGCTTTAGGAAGAAGCAATCCAAACAGCTATATTAGCTATGACTTAAAGTACTTTATTTGGGTTTACTCGATTTAATAACTAGACTAATGTAAGAAAAAAACGCCACCAAGTTGGTTGACATGATCAGGCAATCATATCCAACAAACCAAGCTTCACTTTCGTCATAATAAGATCAATATCAGCATGCTCATTCAGCAATAGTCATCTAACCTCCTTGTCTTTGCCTTGCCTGCAACAGTATCCCTTCATATCAAAGTGTGGATACATTCGCCGACTAGACATTCAACCCTCAATATCAAATTCTGGGTACAATTGCAAGCTCGAAAACTTCCCTGGAAGATCGGAAACTTTCCATATCATCCTAAGATTCTGCTACGGCCTGCCAATAGATTTCAGTCCCCAGAACATAGCTCAACTCAGATGTGCATCAGAATATCTAGAAATGACGGAAGAGATGGAAGATGGGAATCTTATCTCAAAGACAGAAGCCTTCCTCACATTTGTGGTCCTCTCTTCCTGGAGGGACACCACTATTGTTCTTAAAACATGCGAAACTCTATCGCCATGGGCAGAAAATATCCAGATTGTCCGAAGATGCTGCGACTCAATAGCTTGGAAAGCTTCCAGAGACCACCAATCCACTGGAGAAGCAGTCAACGAAGAAGACCAGAGGTTCGACAAAGTGGCCACCCTTCGCATCGATCACTTCATGAGGATTATGACAGTAATAAGGGCAAAAGGAACTAAACCAGAGACTATAGGCAAATTTATTGTGCATTATGCAGAAAGGCGAGTGCCAGGTATGGATACTGAACCTGAAGGATTGAGAGGTTATGGGTATAGCAAAAATGAGCTACAGTTTAGTGTTACTAGTCGGATGGACAAAGGGGTTTTCGGGAACAGTAAGGAGCAAAGGACGATCATTGAAAGCATCCTTAGCATTATACCACCACAAAAAGAAGCAGTTTCATGCAAGTTCTTGTTAAAGATGTTGAAGATGGCCATCCTCTATTGTGTCACGCCAGCTTTAGTTTCGGAGCTTGAAAAGCGAATCGGGATGATGCTGGAAGAGGCCACGGTGTATGACTTACTGATCCCTAGCTATAAGAACGCTGATCAATCAGAGTTAGTATCATAAAATCCTTTTTCCCTCACAAAGTTTTTTAAAAAAATTCGCGATTGAACAACTTTTAATTCCTCTCAACTATTTTTATTGTCAAGCACAGTTCTCCCGAATGCACAATGCATGACATAGATGTGGTGCAACGCCATCCTGGAATATTTCTTGATGCACGAGCAACAGCAACAAAAGCCACACAAGTCAGGGAAATTCAACGTCAGTAAGCTATTAGACAATTATCTGGCCGAGATAGCAAGAGATCCTAACCTCTCAATCACCAAGTTTCAGGTTTTGGCTGAATCATTGCCAGAGGGCACCCGAACTTGCGATGACGGACTTTACAGGGCCATTGATATCTATCTTAAGGTCATATCTAATTCTCATTTCTAGCTTGGTGCTTTCTTTAACAACTCAAACCTAATGGATGTATTCAATTTGCAGAGCCATCCTTCATTATCTGAGTATGACCGCAGAAGGCTATGCAAGATAATGAACTGCGCAAAACTGTCGCTTGATGCATGCAACCATGCTGCACAAAATGATAGGTTGCCCATGAGAACCGTCATGCAGGTAAATACTCATTGTGAAATCCTAGGGTCGGTACCACAATTTGCTGCCAAAATTAAATGATGAAGGATAGCTAGTCTCCATCTCTGATCTCTAGCCAGACAAAACTCACATAACCAATTTAGCTTCTAGAATGCTCCTAGCTTCAGTAGATCACATCTCCATGGAAGCAAAATGGGCAGAACAGATGAAAGAATGGCAATTAAGTCATCACTACCATAAATATGCATCTCAAGTCATATATGGTCAAGAGACCCTTATCACCACATTGCGAAAAACCGGAATACATGAACCTCTAAACGAGCATAGAACTTTTGGTGAATGCGTTGATTTGTAGAAACTTCTTGATCTACCATCCAGGAAACAGGAATATTGTCAGATTCTCACCAAACTCAAGCTGTCTTCACAACTCTAAAGGCTTGAGGCAAAAACAATAGCATACGCACCTTTTCATTGAACAGTAAATACAAGGTAGATTTGCTAAAACAATTTGCAGCCACGATAGAAACCTTGATGGAAGAAAAGAAAATTGCAGTTCAAATTAAAAAACATGTCTACAGAAGATATATAATCATCAGAAATTTTGCTCTCAAGGCAGAGATTAACCAGTTAGTAAACTGAACCCCACACATACTGACCATTTTGACCAAAATCTCAAAAACCTAGTTAATCGGATATTTTCGGAAAATAAATTACATTTATCTCTCTTACACGAGGAAGTTTATCGGATATAACGGCAACAACTGGCTGGGTCATAAACAACACAAAATATCCAAAGCAAGCAACCACGCCCAAGAAGGGCCTGCTAAGTAATACAAAGATTATTACTAATTCACCCTTTCCCACCACCACAACCCTTACAGAGTTTTTGAATTACATCAATGTGCCAAATTAGTTGACCATGAAAAAAAGTCAGTTAACTTCATCATTATACAAGTCATTAATCCTAGTTGTATGATTATGTAGCTAACAATACAATATATTCCATCACCTTCGTGATGGACAAATGTCAGATCACTAACCAAACCTTGGCAACCCTTACACAATTTCAGGAAAAAGCCCCAAAGCATTGCATCCTAATCATACTAAAAGATGATGCCAAACTCAAGGATACCAATCAAGGTTCTGCAAATACTGAATTTAAATCCCAGATTATCAATGTTACTTTAGACCTACTCAGAATTACCAGAGAATGATACCAATGATTTCCAATAGGAATGAATCATCTAGAACATGGATTGCCATGAAGAATAATAGACATCCAGCAAGACCGTGATGAAGATGAATAAATATCCTGTAAAAGACCATAACCAAGCCTTGGCACTCAATTTTATCTTCATTTTAAAATTTCTCAACTAAGAAAAAGTATGTGATCAGGTCCTGTTTTCTGAGCAAGTCAAGATGAGAGTAGCAATGCAAGGAAAGGAGCAAGAGCAAAGTGGCAACAACTCCGAACAAGAGGGAAACCAGTCTTCAACTGAGATAGAGATCAAAAACCTTCGAGCAGAACTTGAGAACGTCAAAGCCAAGATGGCAGAGCTACAAACTGATTACACTGAGCTTCAACAAGAATATGAAAAGCTAAACAACAACAAGCAAAGGAACGGATCCACTTGGAGTTCAGGCTGGAGAAAGATAAAGAACTCTTTTCATTCCAAACAAGAAGGGGATGAAATCGGAGATGGAGAAAATAGACCTAGTCCAGCTAGGAAGTACAAAGCCAGCTTCAGAAGAAGGAAATCCATGTCTTAGATCTCTAGAGGAACAAACAAGCTACATTAAAACGCAATGACCAGTGAACTATCCAGTATAATCATGTGGAACTCCACCATGGGCAATTTCTTTTTGCTTCAGTTATGTATAACTATACAACACCTTCTAAAGAGCTTTTTCTTCATTTTTTTGTATTTCAACTTCTAGGTACTTCTATTCGTGAGAGGACAGTGCACCAAATCCTCAGCCTAGACCGCTAACTTGATCTCCAATCTTAGAACCAGATTGAAACTTGTATTGCCAATGGATGTGAAAAATGGAGGACATAATAAATGAACAATCCAATCAACAGAAAAGCCAGCTTTACAAAAGTCATAAGTGCACAAATTCCCTCAAACTAACACAATGCCAAAAAGGCCAAGGCTAGCAAAGAAAGCTCCATCATAAATATGTGTATATCCTAAAGTAGAAAGTTGCATGCCAATATGTCACACACTGCAACAAACTCAATGAAGAAGCGTGCCAGATGCAGATGAAACCAAAGGCGAAAAATATCGAACATCTGGGAGGGAAGCAAGCTTAGATGAAGCCTAAACCATCCTCCAAACTACATCAAGACAAAATAGCCAGTACTAAAATCCAGTGACCGGCCAAAACTGTCCAGTGAGAACAAGTGTTTCTCCTAAATCTGGCAGGTTCCACGTGTAGGGAGAAGCAAGCAAAATCAAGTAACGCCTCAGCCACGTAACATGCTAAATTGCTATGAGCAAATAAGGAAGGCCCTTTTGAAGCTAGACACCCCCAATATTCAGAGAGAAACAATTTTCATAGTATGGCTTTCCAATAAACCATGTACAATCAGACAACAAAGAATCATGGCGAGAGCCAACAAAACATGAATTCAACCATCTTATCTGCTCTCCAATACCATCGCGAAGTTTGTATCGCAAATGTAGGCGCTGCAAGAACAATCCCACATAACCATTTACAACACTTCCAGTGACATCTGAAGCCAAAGAAGATAGTAACCGATTTTCTACGACACAATCTCGGACTTTGTCCATGGTTACTCCAGAACTACCACATAGTACATATGGATTCACAGTCACTAGGGGAAACAAGAGTTGGCAAAAATGATTCAAAACACATCATTGAACAGAAGAAAATGTTATTAATGAGAAGCACCAAATCCCACCAAGTCATGTTTATGGTCACACTACTAACCAGAACACCTGGAAAAACTCCCAAGAAATCAACCCCCTCCCAAAAAAAAAAAAAAAAAACAAGAAAACTCTACCTACCAGACTTCATGAAACTCCAAGGGAACTTGGCACCACTCCCTCTGACTCTCTCGCCAAACTCCTTCTCCCGCTTCCTCCTCTCGCTACCCTCCCCCTCCAGCCAGTGCCTCTTCCTCTCGCCTTCCTCGACCATGCTCGACCCGCCCTTCTTGTTCGCGCTCCTCCGGTCCTCCTCCACGGCGCGGATCGGGAACAGGTCCCGGGAGACCGAGAGCGGGGTCCGGAGCGTGACGTAGGCCTTCTTGTAGTCGGGCTTGGCGACCAGCAGCCCGCCCCGCTTCTTCTTCTTGCCCTCCATGTTGAGGGTGCGGACCTCGCCAACGTCGAAGCCGTAGAGGGACTCGAGGACGCGCTTGATCTCGACCTTGGTGGCGGAGGGGACGGTCTTGAGCGCGATCTCGGTGATGTTGGTGAAGGAGGCGGGCATGAGGAGCTTGATGGGCAGGTTCGCGAAGTGGACGACCCGCCGCCCCAGCCTGCTCCCCATCCGTTCGTGGGTCGGTCTTCGTTTGGCCGCTCGAGGCTTCGCGGCTTCTGGGTGACGATGGCGGACGACGGAGCGCGAGGTTCTTGCCTTTCGGACTTCGAGATTTCAAGAAGAGAGGAGGAATCGCCGAGGGTTTACAGTAGACGACAACGACGACGATGACGTGGACGATGGCGTCGATGACGCGGAGGATAGAGATGGGCCGGGCTCCGTTGCTTGGGTCCGGGCCCGGGTCTCGGGCCGGGCAAAGTATTCGGTGGAAGCCCGACCCGACCGGCCCGGCCCATACTCGCCCCGGCGCTGATTTGCGTAGCTTAACGTGTTGGTCAAATTCTCAGTCAAACCGTTTGACTTTTCAAACCCTTAGGCAAAAAGTTAGGAATTCTTGACCACTTCAACGTGGTATTTTGATTCTGACCAAAAAAAAAAAAAAAACATGGTATTTTGGTAGGGGATTTTTGTAATTTGTATGAGCGAGTTGTGTTAGTGATCTTTAATGAGAAGGCCGAGCCGATGAGAACACTCGTTTAAGGACGTACTTAAAAAGCGATTATAAATCGATATCTGCAATATATCCCCTTAAATAGATGGCGCATTAATGCAATTAATTTAAACGGTCGAGAAATGTTTTCTCCTATTCTTCTTCCATGATTCTAGTTTTCCACGTGATGGGTCGATCGACATATGCCGCTACCACTATCGTCGTCAAGCTTTTGATAGCATTCTTCGAGATACGATGGAGACAATTCAAGTGAGTGTCTCGACTCCCGACCCAAGCGGGCTAGTGTTTGACATATGTTGAGACCCTTCTCTTTTGTAGCTTCTATCAGTCACCTCGCCCTTCCCTTTGTTTATCTTTTTGATGATCGTGCCCTGATCAATTCTAATGCTTGCCCCCTCTCTTTATAAGAGTCTGTAACAAGGATTGTCGCCACATGAAATCTTTGGCCAAGAACAAATTAATATCATATATGCGTTTTTATGAAAATGTAATGGACCCTATTTGTTTGGCCATATGATTTTTAATCACATTCGATGTTCCTCTATCCATAGATATTTGTCTCATGCACATTTTATTACATTCTGTTTTTTTTTTTTTGGTCGAAACACATTTTGTTACATTCAAATGGCCAAAAAAAAAAAACTTTCACCGTCTTCCATGTCAGGAACTCGTTAAGGAAAACTCTCTTTCATCAGTATAAACATAGATTATGGGTTAGATTCATAATTTTTGCTTAGGTGGCATCTCGATGGCGGCTACTTTTATGGAGAAAGTACATAAACATTTTCTTGCAAGAAGGAGGGAGATCGATTCTTGCAATCTATAATCCTAAACAACAAGCGCAAAATCCTTACCAAAAAAAAAAAACAACAAGCGCAAAGGCAAAACTTTTTCTAATAGGGACTTTGTGATAACATATTTGTATATATTCTAACTTGATGTGTGCTTTTTTTTTTGTCCACTAGAATAATGTCGATGGATTTGCCACGGCCTACATCAAACCGATGATAATGTGGCGAGGCCAACCTCGCTAGTTGCCGGTGAGGTTATCATAATCGTAAATTAAAGCTAAACACACACTCAAAATTCATGCCATGCAATAACCGATGTGACTAGGGGACAAACTTCTATGTGATTTAAGCACGTGACACATGTTTGAATTTTCATACAATCAAGTACGAAATCACTAGCTGGGCAAATTTGTATGTTGCATAGTGGGGTCTCTTGCCCCTACTTCACTTCTTTGGAGGTGTAATGCTACACCATTTTAGACCTTCGTTGCTCGCATAAAATTTCTCAGAAGATAATACAGATTAGTCATATCAAAAGAAAAATGCCCTAAAAAACCAACAATGGTTAACAAAAACAAAAGTTAATATAATGAAAAAAACCCTCAAATTAATACACCGGTGTCACATTTTCCCAAACTAATTTTTGTGAATCGGTACATCCGTGCCACATTTGTCTTAAATTAATTTCTTTTGTAAACAAAAAAATCGTAAACTAATACACCCGTGCCACACCTATCCTAAACGGGTGCATTTTTGCCATATTTATCCTAAAAAAATCCTTATGTAGCTAAATTTGGGGTGAACACGACACGGACGTACCGGTTTTGGGTAAATGTGGCACGGACATACCGGTTTAAAAGATTTTATGGTACTCGGGTATACCAATTTAGGGTTGTTGATGGGTTTGAGCTCTAAAAAGAGATAATAACACGATGGCCCCTGCGCTTCAGCCTAATGTGTAACGTGATATCTGAACTTTTAATTTATTCGATGAAATCTTTGGACTTACGAAGATATTAAATATTGTCATTTTATTAATTCAAGATTAGGGACAACATTGAATATTATCATGTCTATGGACTAAATCGAATATGTACCATATTGAACAGATTAAAAGCTCATGGATCACATTGAACGAATTAACAATTCAAGGAATACATTATATATTGAACCAAAATTTGAGAATTATTTGCGTCATTTTTCCTTTTTAAAAATGATATTAAAATATAATCGTTGTGGATAAATAAAATATTAATATTTGCGGGATCTGCGTGCGCGGTGGGGAGTTAGGCGAAAGCGCAGGATCAGGAGGGAGGAGACAAGAAGGACATCTGCGGTTTAGGCCGCTGATGCGGTGTGCGGCACCACGCTCCAAGTTTCAAATCTGGCGACGGATGGTCAGAAAAGGCCTGCGTTATAGTGTTAGTAGTGGCCAAGTTCTTTCTTTCTTCTTCTTTTTCAATCTGCTTATAAAGATTTGAATTGTATTGAGTTGACGGCTAATTAAAATCTCCATATTATTTAAGAATTAATATCACAAAAAGCCTCAAATTGATGTATTTATAATAAATTTATTTATATAAAAAATTTCAAATCGATACATCTGTGATAAATTTACCTTTTCTTGATTTCCGCAATATTTTATTATCGAATTGCTGAGTTGTATGATACGTGTCAGTTGATGAGTACCATTTGGGGTTTTACCCTTCCGTTTGTTACAAGTTTATTAATTTGTGATTTTTTGTCGTATTAATCAAATTTAACGGACGGTAAATTTGTCATAAGTGTACAAGTTTAAGGTTTTTGGTGATAAAAAAAATTAGTTTAGGTTAAATTTATCACAGATATACCAGTTTGAAATTTTTCGTGATTCGAAAAATTAATTTAGGGTAAATTTGTAACAAGTGTATCAGTTTGAAATTTTTTTAATGATATTTACTCTGTTATTTATGTGTAAGAATATTTTATCAATATAATTGTTCGAAAGTCTTATCCAACAACACGTGTATGAAGAGAAAGCCTGATTGGGAGTAACATGTGGGCTTGAATGCACATGCAGGATGGGTAGAACCTTGATTCCAACACTGATTGCATTGGAAAGTTTAATCCAAAAGCTTAATTTAATAGATGAAGGGATACTGTATGGATATAAAGAGCATATAAAAACCCCTTTGTCAAGCGATCATGCGAAATTTTTCAACAATAATAAAGTCGTTAGCATAACTTTTAATCTCGACTTTTGATAAGTGAAAAGGTTTTAATGATATTTCCTTATCAGTGTCTAATGAATGGCGATGGTATAACTCTTCAAGTAGGGATGAAACGACCATTTCAAAGTGGATCGGAATTTAGGATTTCCTTCAATAACTTAAAAAAGAAACAAAAGTACAATGCGTAATGGTTATGCAACCGATTTTGTCGAGGTGATATCACAACAATCAAATATTTTCATTCGTAGCATTTGTCTAGCTTACTGCATCCAGTACTACCAAACGTAAATGTTCCAAAGTAACAATATTGAAATGACTCCATGATGTCTCCTCGAAAATTAAAATACTATTCAAATCCTAAAACATTATAAGAAAACCGTTTCGATACCTTTATTTTGGGAAGTTTTCAAGCTTCGAGTTCTCACCTTAGTTGGAATGCGAGGGTAACCCTGTTATGTCACTTGTGGTCTAGCTAAAAAGATTAATGTGTATGCATAGTAACAATGCTTATATTAGGAAATACACAATATACTAGAAAATACATAATATATCAATCTTTTCTAAAAGAGATTTCTTTTCATTTTCCTATATAATATACTCGTATTAGGGAAATGTATATACAATATATTCATATTAGGGAATAGTACACATAGACATTCATATCATGCCGCCGCCACCTCCTCCTCCTCCTTCTTGCATTGTAATCGATTGATCTTGAGGAACATGAGACGCCATGTGTGGAATACTTGCCATATTCAGCGGCATCAACAACTCGGGGGCCAAGCGCTCGCGCATCACCGAGCTGTCTAGCAGGTTCGTTCTCGCTCTATCGATGCTACTATGCCATTCTCGTTCTTCTTCTTCTTCTTCGATCTAGTGTATTCAATACATTTGAATACATCTCGTTTTGGGCATTAACCCTATTTTCACTGCTTAATCTGTTACCCATGTTTCGACGTATCATGGACCGGTGCATATCGGTATATACGCTTTTGATATCTACTTTTGTGTACCTTAATAAAATAGTGATTCGAGCGATTCCCTGTACAGTTATTCATAGCAAGGATAAGACCAACTATACGAGAAGAAGCATCAATCCCGCTGCGACCCGAGCAGGCTCGAGCTCGACCCGCCCGGGGGCCGACGCCAGTGGCCGGTGGGACCCGGGGGCGCCGCGCCGGAACCCCGAGAAGCAGGGGATAATTGCCCACGCTGATCCGTGACGTCCGAATCTAAAAAAACAGGCGGGGGGTCTGCACGACCGGATCCTGCGAAACCCTAGTAATCGTCAAAAAGGAGAGAGGAGAGAGAGAGATTTGGGGAATCTTTGAAAAGTTGTCGGAATCTAACGGCCCTGATCGAATCCCTATTTATATACAAAGAGAAAGAAGAAGCCAAGCCCCATCCAACTCAGCATCAGCAGCCTCCTCCTCCTCCTCCATCTCCATCTTCTTCCTTCCTCCTCCTGCAATCGATCTAGAAAGAGAGAGAGAGAGAGTAGGGAGGGAGGAAGGCGCCATGTGTGGGATCCTCGCCGTCTTCGGTTGCATCGACAACTCGCAGGCCAAGCGCTCCCGCATCATCGAGCTCTCCCGCAGGTTCGTCCTCTTCTCCGCTTGGCCGGTGTGCCGCCGCTCCCTCTCTCTATCTCGCCGGCGATCGGATTCGTCTCGCCTTTTCCTGCCCAGGCTCTGTTCTCTTTCGCTGCTCTTTATCTGTTGTGTTGTCCGCGTTGAATCGTGAACTCTCGCGCGTGCGCGTCTGGGCATTTTGCCCTTTTGGGTCGTGTTGGAAAGTGTTTCTCTGCCGGAGCATGATCGATGGCATCCCCGTGTGAGTGGAAGATTTTTTATCTTCTTTTTGACTTACGGGGCTCGTTTTTTTGTTGGGTCGAAATGGCGTGTGTAGGCTGCGGCACAGAGGTCCGGATTGGAGCGGGCTGCACTGCAATGGGGATTGCTACCTGGCGCACCAGCGACTCGCGATCATGGATCCCGCTTCGGGAGATCAGCCGCTGTACAACGAGGACAAGACCATCGTCGTCACGGTACTGTTTGGTTTGTGGGGGTGCTTGGTCTTTATCTAGTTGAATCGGTTGGGGAGGAATGTTGATTCGGTTGCTCGCGTTAGAATGAAAGCAAATGCATTTGAGTTGTTCCGATGGTGCCGAGGAAGTTTTTTTTTGCAGACGGGTGATGATGAACGTTGGATGGTGGTTGTTAATTCTCCTGCTTTTTCTATACATAATGCATATTTCTAACTTTAGCTTCATGTCTAGGATCGGTTCAGGGTCGCTATTGATCAAATATACTGTGCAATTTGTTCCTTATCTTTGTTGACCTTGACCAACAAGTTCTTATTTATGCATTTGTCCGTTGTAACATTGTGCTTTGCTTCTAGAGGGAGTTCATATTCATCGATGAATCTTCTTTTGTTTAACGTTTCTTGTGCTGAATCGCCTTAGAACTGTATAAATGATTGACATAGGTTAATATTTCAGGTTAATGGGGAGATCTACAACCATAAAGCATTGAGAGAAAAGCTGAAGCATCATAAATTCCACACTGGAAGTGACTGCGAAGTCATTGCTCATCTGGTAAGTGACTGCGGACTTCTTTGGTAATTATAGTGCTTTTGATTCTTTAAGGAGGGCCAGCCTTTTGTACTATATTCCATGTTACAATTGCTCAAATGCTTTCTGAAATAGATGCGTGCCCAGCCATCAGGTTTGTCCACTTGATTCTTATTTGTAGGTTGAACATAGTTAATCTGGATATGAAGTTTCTTGGAATCTTATTCTAAATGTATGTACTCGGTGGATTCTTCTGGATACTTTTAACTTTCTAATGGTGTGTGGACCTAGATTTTCCTTTTGGCTTTTCCATAGACTGTTTAATTAGTTCAATATAAATGTTTACTTCTTCCTCCTTTTGTAGTATGAAGAATATGGAGAAGATTTTGTGGATATGCTGGATGGCATGTTCTCCTTTGTACTTCTTGACACCCGTGACAAAAGCTTTATTGCAGCTCGGGATGGCATTGGGATAACACCACTTTACATGGGCTGGGGACTCGATGGTATGTGCTTTGACTGGGATGTGCATGCTTTAATGGGGAACTAAATGACGAACATCTTATGACCATACCATATGAAATGAGATAGTGTCCTTCTAGGTATTAAAGATTCTAAGAACTTGAGGAACGTGTTAGCGAATTCGTAGCTAATGGTTCAATTTCATGTGTTTCTAGCTTTTGGTTTTTTTGGACAAGTACCTGTGATTTCTAGAATAATTATGTCTTAAGCATCTTTGCAGGATCAATCTGGTTTGCTTCAGAAATGAAAGCTTTGAGTGATGATTGTGAAAGATTTGTGTCTTTCCTTCCAGGCCACATTTACTCTAGCAAACAAGGTTTGGTTCATATATTACTTTTCTTGTTTGTTAGGTTTATTCAGCTTATAGGTATATGTTATCTGATAAAAATTTCTCTGTAGTGTATATTAATTCCAGTAGCATAAATATGAAAAGGCTATGCAGATTGAGTATCCTGAATGGATGGAAAGTGTTTTTTATTTTTTTATGTTGGATTATCAAGTTTCTTGCCTTTGTTAACTCATATAGATTGGTGAGTAAATAAATAATAAGGCCTTGAGCCGGTTTTAATATACAAGATGCACTCGTGAAACTAATCCTTGAAAAAGAATAAATTTTACCATTGGTATGAAACTTTTACTTTCTAAATTACTCTTTTTGAGGTAGTTGTAATGTTTTTATTGCAATTTTTACTGTCCAAGCTAAAGTGGCCATTTTGCAGGTGGTCTTAGAAGGTGGTATAACCCTTCATGGTACACAGAGCAAGTACCTTCCGGTCCCTATGATCCCCTTGTTCTTCGTGCAGCTTTTGAGAAGGTATTTTTGGACTTTTCTTCATCTAGTATTCTTGATTATGAAGAAAAACATCCGAAAGTTTTTGTCCTGTTGATGCTTGGTAGCTCAAAGGAACTTTACGTCAATTTTATTTATTTTTTGAATTATGTCTTCTTAGGGGTTTGTTGCAACAATTTGTTGAGTGTTCATCGTAGATCACTTCTAGCTGATGCTTTGGTAGTGACATATGGCAGTAATAGTACATGAATTGTTTCTGATGCCTATTGCCACATTCTTCTCATGGATCTCAGTATATATGACTCTGGATGATCAAATGATTTACATTGCGGAATATTGTTTTTAAAATTCTGTGGAACTTGTAAGCATGTTTTCTCTGTGTTTCTCTACGTAAATTATAAAGAAGTTAATATGAAGAGTCTATTACACAATATGGTGTTGTAATGGTGCTTGTCATGTGTTTGCAGGGTTAGTCGTATTATAGTATGTGCTTCTTCAATTGGATATACCATATGTCTTTATTGTAGAGCTGCCAGCTCGGTCATCCACAGCAGAGTCCCTTCTAGAACAAGATAATTTCTGATTCTACTGGTTGGTCATCCACAGCAGAGTCCCTTCTAGAACAAGATAATTTCTGATTCTACTGGTTGGGCATTTAGGATCAGTAATATTTCCAGTTTGTGCCACTTCCAATTTTTCTAAGGTTTAATGGAAAATTTTATATAAAAGGTCAAATTGTTTTATTCTGTGTCTGTAAAACTTGAAAGGGCAACATATTGCGCATGAAGAACAACAAAAAAAGAAGTGCTGGGGGTGCTTTTGGGGTTGGGGGGGGGGGGGGAGAGGGAAACCAGAACATAGTGACCAGCTTGTTAGCAGATTTGACCATCATGTGGTTTTGGTGACTAAGTTTCGAGAGAGGTGCAACCGAATTAATGTAGAAAAATGCCGAATGGGCCTTAGTTTGGAGGAATAGGCTAACTAAAGAAATAGAGAAACCCTGTTGGAACTCTTGGTGAGATGCTCCAGTCAATATTGGGTGGTATTGCATTCGCAATGACAATTTACAATTAGTTTGGTAAGCTGAGTTAGAAATTCTACTTTTTGGGAGTACATGCCAAAGTTAGCTTCTCCATCACTCAAGCCAGAAGACAACCTACAGCATAGCATTCAAATTAGAAGAACAACAACGAGAAGTGGCATCTAGCCTAAAAATAGAGGATCAAAGTCAGCCATGAACATGTCCTGATGTGTAAAAAGGAGCAATGTCCTGGTTTTTCACTAATCTCTGTAAAGAGTAGACAATATTTTCATTTTGTTAATTATCCTGAACTTTTTCCAGCGAGTTATATGGAGAAGTTCATGGAGAATCTTTTAAACAATTGCCAAACCTGACTACTTTTGGGTTGTCTTGAGTAATTTCGAAAGTGTTCGATTTCTCAAGCGGTTTTTCACCTCATCTTATGCAGGCTGTCATCAAGAGACTAATGACTGATGTACCATTTGGTGTACTTCTGTCTGGAGGTCTGGACTCATCTTTGGTTGCTTCTGTAGCTTCTCGCCATATGGCAGACTCTGAAGCTACTTGTCAGTGGGGCTCCCAGTTGCACACCTTTTGCATTGGTTTGAAGGTTTTCCCATGACATTTCTTGTGACCTCATGATTATTAATTTCCTTAAGTGTTCCAATTACTGGCAAAGCTTTTGAGTGAAGTGCCATTTTGGGTAAATGCAACTGGGTTTTATTGTGACGTGCTTTCCTTAGCAGATATTCATATATTGGCCTCTAATAGCTATTGATAATAAAAGGTTATTGTCGAGAAAATTACAGTGCTATTAGTCTATGGAGTACGAATTGTTGTAAATTGTTGGGAAATGTTATCTTGTAATAAATAATCATCATGTTTTATATTGATAGACAGATACTTGTCTAGAAGAAAGGGACATTGGCTCCATTATATAAGACTGATAATCTTTTCTCTTAAGGTAGGACTAAAAAGTCTTGAGGCAAAAGAATCACATTATCATAATTACAGACATTGGTTATAGAGAGCGGTTACATTTAGCTTAGCCATTAAGATTGAAAAAATACAGTCAATATAAGTTGTTGACAACATAGTACAATTGACTATGGACATAAAAGGAGGAAAAATTATAGAAAAGGGTTTTCATCTGTGTTGTCGACCTAGCTTGGTCTGGAATTTGCTGGATTGAAGGATATGTCTTGGGCTTATAGATTAATGTTTGCCAACTTTAATGGTTTAGGACCTTTATATCTTTGAATATAATTTGTCAAACCGTTATAGTCTACTGACAGGGGTAGGGAACTGTTGATTTCTATTGTTTGTGCAACATATACAGTCATGATTCTGCTATTGGTGTCAGTGAATGCAATCTTCATCATGATCTATTTTGTTCTGATTCTTCTTTAAACTGTTGGCCAGGGTTCTCCTGATCTAAAAGCTGCAAGAGAGGTAGCAGATTATCTTGGAACTCGACACCATGAATTTCACTTCACCGTTCAGGTTTATTTTTCTTTCTAGCTAAGAGAAAATGTATCTATTTTTATCTTTATGATTGATACTTATTGATGGTTTCTTTTTCCTCAAACCAGGAAGGCATAGATGCACTTGAGGAAGTTATATATCATATCGAAACATATGATGTGACTACCATTAGGGCGAGCACTCCAATGTTCCTGATGTCTCGAAAAATTAAATCACTGGGAGTAAAGATGGTGATTTCAGGGGGAAGGTTCAGATGAAATATTTGGAGGTTACTTATATTTCCACAAGGCACCTAACAAGAAGGAGTTTCACGAAGAAACTTGTAGAAAGGTATTTCAATTGTCTGAGGGATATTGACGTCTCGTACAGCTTACGTGAGAGGGATTCATAGCTCTCTTTCACTGAGTTCCACTGATAATACAGTCCATGTTTACTTTTTTTGTTTTTAACAGATCAAAGCTCTTCATCTTTATGACTGCTTGAGGGCAAACAAATCAACTTCAGCATGGGGTGTTGAGGCTCGTGTGCCGTTTCTGGATAAAGCATTCTTAGGCGTTGCAATGAGTATAGATCCTGAATGGAAAATGGTGGGTAACTACGACTCTTGTTGTACTTTCCACATATAATCAGAGAAAGCCTGGAACTTATCTGTGATTGGAATATAAAAGAAATTTAGTGGTTGGCTGCATAGTTAGTTCATGGCAACTGCAATTTTGTGTCATGATCAGTTTCTGACATAAAGAGTTTTTGATAGCAGATTTCTTCTCTTCTTTCCATGTATTCTCCTTTTTGTTGCCATCTCTCTCTCCCTCTTTCTTGCTCTCTCTCTCTTTTCCATTTTAAGTGCATGATAGAGAGCATCAAATTCTATTCAGAACTTGCGTAATAGGTTATCTGGTCTTTTGGAATAAATGTTGGAGGCTTGGGAGATTGTTGTTAATCTATTAAAATCAATGCTGGGGTATGTTTTCTGAAGGTTTTGGGTCAAACCTGTTGTCTTTACTAATCCTACTGATTGCAGGTGAGACCTGATCTTAAGAGGATTGAGAAGTGGATCCTACGCAATGCATTTGATGATGATCAGAAGCCTTATCTACCAAAAGTATGAAGCTCTCTCTCTCTTTTTTTTTTCAGCTGACCTAGCTTACTGTCATTTAACCCACATGCTCAGATTTCTACATGTCTGGATGATTATCTAAAGGATACGTTATCTCACATTTGAGTTTCAATCGAGATGTTTTGTTGTTGATCCATATTCATGTGGTTTATTTTGGTTCCAGCATATATTGTACAGGCAGAAGGAACAGTTTAGTGATGGAGTGGGTTACAGTTGGATTGATGGCTTGAAGGACCATGCTAACGAGCAAGTATGACGTCATTTAAGCTTCTTCCAGTTATAAGTTCTCTCATAGTTGCTTTTGTTAAGTACGATGAGTATGGGTTTTAGATTGTACAATAGTGGTGTCGAAGTATCCAGTAGTATATATGCGTTATATGTCGAATGTAGTGGTTCAGATGGATCTATTCCATGAATCTGAGAACACTAGGTATGCTTATTTCTCACAAATTTATGTTTTAATCATCCCGTGCCAGGTTACTGATGCAATGTTGATGAATGCAAGCTTTGTCTACCCGGAAAACACTCCTACAACCAAAGAGGCATATTACTATAGAGCTATCTTTGAAAAGTTCTATCCTAAGGTGAGTTTTGTGCTTTCTTCAACAGTGGTTGGTATGTTAGTTGGAGTCTCTCTCTCTCTCTCTCTCTCAGTGCGTGCCATCTGGTCTGGAACTAATGGTGATTATGTCTATGAGGGTCATGGGGTCCCCACACAACTATCAAATTTTTTTGGATTTTTTTAATTTTTCCTGTCACTGCATATTATACAGTTGTATAGGGTCCTTTGGAAGCTAAATGGGAATCACCATAGCTTGGCATGGAATGGGATGCGATTTAATTAGGATATGTTGAATCCTTGCACAACAAAGCCTTAAAATTGTCCTCTATAGGGATTTCTCCTATTCTTGTATTCCAGAGAGCGTGGATCTGGATTTAAGTCACTAGATAAACCACATGTTCACTCTGAAGCTGTCTATTTCTGGACCTAACTTTTGCATCCATGAAAATTAACAAATTGTGATGATGAGTCCATACATCCACTTTTCAGTTAATGACTACATGATATGAAGGTAGCCAATTCTGTCATTGATAATTTTCTTTTATAGAAAAACAGTCATTAGGACCAAAATTATAGTCAATGCTACTGGGTTGCAATTTCCTTTTAGCAAGGTGAGATGTGTTGAAAAGTGGATCAGACTTGCTTGACAGATCTATGCGTTTTCAATTTATTGCTTTCTTTACTCTGCTTATTCCATTGATCGACTGATTAACTCTGCTTCTGAGCAGAATGCTGCAAGATCTACCGTTCCTGGGGGTCCTAGTGTGGCTTGCAGTACTGCAAAAGCAGTTGAGTGGGACGCAGCATGGTCAAAGAATCTCGATCCATCTGGTCGCGCTGCCCTTGGGGTCCATGAAGCTGCATATGAGGAAGCAGCAGAATCTGAGAAAACCAGCACAGCTAATGGTCCCTCTCACAAACTACAAGAAGTCCTTGTAGAGAAGACTACTGTGGTTGCTTAATTAGGACTTGGCCCATTTGGAGTTCTTGGAGGATTTACGATCACAACTGACAACCGAAAGGTACGACGCTTGTTTTAGCAATACAAGCAGTAACTTGCAATGATGGGGACATATCTAAGATCTGGGAACAACATTTAGAATGGATGAAAAATGAAGCATTAATCTTCATTGATATCTAGGTTATTTTTTTTTGGATGTTGGTGGATTTTCTACTTAGGTAATGGAAGACCTTGGGCTATAGCTCTAATTTGTTTTCGTTGGACGCCTAAGGAGGTGCTTTTTACTGTAATTAATTAGAATTTATATCTATGCTATGTTGAACTCCTTTTGAATTTTTTTTTTATGCTTTCATCATGCTTAATCATAGGGATATATAGTTGTTTTGGTTTATCGTGCTAACTAGTTGATTCCCAAGCTTAAATGCCTAGAGCTTACTTTGTCTTTCAATCTTTAAAAATTCTCTTTAGTTGACTATATATGTATTTGTGGTCAATAAGACGAGGGAGAATAGTTGCCTCGATATAGCAAATTGCAAATTCCATTCATAGCTCATTTACAATGTAGAATCATGCATTTTTTATTCTTTTTAAGTTGTTGTACTTGAGCCAAAAAATTTATTTGATTTGGATGGGATGGTGTGTCGTGGATAAATCACGAAATGAATTGAATGGATGACCGAATCACATAATTTTGGCATGCACCATGTGAATCGAATTGGATCCTATGGTGTGAATCATGAATTATCAGATTTTTACAGTGGTATCTCTCTGCTGTCTATGGCTGCTGATGTGGTCTGATGAGTGTTTATTTCGATCTTCTCCAGATTCAGTAGCGAGGGGACGCATATGTGGTCACATCTCGGATTTCCTTTTTATTTATTGTAACAGAGAGTTGCTTGTATATGTGGATGCAGTAGCTTTATTCCCTTTCTGGTTTTTTCCTGGTTTAGTTGCTCGGTTTCATAGTCTGCTTTTGATTATGTTCTTGTAGGGTTGGCAGAATTTGCTGAAAGTTCTAGTGGAATGAACGAAGTTACGTCCTATTTTTCATTTTGCTTCATTGTTCATGCTTGTGGATATGCATACTCGTGTATGAATTTTTCCTTAGGCATGTGCATTTCTTCCTGATAATTAGTAAGCACTCGTTAGAAAGTTGCAGAGTTTTGCATTCGAGATATAAACGACCGAATCCTAGAGCATGGTGATGAAGCCATTTTCTGTATTCTAAGTCCGGTGGGTGGATTCGGAAAGTATAAAAATCCATCGGCAACATTTCAGCAAAAGTAAAGTTGTGCTGATAGATTTTTTGTAGATTTTTCTTACCTTGAGTGCAGGGGAATCTCTCTCTAGCTGAGACGGCGCAACAAAGTTGATCAGTTTGTCGGAGGTCCAACGATCTTGGTTGATATTTTGACCGTCTGATAATCAATCTTAACTATTGTAATTAGGAACATTTGTAAAATGCGATTGCCAGGGACGTTGGATTCATGTGTATTCTATTGAAGAATTTAGCATGGATGGACTAAATTTGGTTATTCAACTCGATTGATTAAGTTGCCAAACATGATTTGATCAACTTACTTTGAAAGGAATGCTATTTGCCTCTGCCTTTACTTTGAAAGTTGCCAAATTTGCCTATTCGACTCAATGACATTTGCTTATATGTGTACACATAAATAGATAGATAGATGTTATTCTTTTGTGTAATGCAACGTAAATCTTACTCCTTTTTCTAATACACTTAGAAAAAAAACAAGATTGCCAGAAAATTTTCTGTAATTTTGAAGAGCCATCGTATCTATATGTGTAATTTCACTTGTAAATTAATAATTGACCAAAGGACTAAGAAATTTACCAAACTTGGCAGAGCAATTGCAAAATATCTATATTGTTAGTTTTCATTGAAGAACAAAAAATCGACAAAAATGGAATGAAAAAAAGCACTAAAATCAACAAACTTGACGATACTTGAACTGTTCAACCAAGTGAAACCACCTAAAAGGCCTCGACAGTAGCCGCTATTGCAAATACATCATAGTCTTCGCGGCTGCACAAGCTGAGGCCACAGTCATCACATTCGCACTCCCCCGCCTTCTTCAACCTCGCCTCTCTGGTTCTCTCCCTCCTGTCCACCACATCTGCCGTGTCCACCATCCTCAGCCTCGCCGCTATTCTCACCGACGGAGGCTTCACGTCCTCGGAGACCCGCCTTCTTGACGGCGGAGCCATCCTTGCCCACGTCTCCATCTCCATGTTTGGAGACTCCAAGACGGTTTTCCACGGAACTTCTGCCCTGCCCACGACTTTGGATCGGCGTCCTATGGGACCGAGGACGGAGGCTCCGTTCCGCGTCCGAAGCTCGAAGACGACGCTCGCCTGCCTCAGGGCTCTCATGGAGTCCTCGTTCCCGACGCATGCCAAGGAGAATGACTCGTTCCAAAGCAAGCCGGAGCTCGATGGTGACGGAAGCTCTCGCGTGTTTAGCCGAATCTTTTGGCCGCTGTTCCCTGCGGAGAGATACAGCCTGACGAAGACCGTGTCCGTTGGTTGGACAAGGTCCATGTTCTTGGCTTCAGTGATGCTGATCTCGCAGCTGAAAGAAGAAGGTGGTCTGGAAGCAACCATTTCTCAAAGCAAGATTGATTTTCGAGAGAGAAATAGAGCACAAGAGTTGAAGTTGTGGGAAAGAGAGGGAGGTCTTGTAGGGTTTTATATAAGCGGTGGTGGAAAGCTAATCATACTTTCATTTTTTTAAACTCCATGACTGAGAACCCAATTTGGACAAGTGGAAGTATTATATGGTCCAATCTCCTCAATGCCTCGTAGACGAAGTAACACATTCCCTAGAATCGGAATCCATGATCCCACACAAGATTGCATGAATCTGATAGTGCCCCTAGCCCACACATGAATGGTTCATTTCTTATCTACTAAACTAAGCCATGGAAACGGAAGTTGGATGACAATTCGTGTCGACATTTTGCAACTGTGTCGTATCAAATTTTAAGTCTGACTGGATAACGAGAAATTTATTAATCGCGTTATATTATTTGCAGTTCGGACTCAATACAACACGTTTAATGCGTTTAAGCTATGAACTCTTACGTATAAATGTGTACAAATGTGTTTTAATGCATTTTTATTTTGGCCCGGAATCTCATAAAGTCAAACACCAAGGAAGCAATTAAAGGAGGAAAAATGTACTAAAAAAGTCATAAACCTATTTCATTAGTTCCAATTCAGTCATAAACTTTTTAATTGGATCAATTTAATTCTAAACCTTTTTACATCAATACCAATTCAGTCATTCTAGTTAATTTAAGCAAAAAATTGCTGACATTGACACTGACCATTTTATGTGACATGACCGACGCCAACGTGGACATTTTATTTAATTTTTAAATATTTTTTTTTTATTTTTTTTTTTTTTTTTCCTTCTCTTTTCCTTCCTTTTTTTTTTTCCTTTCCTTTCTCTTTTTCTTTTTTCATTTCCTTCTCCGGAAGCTAGCCTCCATGATGGTTGGTGGAGAGCGTGGGCCAGGATGCACTCGCCATCCACAGGTGAGGTTGGCCTTTGTTGGACTTTGTCGGCCTTTGCTGAGGGTCCCCTCGCCGGATATGGCTAGGGGCGAGAGATATGGCTAGGGGCGGCCTCGCCCAGCCCTTGCCAGCGGCCAGTGGAGGTTGCCGACCATCACGGAGGCTGGCGACCAGCGGAGGAAAGGAAAAAATAAAAAAGAGAAAGGAAAGAAAAAATAAAAAGGAAAGAATAGAAGAAAAGAAGGAAAAGAGAGAAAAGAACAAAAGGAAAAGAAAATAAAATATTAATAAGAAATACGAAAAAATATATATAAATTATTTTAAAATATCCACGTCAGCACTCATCGTGCCACATAGGACGATCGGCGTCCACGTTAGCGATTTTCGGCCTAATTTGGTAGGATGGATTGAATTGGTATCAATTTAAAAAGGCTTAAAACTAAATTGATTCAGTTGAAAAGTTTATAATTGTATTGATATCATTGCAATAAATTTAAAACTTTTTTGGTATTTTTCCCATTAAAAGAGGAATGGACTCCCGAGAGTTGGCATAAAATAAATCTAAAAGGGAAGATTGGGATGACAACACCCAATTTAATAAGTGATTTCTTGACACATTAGATCTGATACTACTTCATGTGGACAACTTGTGCCGATAGCATTACCCTATTGCGTGTAAATCTGTGTTATTGCTTTTATGAGGATGGAGTTCTTATCCATAAAAGTAATTTGAGAGAGAATATCGCCCACCAAGATCTTACTTTCACTATTATAATCATGATAGTGCATGAACTGCATCTTGGGAAATCGCATGAGATCTTGTGGGGAGGATTATCCTCTAGTAAAATAAACCCTAGTTGATCTTGAAGCGCCGGATTTGAAAGATGACCCTATCGTTTGGTGTAATGCTAGGGGTTAGATTCTGATTTTTTTGCCTTTGTTTATTTCCCTTAGCCAGGTGGATGGAGCATATCCATGGACTTGACTCTTTTTGACTTGGGTGGGAAATGAGTCATCTGGTCAAAACTAGGGTTTTTAGGCTGTGCCCAACTGAGAGATTTCAGGGGACTTCCATGCACTTTTGGTATAGGGTATCGTCTGAATCAATTTTCCCGCACCTCAATTGATCCACCTCTTCAAATGATCGGTCATTTATGTTAATTGCTGGTGTTTGGATGAACACATTTGACGTTTGTCTAGACTAACCGAAGCTTCACAATGATGTTCCTTTTACTTAAACTTTCAAGAGAGGTTCGCGAATGCTAAATAAGTTCTGAAGTTTTGTTTTGCAGCGATTGATTGTAAATAGATATCTAATTGAATATATCCTACAAGATTTATAGGATAAATACTAAACAAGTTGATACTTCAGGTATTTCGACTTAAAAAAAAATGTCAAAGCAGGTACGCCGTAAGAGTTAGATTGAGTAGAAAGTAAAAATAAAAGTTTTCTTCGTACAATAACGAACAAAAAAAATGGCGACAATAAATCATAAATTAGATTAGCAAGGATGATAAGTGGATAGTGCAAGTAGAAGAGAGGGGAATGACATGGAACTCCTTCGACGAAAAAGGGGAAAGGTCCAACTTCGAGGTGGGAAAAGCCACTTTGCTGAGTAGATCTGAGAAACCCTTGTCTTCCTGTGTATTGTGTATGGTTAAAGTTGGGGTTAGTCCATCCTTTCTCATGTATTTTGATTTTTAAGTAACATTTTTGACACCCCTTTACTTTTTATGGAAAAATAATTTGTTCTATGGCCTAGCGTTCCGACAACATTTCAAATCAGATTAGGGGTGAGCACCGTGTCCGATTCAAATGGAAATTGAACTGAACCGGCTTGGACTAATTTGTTCGAGTTCAGTTCTAGAAGAACCCGATTCGATTCCTTGTTCTGCAAACCTAGAACTAGCCAAGGACAGGTTCGGTTCTCAAACCTAAGGCTGGAACTGTCGGTTCTATAAATAAATGGTTGTTTAGTGGAATAGTGTAAGTTATATGTTTTATTATAAGAATTTGGTTTATTACCCAAAATATAAAATGTATTAGGGTAGAACAGGATCGGTGGTCCCATCCCTGTTCCACAGGGGTTGTCGGGTTAGTTTTCAAATCTAAGTCCAAAATTTATCACAGATGTACTTATGTTTAGGATTTTTTGTATTAAAAAAATTAGTTTAGGATAAATTTGTCACAAATATATCTAAGTCTGAAATTTATCGCAAGAGTACTAATTTAACGGAGGGTAAATTTATCACAAATATATCAGTTTGAGATTTTTTATGGTAAAAAAAATTAGTTTAGGGTAAATATGTTATATGTATACTGGTTTAGGGTTTTTCGTTATCAAAAAATTAGTTTTGGTAAGTTTGTTACATGTGTACCAATTTAGAATTTTTCATGGTATTAACCCTTCATTTTAAGAATTTGGTTTTTTACCCAAACTATAAAGTGGGTAGAATCGGAACCACTTTTCCCAAAACCGACAACCGATTTGGTTCCCGATTCCATCAAGCTTGCAACATCAATTTCTAAATTTCTGTTGGAAATCAACCCATTCTCAAATCAATCATCTTTCGTCAGACACGAAGTTATATTACCCTAGAAATTTGAAATCAACCCACTCTAGCCAGTTCGAATGTTCGGCCTCGATATGGTTGGACGTCAGAAATCCTCTTTTCTCACCTAGCCATGACAAGGTCAAACTCCCAACCAAAATTGACCGGACGTTCAGTCTTACACCTCGGAGAGCATCAACTTAGATGTCCCAATCAAAATTGACCGGACGTTCGGTCTTGCACCTCGGAGAGCATCAACTTAGATGCCGGACGCACAATAGTTGCAGGTCCTCACTCCTTCATTTGGGACGTCCATTTCTTAACCTAGGACACCGACTCACGTCCTCACGCACGCTGAACCATCTCACTCACTCCCAGTGTCCTCGAATGCCAATTTGAGTCGGTTCCAAACCAAATCCAGTATAAACTTCGAGCTATGTTTCATAAATTCACCTTGGCGAGAAGTCTAAACTTCTATCTCGTTGATCATCATCTCTCCCAAGTCTCGCGCTCAATCACCATATGTGACATCCCTCCACTTATTAGTTTAAACTTTTGTGTTGGACTTTTTAACAAAATATCAGAGTTAAGTTCTATCCCGATTTATCTTATGTGTGCGTCTACCTCATTTGTTAAATTCCACATGTCATTCCTAATTCGGCTTGAATGTGAGATGGGTGTTCAAATATCCCATGTCGCTTGACTAGGTGGTTTATATATTCTTTATATATATATGTGATATACTTTCACTTATTAGTTAATTTTTGGTGGATTGAATTTTCTAACACGTATGAGAAGCCTAAGCTCTGCTTTGAGCTTTATCAGACGAATAGGATTGGTCATCATGCCCACAGGATTCTCTGCGGAATGAATTTTCTTTGCAGTCATGCCTCTTTTGGCATATAATCTACAAAGATATCAGTTCTCACTGTACTTAGTTTCTTATGACATCTCTAGCTCCACCTGAACACTGAATTAGCCCATTGTTCCAAGCCACGGTCATTAACAGAGACCTTTAACCGTAGTGCGTCTTCCACTTCTTCCATTGTCCCTAAATGTTTGGCCTCAATTTTTTACGAGACCACCGTGTCTCGTACTGATTCCCACAAACTCATTGCACAACCTAGTGCATCATGACAATCTCAATGACAATTTACTGCAGTTGGGAAGAGGGGCACTTATAGATTTCATCAACCAAATATTGAGGCGCTCCAACGCTTTCCTGACGGAACTCCTCCGACTTACTAACAATATCCCAGTAGTCTTCCTCTGTATCTTGATAACTGACACTTCTATTTCTGTAACTAAATCGGTCCATATGTATTGGGTAGTCTAGGGTCTCTCTCACCCCAAAAGCAAACTCAAAAGGTGAGGCTCTCCATCCAACTTATATATTGATAACCAGCTCCTTCCACAATCGATATGAAATAAATCTCAACAATTTCCTCCTAACACATTGGACTTAGGTCGGAGCAGCAACAACCCTTTCCTAGTGAGAATTGGGTTCAGACTTGTTGGTAATATGGGCTCTAATAATAGTGTTGGATGGTTTTGGACTCTCTCACTTCAAAAGTTAGCTCAAAATGAGTGACTTTTACTTGCACTTAAAAACTGACCACCAATCCTTTTCACAATCGATATGGGATAAACCCCAATAATATGTACTCCTGCATTCTGAACTGTTGCTCCAATTCATCCACCTTTGTTGACCATTGCGAAGCCTCGCATTTAGCTCGTGCATCAGAACAATCAGCTGATGTGAAATTCCGCAACTCTATAGAATCTGTCATATCTCTAGGCTCCACTTGCAACTCCACCTACTTTTTAGATCTCTCTTTGCAACTTATCTGTGACTCATCATCCGAAACAGTAGAGACTTGTCAAAGGTGACATATTTACTAAATATAAAATTAGGTGAATTCTCCTTAGTGCTCCATAGCCCGTAATCCTTCACCCCTATGTAAATGGATGGTTTTGAAGTTCGGAAACCACATTCGACATAAACCCCCTCGTCAAAAATCAAAGATATAATAGAGAAATGAGCTTTGAAGAGAATTGACTAAAGTCACTCATAGCAAGATGCATGTTCTTGGACAGACACATGTAGTTCGCTTCATTAAAAGTGCAAACAATAATAGGAAAAAAAAAAGAAGCTTGAAAGCATGCGTGCAAGAGGATTTGTCGAAGCCTCTAAGATGGCCTTCGGAAGGGAAAGCAATTGTGAGTTGCAGGAATGAGAACCTGCCCCAAATTGCCCCAGAATCACGACAAAAAACTTCTAAGGATCACGCATCTCCTTTAGAATAAGATGGTTTAATGAGTTCATGACAAAGATTGGATTTGTATCTCTTGAAGATCTAGGTTATGGCTGTAGGACCGCAGAAAGAAGGGAGATCTCGCTCTTTGATTTCTTTGTTTTTAAAAAATTAAGTGGCGAACAAATCATTTTCTTAGATTTTCTTATCAACTTTGCCAATGAGAGGTAATGGTGCGAAGACACTTTGTTGATGAATCTCTTTATATCATATAATGGTTAATTTCCCAATACGAAAATGCTTTAACTAATGATGCTGACTGTTAGAACTACGCATGTGGTTATAAAAATTTTTAAAGTGGAGCACATCTAATAAGGTAAAACAGAAGATATTCCTCTCGAGCATTCACTGTATTTATGGTCAAGTTTGAAAAGCAGGGAGGGAGGGAGAGACTGTTGTTGGTCCATCGCCTGTTAGTAATCTGTTTTGATTTATCAGTTCATGACAACTGGAGTCTAACGTTCGAAACAACAATCAAAAAGCTAGATCAATAAGAGGAAACTTTTTACAGTGAGTACAGAAATTCCTAGCTCTCTCTATGCCATGCATACACCGTTATAAGTGTTCAAAATATTAAATGACGTCTTCATTTACTTTTAAAGTAGTTATCTACAATGATCTTACATAATTCTACATTGATATTCTGCATTCCACATCAATCTAAAAACAATGGCTTCAAGTGATCCTCCTTAAGCAAAATGAAGAGGCCATTAAACTTTATTTCCCCAACTAAAACGATTTCTCTTTGTTACAAGATACGAGAGCAATCGCGATAGATAATATTAACACCATAAGTTACGTTGTATAGTATGCGACTTGCGTCAATGTACGTACATTGGCAATTAGGGGTGTAAGAAAAAATTGCCCGAACCAAACAAAAAATTTTGGGCATGGAAACTTGAATGCTCACATCATTCTGGAAAAGAGAGAGATGTCAACTATCGATTGACATGGAATAAGAGTAGTAGATGAGCTCAATCAAGCTGAGGCAATTGCTAGGGAACAAGTAGAAATGACATTCACCACCGTGCATTGTTGTGGCTGTCGAGCCAGCAGCCATCGCGACCTCCACACCGCTCACCACAGCTCGCCTTTGCTAGCAAGACCCCACCCCTTGGCCCGTCATCTCTCTCTCTCTCTATTTGATTTGCTGCATCGCTGACAAACCCAACAGCTCCTTCATTGCCATTGGACCTTGGCCTTGCTGTCAATCATCGATGACCATGGAGGAGCCGTCGCCTCTAGATCTGCAGGCTCGACAGCTCTATGGCCCATCAAGCCTCCAAATCTGGAGGCATCTCCAGCAGATTGAAGGAGATGACTCCACCAGTGACGACACGCTGCGGTCCTGCATGGTGCCTGGCTAGAAGGTGGTGGTGCAGTGGTGCCGATTTTTTGTGTACTATGGTGGCTGAGAGAGAGGGACTCCATCGTTGGCGGCAGCGGTGGCAAGAGTGGCGGCAGTGTCGCTGGATGTGATGGGGTGGCATTCAATGGCGGTGGCTGGTGGTAGGTCAGAGGAGTTTTGAGATTTGTTGGTGTTGTTAGAGTTTGGAGATTTGGGAACAAGGAGTTGAGGTCAGTGATATGAGAAGAAGGGTGAGCTTGGTGTCAGAAAAAAGATTGATAACCGGATCTGAACCGAATTGATCCCATTGTTTTGCTTCAAATTCTATGCGAGTCGGGTCTCGGGTTGGATCACAAAAAACATATTAAGTCGTGTCCAGGTTGGGTCAAGTATCAGTGGCGGCCCGGCCCATTGACACTCTGAGCAGCAACAATGTATCCACTATAATAAACGAATAATTGCTAGCTCAATGGTCCAACTCATATTGACCAATTTTATCCGTTTTGACCTATTTTCATGAAATACAAATCTAGTGACCTAAATCTGACCCAACCCATCCTCGGCCCGACCCATATTTGATAAACACTTCTATATTTAACCAAATCTAGGAAAACTTATATCCAAACTAAGGTGAAAGCACGGAGTAAGCGAGTGTGAGATTGAGAGAGGGCAAGAAAGAGTGAAGAAAAAGTTACAGATGTGAGTTTTATCAATTTAACATCCTTATTATTTTGGGTTTTACCATTTTAAACTCATTTATGACCTATTTAGTGAATCTAAATAATTCAAATAATATTTAAGCCTATCAAATATGAGTTAAGAAATGGGTTTGACAGGTCTACCTACACATAAATATTAATAATTCATATTTTTTTTTTATTTTTCCTTTTTGGTTTGCTAAGAAGAAATAGGGTGGGAGGGACAACCGGATTAGCTACTTTAGTCATTACCATGAGGATCCCAAACTTGCCACGAAATGTCCCAATAATTAGAATCGTGGGGTAGGCTTTATATTCCATAATACTAGCAATTTATGGATATGAGGTAGGCGACCTTGTCACTGTAGACGCACCAAGGTGCTAGAGGTTGAGGTTTCATTCACCAGAACAAAATATACGCTCTACTTCTGCAAGCGAGTAGGCCACTAGGAATATTAGCCTTGTGCCACTATGCAACCACCAACGCAAGTCGTCTATTCTATATGCCGATATATCTTTGTTTTTTTTCTCTTATAATCTGTCTTTAAATTAGGATCTCGATTCTTTCGGTTTGCTAATGGAAGAAAATGCAATATTATGGTTTTTGTTAGTGCTTAAAGAGTAGCAAATCTCATAACCCAATCTCAGCAAACTAAGAGGAGGAGAGGCAAGGGTAAAGAAAGGAAATTTAAGATCCTAAATTCGACAAAATTTAAGTTGTTGAACCAATCAGAATGTCAAATTCATTTTAAGCTAGTTTGGATCCTATGACAACAAACTATTTTCACAGGATTCATGTATCATCGATATTTTAGCTCGGATTTTCGGAGTGTTTTTAGCTGGCATGCTTCCAATATTTCATTATCCATGAAATCATTTTCCTAAAAAAATCAGATTTACGTCCGTATTGGTCTTTCCAAAAGGCTATGCTCGCCGGGATAAAATAAGAAAATTTAAATAACATGCCTAATTTGATGTAAAAGCATATCAACTCTTAATGGAGACTCCTTAAACAAATCAGACCTTCCATCTTAGAAGCGATCTTTCTTGTATGTGCTCATCTATAAAAACGCGTGGTCCTTCTCTTGATGTTCTCGTCTCTCTTCTTTCTTACGTTGTTCTTCCTACATCAGTAAGTCTTGGTAAAGATCTGCTAATCTCGGATTTGTATGCATTTTGGGATTGACTGAAGCAGGAAGTCTTGGACAAGCATTGCAATTCAGAAATCGGCTCAATCTTCGTCGTTTCAGACCATCTCTCGCAGGTGGTGCCAGAATAATTCAGCAAAAGATGCTTAAGTGAAGCATGCATGGCTGGTGGTGATGGGAATCAGGTTTGTGACATTATAGGTCGAAGTCACGCTAGGGCTTCGGGCATAATTGCAATCTATGAGTTGGGCAACGAAAGTAGACTCGAAAATGATTAAAAATACAATTCGATTACTTCATAGGAGGGTGTGAATTTGGAAATCTCTCTAAATTTTAGTCACGGACCGCGCTTCTTCGAATACATCAAGAGTACATTGATGAGAAGGGGACAGGGAAAGTTTGAACCCAATTCTTATCACGGCTTTTGGAGTGTTTCTCACCTCTCACATTCATCATGAGCATCAACTGCATGTAAGCCAGTCCAATCGAAGTGGAACGAGGTAATCAAATGGCTATTGCGGTTGTGGATGAACTACCCAAAACAGGAGAACCAAAGTTTTATGATGGAACGAAGTTCAGATTGCCAAGGGAATGGATAGGAGAACCAAAATGACTAACATTTATCACAAAGGTTATCAGCAAACAGAAAGGTTGATTTAAAAGGGATTGATTGACAGCTTATCAGAGAGATTGTCAACAACAAATGAGTAGAGTTGTCAACCAGTGCCATTGATAGTTGACATCCCTTATTGATGGTTCGTCAAGGCAAAATTTACAAATGATGTGTCGATTTCAACAGCAAATGATAATTCCAATACTATTGACAGCTAATTATCCTAATGACTTTGGAAGTTGTAATTTCTAGTGGATAATGATTATCATCGTATGAAAAACATGCCTATGATCTCCTTGTACGTAATTGTTGTTAGTAGGCTATAAATAACCACGTTGAATGTTGTAAAATCTCCCTCTCTTTTCAAAGACACTCCAGTCAATATAGTTTTTTATGTTCCTTTTATCTTGTTCCTCGCTAATTCACTATTCCTGCATTTCATATTCCAGATGTTATTATTTACATAGCTTAATTATGAGCAAAGTAAAATCCTTTCCAAGATGAACACATAACCCCTTTCTCATAAAAAAAAAAGTAAAATCAACCTTTATGGTGAAAGATTTTTCACTTTATGAGTGAAACACCATGAAAGCTTTGCCAACTCTAGCAAAAGTGATACCTCCCCTAGAGTTATATAGTTCATTACCTTCACATGGTAGCTTTAATTTTTTTTATTTCTTGCCAGAACTTGGCATTAAGTTAATTGATATTCAAAATCTCCTGCAATTATTACTGATAGAGACCATTATTATGCGGACAACATGAAAAAAAAAATGGTGACAGGTGAAATTGCAAAAAAATGCGAATCTGAATTTTCGTTATTTTCTAATGAAAGTTGCATGTCTAGAAATATGATTTACTACTGATACTGTAAAGTGCCTCTGTTTTTCCTTTCCTGTAGAATTGGAAGAGTAATGGACACTGACTATGGAGTTCAATTTTAATTGCAGAAACTAGAACCTAAAGCAGCCATGGAGTTCAAAACCAAAGATCCGCGTGCAAATTTAGAACGCCAAGTAATGCGAATGAACATACTAGTCTATACTTCTGTACTTAATTAACTAATGCTAACAATCACGTGACTTGGGCGAACGAATTTGATTTTATCATAAGGGCGACGAGAAAAGACATTTTGATCAATGATAAGCAGCTTTTTATCCACTGAATCAAAGCGTGGCAACAATATTGATTTGATGGAAGAAATTTTTGAAGGTGAAACAATCGCAATTCGCGCATTTCTATTGCATGTCTCAATTACAAGAGAAATAGACTATATATAGGCCATAGTTTGATTCGAAATAGGAAACCTCTTTCTAGGAAACCTATTCTAATTAGGAAACCTACTTGACTTAGGAAACTTTCCTAAAATATAACTAGAAACAATATCTCATAATATCTTACCATATATATGAAAATGAAAATATGAAAATACGAACAAACTCAAAAATGAAACAAGTACTAACAAATTTGGTTTTTATGTTCCTTCTAACACTTCCTTAAACCAAATTCTCTTCCATCGACCAATTTGTTGAGCTAGAAATTAAACCAAATTTGTTAGTACTTGTTTCCTTTTTTGAGTTTTTCACTTTATCAAATTTTCATATTCTCCTCAACAAAACAAAAGTGTCGGCATACCCGGTCCCATGGCGGGCGATGTTGCGGTGTCGACGGGAGTGGCGGTGTTTTCGATGAGGATGCTGGCGCGGGGCATGAGGTCAAGAGAAATCGAGGAGGCAATTGAACGCCGCGAAAAATCGAGAAACCTACGAGGAGATCCTGCTTTCCTGTAGAATGATGGAGGATACCACTACCAAAGAAGTGTTCATGGAAGAGGAAAGAACTCGACAGGCCAATGGTATGATAAAACCAAAATCCGATGTTTATCATTGCAATAAACTTGGCCATTATGCTTCTAACTTAATGGAACAAAGAAAGTAGCGTGACCGGAACGAAATGGCGAACTTGGTAAATAATGCTGATCAAGTCATGAGATCAATCGATTAGATCAATCGATTACTGAATCATGCCGTAATGTACGAGTGAGAAAGCTCCATCTTTCCAGAATTATCTTGACTCCAAAACTCTCACAAAGCAATTACAACATCCAGCTCTGCCTACATTTACATAGTCACTTCATTCTTAATCTCAAATTAGAACCAACTCCACATATGGTCTCTTTGATTTCCATGTCCCAGATAAAAAAGAACGTCGTTTCTTTTGTTGTAAATGGCATGATATAATATATCTCACAATTTCAAAGGTCCATTTCGAGTTTCAATGGAACAAATCTTGCATAAGGTAAAATTTTAATGCTTGAAAATATTACATAAAATCAGGAGATGGTTTTTCCAAATAGGATGAATTTGATCGATATTCCACCTTCGGTCAAATTCGACATGTAAGTTTAATCATTTACTCCAAAATGGCCAGGGAATTTTGTGGAAAATTATGTCATTATATCAAAACACACTAATGATTTATCATGAAGAGTGATTAAGGAATTAGATAACCGGAGTTAAGGGATTTCCTAAAGAGTAATATGGTTTATTTGGAGAAATTGATCTTCCAATTGAACATCCTCGTGGATAATATGAAATTGAAAGTATCTGCAGAAATGAATAAACATAACCAAATAGATTTCAAAGGGAGGAAGCCAATCATTCTTCAAAAGTAGTACTTTGAGTAGATTATAACTCAGATTTGCTTGTGATAGTCATTGACAGCTTATCCAGGATCAACAATCTTCGCTTGATGACTCATGAGATCTGACGTACATAGAATGCATTCTGATCATTGTCAATGTTATCAAGAGAATGATTTCTCTGAAGCACTATGTCATACTCTTTGATCAGCTTTCCCGTTCCTTGAATCACGTAGTAGAAGGGAAACAATACCCTGTTATCATGAAAAATGATTAAATCCAACATAATTATTTTATGTAAAAGGAAATAGACAAATTGAAAATTTTATCGACAATTCCCTATTTCATCAAAAACGTAAAATTTTGGATATTAAGCATTTTTCAGCCGCATTTTTCGGCCCTAAATGAAACATACAAAAAAAAAAGAACTAGCATACCCAAATTACAGCTGGTTCACGAAAAGGAATGTAAAGGAATAATAAAAGATTCTTCATTTCCCTTTTTTTTTCTCTTGAAATTATGTTTGGTTGTTAAAAATAAGAACTTCGGATAGGAATAAAAATTTAAACTTGTTTGTTGTGTCTTTGCAATCCATCATTTTTTTTTTGGTAAGGGAGGGAGCTCCCTTCAGTCCAATGCAATCCATCATTTTGTACTTTCTTTGAACTAATAATCCATCTTTTCATTTGGTGATTACAAAGTACCATAGCGGGCTATCAAGAAAAATGGTCTGATCAAGTAGGAAATGCTGATGATATTGGCAATAATTCTCTGCCATGAATATTGTGGCCTGCTTTATTTACATTCGAAATGAACCTTTTAAAAAGAAGTGATCCATTTTCAAGAAGCATCGAAACCTCTCCTTTCCATACATGCAACAAAAATCTTGGATATAGTCAAAGAGCCTATAAATTACTTGAGTACACATAGCCTTATGTCTTTGACCACATTTACAAGCTAACTCTAGAACTTGATGAGTAGGCAAAATTCCAGCCAATGGCCTTATAGTAGAGTCTGTAGATAGACATGCTTGACTTTTATTGGGTACAGTAGCTTAAAGAGCGATGTGGTTCGGTCGCCAGTCTCTCAACTCTTTACTTTTCCAGGGCAGATGCAGTTACTGATAAGCAGGAAATGCCAGCACAAAACTATGGAATCCATAGGGTACCCTTTGAGGCAGAGTGATTTTTCCATTGGCTCGCCTTCAAACTTCTGTGCATCAATCCTGAGACTGTAGATTTCATAATTTCAAAATCATATCAAACATCATTACCGGTAGGCAAACCTACATGATGATTGTATTGAAACTCTTGAACTTAACCTGGGACACATCTGTTTCTTCATTAGGTACCCAAGAGACAATCCAACCACTGTCCTTTCCGGCACCATCTTTCTTAGGGACAAGAATACACCCGTTGCAGAAGCTATCCTTTTCAAAATTATGGTACTAGACCTTCATCAACTTCTTGTGACATCTTCCTCTCTAATTCCAGGCCACAGTAAGGTACATTTTGACATGTACAATGGATTATCAGAATAACTTGAAACACTTTCGCTAATACCTCATAGTCAAACAACCCAGGACAAGGTTCGTCGAAGTATAATTTCACTAGATTTCCATATTTAGCCATTCCTGAATCAAACAAGTGATGCATAAACAATAGGAATCTGATCTTATGCACTACTTTGGGCAAGTGGACATGGACTAGAGAGTAGAGACTAGCATTGCATTACCCCATTCAGAGCTTGACTTTGAATTGATGACTTGAGTATAACCACACTTGTTAAGCAAGCCACTCAAAATGGCATTTATGAAAGGGAAGTCCATAGAGAATTCAGTGCCCATAAGATTCGACTCCTGAACTTCCCCAATTTCCATGTTCAATCTCCACTCGTAGGCACAGGTAAACAAACAGCCTCTATGTTTGTTAGCATTTGCATCCATAAGTTCTCTAAAGTTGAATCCTCTCGAGAACCAATCAAACTTGTTCATACCCCAATTGGGACATGGAAACACCAATGTAAGAGCTCTGCATCTTCTCACCACAACCTGCATTGTTGGGCAATATCATTCAAATTGAGGCTTAGTCTAAGAGGATTTTAACCTTCAAATTAGGCTTCCAGAAAAATATATCTCATAACCGTCCTGAAAGCAGCTGAATATGTGAATTGTGCAGCTTGATTCTACATAAAACCATTGGACTGAACTCATGTCTCCAAAATGTAGCATCACCCCTATCCTCGCATATCTTCCTCGTCATACTTCAGTAACCTACATTCCAAGAAAACGATTAGCTGCTTCAACAAACTAAAAAATCAAGTAATAGTTCAAGAAAAGATGGGCATTCATGGATTCAGATCCGCTCTCAAACATTCCAGGAGTGAAGTAAAGCACCCGTTTTAATTACTATGACGGACAACTCCTGTTCGTAAAGCAGGATGCAATGTAATCGGCATAAAGAACATCCCGTCGCATCCATATCCCAGATATTGGCTCGGATCACAAATCATTGCCAAAATTACAGTGAAGCTCTTGGTCATTTAAAGCATCACGGGCATGAGAAATTGTCATCACCAAATGAAGAATGGACAGAAGGATGCAAATTCGATATGTAAAGACACGGACTGATGGCACAAACTTGTGACATGGATATAGGCATGACAAAAGACAAGAAAGAGTGCAAGATGATTCCTACCCGTTTTTCCACCGTATAGGATGTCACTCTTGACAGCATCAAGGCCATAAATCCACCTTCAGATTGAGAAACCTATGCATTACCATCTCAATTGACAAACAAAGTAGAATATAGATCCATGGAATTTCATCATCTCAACATCAGTGTCCTATATCTGTGAAAAGTAAAAAATGTTATGATAGTGTCTTTGGTGGCTTATTAATCCATGACAGAATTAGTGGACATAAGCTACTAAAAATGCAATCAAAACCACATAGACATGAGTAGTTGCCATGATCATCAATCGTTGAAGTATTATTCCGCACTGGTTGAATAAAGGGTTTCAACAGGGGTTATATACATTGAGTCTTCCTATAACTAATAGTTTAAGCTTTTGGGTGGGACTTTTGCTAATAATGAATGAAGTTCTGTTTTATTATGCATGAATAAATGAAAGAATCACATAATAAACATCCGATGCTCTAGGAAACCAACTTTAATAGAACTTGGAAAATGGTATAACTCTCTGTTTGCCTAAGAACATATTCATGTCATGTCAAGGATTAAGAGTCTTTCTCTGTGACTGATGACGCATAATGACATGCAATGTACTTTGAAAGCATTCTGATCTATTTTCATTCCCACCAGGATCACAAGCTAGATGACACCAAGCATCACATTCACGTGGTCGACCAATTTCCCCAAGATTCGTTGAAATAAGACAGAAAACAAAGAAGACATCGACACAAAAAGCCCCATGCCAAACTGAAAATACTAATGTGAGATGGGTACTCTCAACTGCATATGATAATAAAAGAACACGATTTTTCTCATCAGGATTCAAAGACACGCATCAAACTATTGTGCAAATGATAAAGAAAGAACATGACATGTATCTTCCAAGTCAATTTGCGCTCCTAATATTGCCAATGAGCTATTCCTATGTCAAGATTACGGTTGTAGTTGGAAGTCCTCGCTTCTAATGCAGTACCAATTAAGCTCTCCACAAAATTAAAAATCATATGCACAACTCATGCCACTTCATTTCAGTGCCATAAACAGCTAGGTGATACCTAAACTCTGAATATTTTTTGTCCCCGCCAGCAGTCTAGCCAAAAATGGTGCACATTTTTGGCTAAAACCACAGCTATCGCAGGAGCGGCTTTCTAATTTCATTCAGTGGCAGCTGTAACAAAACATTCTGATTTGAGCTGCAGTTTAAGAAAAGATGGCATTACGAGGTCTAGATTAGCTTTCAAAAATTAAAGGACTTAAGCAAATCACCTTTCTAGCCACCCATTGATTACTTGTCATGTTTATCCGAAAAATGTGGAAGCAATACATTTAAACCACCCGCTTGATTTAAGGTTGAGAGTTGAATCCCTCCACAACCGGTTCTGGTTTGATCTACAGTTGATTTAAGGACTTCCTCCACACTTCTGGTTTGGATCTCACACTGTTATCCACAATACAGTGGAAATCTTCTGTTGTTCTAAAGCCTCTACGGCGTGACATCATCATCACCAACAATGACCGAACTGAAGTAATAAATTGCGGATGATGTTAAGGTACGAATTTGCAAGATGATTCATGAAGGCATAAAGTCAAACAAGGAAAGAGTCGCAACATGATTTGTACCGGGTTTCCACCGTTGATGATAATACTTTCAGCTTGATCAAGGCCATATATCTTCCTTCAGAGAGAACAACCTTCACATTGGCATATTAAGTGACGAACAAAGTTTGATACAGAATTCATCATCTTGACATTAGTGCCCTGGCTTTGAGAAATTTCAGAACACGTCTATGGTACCTTCACTGCCTACTTCCATGACCAAATAACGAGTTAATAAAATGCACTCAAGATCACATATGCATGAGCAGTTTCCAGAATCCATCAGATAGTGAATTTCTCTACTTCATAGAAGTTGGAGAGGAAGTATTACTTTGTTTACACAAATGCAGATTGAAACCACATCGAGAACGAAGAATCTTGTACTGTTTGACTGAAGACATCAAATATCCTTATGGAGGCAATCTGATCTTTTTCATATCATGATCATGAGCCAGATAAAACTGAAGCATTACAATTTCTTTGCTCAAACAACTTCCTCCAGTTGCTGGAATTAAGACAGGAAAATTATAACGTGTCAAAGAAAAGCCGCGTCCAAACTGAAAATACTAATGAAAGCAGGTAATCTCCACAGAAAACGGTACTATACCTGCTATATTTTTTGTTTAGTAGGAGACGTTAGCTATCTCCAGAATCAAATCTTTTTCTCTCTTCTCTCCATTTTCCTTCTACATGAGCTCTTAGTTTAAGAGGCAGCCGAGTGTCTCTTTTTTCTCCCCTTAAGCCGATGTCCACTTCCCTTCTTTAGTCGACTTTTCAACCTTCTCTTTTGTTTTTGTTTTTTTTTTTTCACAGGCCCCAGAATTGTTTTTTTTTTACTTGTTCAAATCCCAAGTATTACAGTAACTTCATCAGGATAATTCAATTACAACATACTGCACCAAACTACCAGGGATAAAAATTAACACCAAATTAGTAACTCACCTACCAACCGGCAGGCTTCAACTTTAAACTTGCGGATGAACACCCCAAACAACCTTTTATGTATTACTGTAAAAATAGAGTACACTTGTTCAACAAAAGCGGATTTGAACAGTGACACATAATTATCTGCAACAATCAAATTGGACAAAACAAATGTCACTTATTTTACGGTGGCAACGTCTAAAACCACCACGCTAAGCTCCAAAGATTGATGTTCTTCCTTAACATTCCCCAATCAAGCTTCCCAAACAGCACATATGGAGTTTTGCAGGTGAATTGGGGAGAGATTCCACGATGGAACAATGCAGCACCAGCGATCGAGGGCACAGGACAATCGTGGACCAACCTTCTTGCCCAACATGAGAAAAGAAAAACGTTGAAAAGCTAAGGAACAGACAATAAGTTGGCCAAAGCAGTCTCCACGCCTGCATCAAACATAACCCATCCGTGCTGGAGACACAATCCTCAAATTCATAATTGAACTGACCAACAACCAGACATTTCTCGAGCACGACTCAGCTCAACGTCATTCTTCGACGCCTTTTTGTGAGAATTGAAATTGTCAGGTAACTTAAAAGAAAAGCCACTTACTGTCAGATTCGGTCAGCTCTGTACTCTGAATTTCGCATTGGTGCTGGCAACAGTCAGCTAGCATAGAAGTTGTAACCTTCAAAAAGCAAGACCATCACATTATAGAGGATCCATATAGAGGATGACAGAATGAAAACCAACCATGGAAATAGAAGCAAATTCAATGGTCTTTCTGTTTCAACATTAGAAATCAAAAGGTATTTCCTGACTTTGTCAGCAAGACAATAATTATTTTGCTATAATTGGCCAAAAAATGCAAAGTTTTATGTTTTGTGAAGGTTTGAAGCACTGAGCATTGAACAAAAGACACATTGCAAATGCTAAAAACAATAGTATATATGAAAGTTAAAAGGCAAAAGTTCTTCCAAACACACCACAATGTCAAAGCCCGATAAGGAGCAATTCCATTCAACTAGGAAGCTAGCAAAGAAGAAGTAAGGAAAAAAATGAACAAGCCATATCACCATCACAACAATTCAGACACTAGCGTCCTTTTCCATGTGAAATTAGAAGCCTTCAACACCATTTCACTTCGGTATTAGCTAACTGGGATGAGTGAGGACATCCCTGGAGAATCTCATGAGAAGGAATTTCCACATACTCATGGAGAAAATGCTACTTTGGATCATAGTTACAAACAAAGTCTGGTCATTTCTTCATCAGCTTCCTCATCAACCTCGTCATCTTCCTCATCCACATCGGATTGCATTCCTCATCAAAAACTCGTAGTTGAATTTCTCGTCGACTTCGTAGTTGAATTCCTTGTCGATTCCTCATCGAGACTTGTAGTTGCATTCCTCGCCGGTTTCCTCATCAAACTGGTAAAAATCCTCGTCCGACTAATTTTCCTTGATCGACTTGCATTCCCATCCCTTTCAAACTCGTAGTTGAATCCTTTAGGGATTTACTAGGACTCGTAGTTGCATTCCTCGTCGGTTTCAACTAAACTTTTGAATCCCTCGTCGGACTCGTAGTTGCATTCTTGCAGGCTAGTGAACAGCTTGGTCCAAACAATTTCAACACCCATACGTTTCAGAAATTTAGGGATTTACTAGGGCACTTTCAAAGGTCCACCAACAACCAACTCCTTGGATGCTCCGACTTTGAAAGGTCCAAATATTCAACTCTTCCACTTCCGAGGATCCCAATTTTTCAAGGCCTCCTATCGCATGGAGATTATCTTCCTCTTCTTCAAAATGGGAATACCCTTCGTCTCGGATAGGTCAAACACACTTAGGGATTTCAAAGCTTCCAATCCATCCAATTCCTTCAGCCCATAGCAATGCACGAGCCATAATTCCGACAAAATTTCCAATTTGGAAAGATTTGGCAACCTTTCCAATTTGGGCATAATGTTCAACGATAAAGCGTCTGTATGCGGGGAGGGAAGCCCCGGGATGCTTTGAAGAGACATGCAATAACTAAAGCGGAGCTCCTTTAGATGCTTGAGGTGAGAGAGCGATGGCAGCTCATTGCTCCAACAGGTGAGATGCGTAGGGATGATAAGCTAACATGAGGTTTTGGGAGTGACCAAGCTCTTCACAGCCCAGTAAATCGAGGTGCTCGAGAGAAGAGAGCTCGCTGATATTTTCGGGCAAGCGTGAAATTTTTGTTTTTGATAAACAAAGGGTCTTTAGAGAAGACAATCCACCTTTCTCAACATGAATTTCTCCTTCCATGTCAAAGCAGCCGTAGGCATTGAACTCTTGGAGGCTTTGCAATTTTCCAATAGAGCTCGGTAACCTTTTTATCCGACTCGCACAAATTCTTAGAATTTTCAATTTGTTCAATTCTCCAATAGATTCGGGTAATTCCGTAATACCTGTACCTGACAAGTCCAGCTCAACCAACTCTCCCAACCTCCCAATTGAAGAAGGGATTTTTAAGCTCAAACCCCGGAGCCTCGTCCAAAGGAAACGTCGCACTAAGCGTCTTCAGCTTCTTCAGAGATCCTATAGATGGAGGGATTTCTAGTATATTAGTGTGGTCTATGACAAGTTCCTCCAAATGTTCTAGTTCGCCCAGTTGTTCGGGTAACTTCTCGAGACTCTTACACCTGCTCAAGTTCAAGGAAACAAGGCGCTTGACATCTCCAATGGAAGGATCGATTTCCTCCAAATGGGGACAACCTTCCAGGATTAGCATCTCCAAATTTTTAAACGCGGAGAGATTAGGGGTGCTCTTTAATCCCCAGCACTCTGAAAGATTGAGAACTTTCAACCTCTCCATCTACAAGAAATAAACATGTTCCAAGATCAATAGTTAGAAAATAGAACGACTTACCATCAAATGCAACAAAAGAGAAAGCCTTTTTCATCTTTACCTTAATTGAACTCCATCCTCTCCAATTTTCACTAATACGGTTTCCACTATATGATAAATAAAGTATGACCAATTTCTTCAAATGAACGTTGGTTGCCTCGAAAGAGTCGCGACATCTCTCCCACTTTAGCCATCTTAATTCAGAAAGTGATTTTTGAAATCTCCCCAAAGACCCACGGCCCTCAAATGAAGGAACTTCAGGTTAGGCATTCTTTTGAAGCTCTCTCGCTTCATGAACTCTCTGGAGCCCCTTTCGTCCAGACGTAGTGCCTCGATATTTTCATTTTCCTCCTACAAAAAATAAAATAAAATTGAGGATTGTAAATACCATCCAACCTCCTTTTGTTAGTATACTCTGCATGTTATTATGGCCGATGCATTTTGTCTACACTTGTAGGAAAAAAGAAATATATGTGATCTTTATAATTACATGATCATGTAATACATCAATTTTCACTCGTATGCCCCAATTTTGATGTTTTATGTGAAATTCATATATGAAGTTAGTCAAGTTCTCTTATAAATTTTGAAATTAAATTTTGTTAAATCCGTAGTATTGACGACTAACTAAATATGGTGTCCCTTTGACATGTGAGAACTGTTACACCTTTCAAAAACAAAAAGTACCTAATCAAACTTATGCATTCATAAAGCATGACAACTCATTCCCTTCCCGTTCATAAAATATTTTGGGTTTTGGCATATGGCTGGATGGAAACAAGAATTTGGTCTATTGAAATGGATTTTTCGATTTTGGATGTTCAAGCTCAAAGTCAACAACTAATCCTAAGACAAGGGAGAAATTGTCTAATCAATCCTAAACCTATCAATTTTGCGATTTAGTCTTTAGACCTTTCCGTGAAATTTCAATCTAGTCATCCCAGCTAATTTTTACAGGAAATCATTAACGTGATAGTGTGCTATGTAAGACGGTGCAAAATGATAAGATGATTATGGCGAAAATTAATCGAAATGATTGTATTAAAATTTTGCACAAAAAGGTTTATGCCTAAATTAGCAAAATTGATAAGTTTATAACTGAATGAACATCCACGCAATAGATTTAGGATTGATTAGGTAATTATCCCCTAAGATTAGCGCTATTCAATTAATCATCATTGAATTTTCCCTAATCAGTCATAAAATTTGGCATGATCTTAAGAATTTGTTCGTGCATTTTTGCATTCACACGTTCATATAAAAATATATAAATTAGTAAATAAACATTAGCGATTATTATCATTTTCTTCTTTTTGCATTCTCATTTATTTTTTTCTCCACCAGTTATCTTATTTGATAAGTTAATTATATATTTTTTCTCCGCTAATATCTAACAATAGATTTTTGTCTCTTCTCTTTGTCCATGTGCGCATGCATAAAGACACAATTATACTTACCAAGAAGGCTCGTTCGTTACAGAATAGAGGTGGATATCATATTACACTAAAGGCAAATATGAGAGAATACAATTTCTTTCTCCTTTCACTATTCCGTCACGTACTTCCTACAATCATTTACTTTCTTAATTTCAATCTTTGCTTTTTCAGTTTTTGGTTGAAAATTACTTTGTTTGAATACCTAGAAAATCATTTGTCAGTTGTTATTTAGTTTCTTTTGTCGTAATTTACTGTTACTTAATTTTGCACCATGTTGAATTATGTGCTCAAAATACCTATGTTAGAACCATGCATAGCACCGGTATGAACACTAGGACATATTATGAAAACTGAGTAGAATAGCCTATCGAAATCATTTGAGTTTTCATCTTTCATATGAACATGATTGATCCATGATACGCGTGTAGAGCTCACAATTAAAACTAAGAAAACGCTAATTATGCCACTTCCTTTATAATTAAGGTATCTTGAACAATCTTCCAACATTCTTTTCATGTAATTTGATAATTTGACTATAAGTTGGTATAGGCGACAATAAAAGAAAAGCCAAAGTCGCAATAGAGAATTTGAATTATTTTTCAAGTTATCAACTGACCCAACCATGTTAATAACATAATTATGCATTTCTAGATTACTCAAAAATTAGATATATTTAAAGGCACTTCTTCAATTTTGTTATTAACATTCACCGAGTAATGCAATTTAAACTAAATTTTTAAATTTCTTTGTATTAAGTACATGTGCTTCTGCATTTACATTGTCATATTGGATTTACATTGTGAACATGCATAATAAATCCTACAAAACAATTGTATAAATTCATCATACATATAAAACCACTGGACAACATCTTATTACTACCTTCAACCAAAAAAAAAAAATTTAAGTTGATAGCCAATAGTTGAGGTGCAAATAATTTAACTGAAATCTTTCTTTTTGTTGATAAAAAGTAGACCTTGCACACGAGCACATTGCACGTATTCACGGTTGGAAATTGAAGATAGAATAATTTATTTGATTCTTGGAGAAGGAGACTATCACATATATCATACAAAAGTAAATTTTCAAGAGTGAAAAAGGTGGATAACATGTGATCCATGTATTTATCCTTACACCAATGTCCTCCCAAAATATATTACTGATATATTTTGGGAAGATAGAATAAAAGACAACAAAGTAATGATCAACACTAAAGCTTCTGTCGTTTGGTTGAATAACATAAATCAATCGGCATGAAGTTATAAAGACTCTCGTGCGATATAGGGTGTGATGAACCGGATTTACAAGTGGCATAAGGTAAATTTTCAAACCCGTGTGATGCTCAGTCTTCAACAAGTAATATAGTAAGAAGCAGTGACAAATCTGCTAGAAAACGACGTTAAAACGACAAAAGAGCAAAATCCTCTTCTGAGCCTCATAATCACGAGTGCAAACTTTTCATGGACTAAAGGCCGAAATTGGATGTAGCTTTTACCAAGAAAATGCTAACATGTTTAGAATGGTCAAAGACATAGAGAAAAAGAAAAATAACAATAATGATTTGAGGGACTAACATTAGAGAACATGAGAGAGGCCAAAAGGAGACATAATTGTTACCTTGCGATCTAGAACTTTCATGGCTTCCTCGTCCCATAGCCTACTGCATTTCCACGGCTTCTTATCTACTAGACGGGCAATAACTCTACCTAGATCTCTTAATTGATCATGCATTCTGAACTTATTGTCACCATTGCACTTTATTAACATACGTTGAGTCATTTTTGCCAATGCAGATAGCGGATATAATCCAAGATCATCCCACATGTAGATGGCGAATATTTTATCAGTTCCAATGAAAAAGCATGCTATGTCAAGAAAGATTTGTTGTTCGTTAGATTCTAACGCATCATAACTTATCCTCAACTTTTGTTGCACTGTCATATTAGGTGCCTTTGTGAATTTCTTCAGCATTTCTCTCCATTTTCTTTCATCTTCTTCTCCTTTGAGGAGTGAACCTATAACCATGAGAGCTAAGGGAAGCCCTCCTGTGGTGGCAACAATAGCATCACAGATAGTCACAAGTTCTTTGGAAGGTTGTTCCCCTTCAAATGCATATTTACTAAACAGAAGCAAAGAGTCTTTGCAATTCAGTTCTTTGAGTTCATACTCATATTCAGACTTCAAGAGGGCCTTATCTCGACTTGTAACAATGATCCTACTTCCTGGCTTGAAACTACAACCTCCAATCAATTTATCGAGGTCATCTTGACAATCCACATCATCAATAAGAATAAGTACCTTCTTTTCTGTGCAAGAGGATCGGATCGTATTTATTCCTATATCATAATTCGGCACTCGATAGTCATGAAGTTTTAATACATCTGAGATCAATCGAGATTGCACATGCTCGATACCTTTGCCATTAATTGTTTCTCTAACATCCTTGAGAAAGCTCCGACACTCGAATTTGTTAAAAAGTTTGTTATAGATAATCGTAGCCAGAGTTGTCTTACCAATGCCGCCGATCCCATAAATCCCAATAATACGAGTGTCTGGACGATCAGTATCCATCAATTTCATAACCTCGGCCACACGATCATCAATTCCAACCAAGTTCATAGGAAGACATGGTTGAAAATCATGTTGCTGGTCTCGCATTATTATTTCTATGAGTTTATTTACTAATTTCGCTTCATGCCTGTCAAACGACACAACACATAACAACTTATTAATGGCTCCACAAAACAAGGATTAAGGATGATAAATAGAAAAATTCTTCTTTCGACGAGGATCAATTAAAAGAAGTTAATTAAACGACGTACCCATCAGCAAATTTCCCTGATTCAAATACTCTAGAATCAACTGCTTTTCTGAGCGCTTCCCGTCCTCGTTGCTTGATATCCTCCTCAAAACGATGCATTCTGTTATTGAAGGCCCTTCCAAATTTTCCCAGCATGTGTTTCACATCCTTGGGTTCCACTCCGTAAAGCACGGGCAGGACTATTTGTCCTCTGCTTTCCTTGCACTCCATAATATGAACGAGTTCGCGGAGGCACCATTCACTTGCAGCATAATTTTCTGAGATGATTGGGATTGAAACCTTAGAGTGCTCGATTGCACTGAGAAGATTATCAGCAATTGGCTCACCAAAGCGGAGTTTCTCATCATCTCTGAACACGAAGTTTGGACTGTGCAGGCCCACTTCTACGAGTCTATGGTAGAGGTGATCCGTGAAGGTTTTGCGAGTATCGGAACCTCTAAAGCTCAAGAATACGTAGTAATTGTTTCCTATCGCAGAGGTGGACGAAGCAGATGGCTCGGAATCACTTCGTTCTGGCGAGGTCGAGGATCTAGAGGCTCCAGTATCCTCAGGTTGTCCGCAAAGGATGGTCCTCCTCTTCTTCTTTTTACAAATGAAGTACCGTGCCACAAAGATGAGAACGGGTACGAAATGATGCCAGGAAAGTCTCATTGTGCTCTTTCAAGGTGGACGATAGTACTGCAGTTTCCTTGGCACCAGAAAGGTTACTCGACTACTACAGACAGAATGGAGCAGGAAATGGTCACTGGGACTATCCCTGCGCCACATTTATAGCGTCGCTGGTAAAGAGGTAGAAGGGAAAGCAGGAGGCAAAAGGCATGATTACTCCTCGACTATTAAGTATATTTTAATCTCTCATAATACCCCGGTCATTTCATGCATTTCATGTATTCACACTTGGAATCTGGAGATGCCTTCAAATTGACTCAAAACAAACTACTCACGCGTTGCCTTCTTGTGGTCCAAACTCCTCCTCATCCTCGACGTTGGCTTCTCGGCAATATCCGATGAATGATCATTGCATTCACTGCTCCAAGCGCGCCTTTCCTTTCCACTTCTTGGAGCCTTCTTCTCACGCGTGCTTAGTCATGGCCTTTTAGGAATTATCAGGTGGCGGTTCTATCTCAAAGCTGAATGGAATCGAGACGAGCTGATTTTCTTACCATTTATATCAGCAGTTCAGTTCGCCCGTGCTTCGCATGGGTGTATCGGGTTTATTTTATTGTAATTTTTTCACCTTAATGTTAGTACCGTGTCGAAAAGCAAGGAAAAAAAAAAATAAAAGAACTTGATGGCTACATGGTCGCTGCGATCATCTTACCATTGCAATGGCCTAGCACGGGAAAAGTCTTGTGAAATAGATCATAGAAAATAATCATTCGAGAAGTATGTTGGTCATCATGAAAATAAGAGCTTTTCGTAATATTATAAGTGAAACATCTGTAAGTTGTCCAAAAGAAAAAGTGAAATATTTAAAAGCGAACATTAGTTGAAAATTTATTAATTTCACTCGTGATTCATTGTATTCATCAATAAGTGTTTTTGGATTGATGAGCTTTTACATGAATATAAAACTTACATTGTAATTAAAATTAAAACATTCCTTACTCTGCTGATTATCACAAAATTGAATCTCGTTTGATAAATTACAGATTTCACTGGAAACTTGCTATATTTATCATTAGGTTTTTGTTCGAGGGGCAAATTTCTAAAGATGTTCATAACTCACCGTTGCATTTGTTGGCTTTGTTTGTAAATTACAATTAGTGTAGCTAACCAATTGCACGGTTTTACCATAACATAAGACAGTTATGTTTTTGCCCAACTTGATAGTAGTAATAGGTAAATTACTTAATTTCTCACTTTTGGCAACACGTTAAATTTTTCCATATTTTAAATCCCTGATGAATTCAGGAGTTTCCTAAATGCTTGTAACAAGTTAAATTTAGTCAATTATTCCAAACTTCCCCATCGAGTCGAGGATCCAATAGAGACAATAATCACCATCCTCGTTACCGAAAAGCACTCGTCAATTATTTTTCTCATCCGGTCCTACCAATCTTTTTTTTCCGAGTCTCCAAGGGCATCATGAACCCCTCCTTTTTGAGTCGACGTGAAACGCACCGGTTGCCGGTCCAAAAGAAAAAGGGAAAAGCTGAAAGCACCGACACAATCGGCACATTTCCAGGAACTTCCGCGTGAAGTATTTGTCCTCTTATTGAACCGTGCAGCGGTGGCATCATTGGATCTAGAAATCAATGTCCATAGGCTACTGTGTACCAAATACTAAGTCTAACAGTAGGGAACTATTCGGGGACATACATTAAATGCTGTCACAAGAAAATGAAAGATGAGAGCTCTTCACGTGTACGTGAAGCTAAGGTTCATAGAAGTTCAGGATTTTGTCTTTCAAAATTTGCGGGCCTAGCTATACGTGTGAATCTTTTGTTCAGGAAATTTGGCTACACATTTTCCTCATGGAGCTGCAAGTGGAGCAGTGATCGTTTCCGATTGAGCAGTAGATTGGAGCCTATAACTAGGGCATTTGAAAGCTTCAGATTGCAAAGCTTCACAAGAAGAAAGAAAAAAGAAAGTTGGCTCGGCTGTCCGTGAGGAAAGAAATGTTCTGACTTCTTGGCTTTAACTTTTGGCTCGACTGTTCTAAGTGATATTGATTTTTACAATTTTTTTTTATGATAAATAGTTTTAATTTTGGAATGTTCTGCTTGTTTATAATTTTTCTTGAGTCAATTTGCAATTTTTGAAATAAAGCAAGCAACACAAAATAAGACATGATCTTAAATTGAAAAAAAAAAAGAGAACAAAAAGCAAAATGAATTGGGCGGCCACATGTCAACTCCTTAGAGGCTCCCTCTCCATGTACCAATTATATGCAATCTCTCTGATTAATGAGTTATAAATATAAACATCAATCATATTTAATTTTAATTAAGGTTACGAATCAAACATATAGTTTGAGGAAATTTTTTCCAGCTAGGTACGAAAGAAAAAGTGACATCACTTGACAATGAGGAAAATCACTTTAAATGAGATAAATTATCATGACACTCTTGGGCTCAATGCATTTGAAAAAAAGAATGCGAGATCTCGTTCTTACATTTTAGAAAATGTTTCATTTTATCCTTCATAACTTTGAAGTTGGTGTTTGTCAAATCTCAAACTTCAAAAAGTCGCACCCCTCTGCTGTCTAACCCAAATTTGTATTTTGTTATGTTCATTAACATTGCTAGCTTTTTTCCATTAACATGTACTTGTGCACATGTTTTCACGAGATAAAAAGATTATATATCCCATATAATCTAAAATGCTTTTTGCCAATAATAAACACCCTTTATTAAAAGATAAATTTTTAATATGGCACACATTAATGATTTAATTGATGATGATTACCGATGATGATGAAATTTTATTTGTTGCATTTGTGTCATATCTCGCATCACATCTACAGTGAATTACAAATTATCTTTGTGCTAAGTTAAAGGAGTACTTTGTTGGCTTTTTTTTTGGCATTGTAGAAATCATATTTACAGAAAGAATAGTACATCTCCTTTATCCTTCTCTTGCCCCCCTCCCCCCAATTCCTTCTCTTGCCCTTTATCCTTCCTTTTTCTTTAATTTATTTTCGTTATTTTTCCTTTTCCACCGCCATTCCTTCTCTTTCCCTTTATCCTTCCTTTTTCTTTAATTTATTTTCGTTATTTTTCCTTTTCTTTCCTACCGAAAGAACCCACTCCTCCTTTCGTGTGAGGCCACAACGAGAGAGAGAGAGGAAGGGGGGGGTAATCGTGGGTTTTCTTGAAGAAATAAATTAAAAAGGTGTTTGTGTGTGAAAGAACAACGACAAGAAGAAAATTGAAAAAAAAAAAAGGAAAATAACCCCATATTACACCTTACAAGCCAGAAGTGGAGCTGTATCTCAATTAGATCGAAATGAAAAATGACCAAAACCACTTCATTCACGGTTAATTTGGTGAAGGACGATGAATGGTGATCTCGTGATTAGAGTCACAAGCAATGCACTGTGACAAGTAATTACACCCTACACTGCATCTATTGGAGGCTTTTTCTATCATTGTATTTTACAAATTGAAAAATCTGTCTTTCTATCTCATGAATCGAGGACACACATCTATCTCTCTCCCTTTTCTCTTTTACTTTTCTTCTACTCAATGTCCATGAACAGATGCAGTGAAACTCAGAGGCCTCTCTACTTCACTCACTAAACCTGCAGTCCCTCCGGGCTCCGGCTCTCATCTTGAATTCGGAGCGCTTGAGTGAGCTGTAAAGAAACACACATAATATATTTATCTGAGTGCTCCCAAGGCACCTTTGTCACTTCCCTCATCCGTTCGTACCGCTCTTCGTTCCATGTCTGCAAAGTCACGAGCCTCTTCTTTTGGCATCGATGTGAAACACGCTGATCTCCTCCAGCTGTTCAAAAGAAAAAAAAAAAAAACAAAGGAAAAGAGGCTTAAACCACCCGAGAAAATCTGTACGTTCTCCGAATCGTCCGTCCGAAGTTTTGTCCGAGTAGCCTTAATTCGCTCTAATTCAAGTTCTGTGCAGAACCCGTAGAAATTGACAAGAGATAACGTAATCCTTATCTTCGACGAAAACAATTATCACAAATTGACATCTACTTGTCAAGCCTACTGACTATCTCTGCGCTATCTTTATAGCGTTGCTGGTAAAGAGGAGATGGGAAATCTGGAGACAAGCAGGAAGATGAAGTAAATTTGTCATTTCATATATTTTATATGTTCGGATTGAGCCTAATTTCCTAAAAATTTCAAACTTTAGGTTAAGTCTCGAATTTATTTTGAATTTTCTTTTATCTCAGAAAAAACTCCAAACTTTAGGTCAAATCTCAAATCTGTTTTGAATTTTTTTATCTCGGAAAAAACTCCAAACTTTAGGTCAAATCACAAATCATGTCCCGAACTTTTTTTTATCTTGAAAAAACTCAAAACTTTAGGTTCGGTCCAAATCTTGAGATAAAGATACCATAAATACCATAATTTTCGTCTTGTATTCACTTGAGTTTTCGACAAATTAAGCGTATAACGCTCACTGAAATATATAACTTTTTTCCGATCATTTAAGTGCGAGGCGGCTTTTTTCAATTGATCTCTTAAGTGTCATAACTTTTTAAAAAGTTCACTACAAGTGCTATGCCACATCGAATTTTTTGCGCTTGGGTGAGCATCTTAAAAAAATTGGCACTAAAATTATTGATTGAAAATTATAAAGACTCAAGTGATCGAAAAAAAGTTATAACTTTTTAAAAAAAAGTTATTCGACTTTTATTGGCATTTTATTATTATTCTCTCAAATACGTTTGTGGTTTTATATTTCGTATTCTCGGCTGTTGGAGTTTGCGTCGTGCACACGCTTGTTCTTTTTACTTTTTTTAATGCTAGGGGTGTCTATTATGCACGCGTGCTATGCACGCACTTTTTAATTGAGTAAAAATAATTCCTTTCACAACTTTCTGATTGATTCTTCCATTCGCTATTTTAAAGCATGATAATTATTTTATTTCTAGCCAAATTTTTTTTTTCTTTCGGAAACATATTTGGAACAAAAATTAGTTTTGTAATGCAATTTCGTTCTTATATTTCTAGAACAAATTAATTTTTTCACTCTATATTTCTCCGAAAGAACATAATCGCTATATTGCCGCTATAATTATATTACCGTGATCACAAGAAGTAATTATTCAAGAAATATACTTTATCTTCTTGAGAATAAGAGATTTCCGTAATATTGAAAGTAATTATACACCCATTGAATGAAAGCCGAAAAATACATAGTTCAATTAGAGTGGAAAAGTAGAAGGAAAAATTTTCAAAAAAAGTTAAGATAAACATCAGTCATAGTGAGTGTCACATGTCAGTCATCCATTATAAGTGTTTTGAAGAACTACTTTTACATTTATCTAATAAGATAGATTTGTTGTATTCATTTTAGATATCTATATGAAACATATTTCATTTTTATAATCTTAATTCATAGCTCCAAGAAATTATGCTTTTTTTTTTTTTTTTGCAAGCACATCAAACAATTTGCTTTAAATTAACTTATGAACTTTGACACATGACAAAAGATAAAAAAAACTTAACTATCAAACACTCGTGTTCTTACTTAATTTTCACTTAATAATGTCTCACAAAATATAATGCATCACCATTTTAATGTCAGTTAATTTTACATGGGAGCAACATGTATAACTTGTAACCAACCAATGGCAAGATTGACGATAATTTCATCTAATTAGGAAAGTGCACACATCTAGAAGGCGAGGTCCATTAAAAAGAGAAGATGTGCATTACACTGTTCAAAGTCTAATAACTTTTAATAGTGGAATAATCAATAGACACCCACCTAGAAAGACCCGTTCATTAAACATTGTGTATTGGGCATCGGTCAGAATGCATGTGCTCTCTGTCCTCTCTTTTTTTCGTTTCGTTTTGTTTTTTTTGCTTTTTTTTTTTTTGCAGCGGGAAGGCACCTTCTCTTCATTAAACCTTTTGCTATTCCTAATCGTTCGCAATGCGTGTGCTCTCCGCCGAAAGATTAGCCTTGACAAGAGGGCACGCATCTAGAGATAAATATTAACCATTTTCTTCTTGTCCGCGAGTGTACACAACCCAATGATATTGTTTTGACTATAGGGCGAGGCCTATGGGAAAGAGGAGAGGTGCATTGCACTGTTCCAAGTCAAAAACTTTTAACATTGGATTCAATAGACACCCGCCTAGGAAGGCTCGTTCATTAAACATTTTGTATTCAGAAAGCGTTCAGAAAGCATGTGCTCTCCACCCTTGAAGCCTGTGCTCTCCATTGAACCTTTCCATTTGTTTTATCTACATCTTTTGGGCAGCAGGAAGGCATCCTCTCTTCATTTTTGGCTATCAACGCGATATCAGAGTTCTTTCCGAGCCCATTCTGGTCAATTTAGCTCCCCATGTCCTCGTTATATATGTCCGAGACAACAGGATTGCTAGCACGTCATGATAGGGGTTCACGTACTCCAAAAGTCCACCGGAGAAAATCAAGATTCGCCTTTGTGGCTAAGAAAATATTTTCATATACGCGTTTGTTTTGCAGAGAATAGCTAATTTGAAAAATATTTTCAAAAAATTATTATTTGTATCACTTATAAAATGAATGAACGAAAAAATATTTTCCTCATTCACAAAAAATATTTAGACATAAATTGCTGTAGATGATAAAAATATTTTTAATGAATAATTATTTCAAGTGATATCTGACGATCATTTTATTAAAAAGTATTTTTAAATAATTCATTTTCGTGAAATAAACGAAGAGTAAAATTCTACCTATTTATAAGAGCATGTTTAACATCAATTGGGGAATGTGCCTTAATTACTATTTCATTTTGGATCTAACAGGTACTACACCTATTAAAACCAAATTTCCTAACCACTAGGGTTTGTCCTAGTGGCCACCCTTCCTTCTTGGGAAGGGGAGGTGGAGAGTTTGAATTTTCACCTTTTCAGGAGAGGTTAGAGGTGATGACATGTAGTTTTAGATGTGGATTTCGACTTCCACGCCCTGCAAGAGACAAGACAGAAGTTTGAGAGTAAGTTGAAGGTGAGAGTAGGATAGAAAAAAAAAACCAAATTTCCTAATATTGAATGAGTTCTATTCTTAATTTAATCAATTATGCATTACTGGGAAGTTTATAAGAGCCTTCGGTTCGTCATCTCCATGCCTTGAAAGCACCATGAATTGCCATGTGTCAACTAATAGCTCTTAGTATTATCATAACTATTAATAGATATATTTTAAAGCATGATGATTATTTTATTTCTAGCCAAAATTTTTTTTTCTTTCAGAAACATATTTGGAACCAAAATTCGTTTTATAATGCAATTTCGTTCTTATATTTCTAGAACAAATTAATTTTCTCACTCTATATTTCTCCGAAAGAACATAATCGCTATATTGCCACTATAATTATATTACCATGATCACAAGAAGTAATTATTCAAGAAATATACTTTATCTTCTCGAGAATAAGAGATTTCCGTAATATTGAAAGAAATTATACACCCATTGAATGAAAGCTGAAAAATACATAGTTCAATTAGAGTGGAAAAGTAGAAGGAGAAATTTTCAAAAAAAAAGTTAAAATAAACATCAGTCATAGTGAGTGTCACATGTCAGTCATCCATTATAAGTGTTTTGAAGAACTACTTTTACATTTATCTAATAAGATAGATTTGTTGTATTCATTTTAGATATCTATATAAAACATATTTCATTTTATAATCTTAATTCATAGCTCCAAGAAATTATGCTCTTTTTTTTTTGCAAGCACATCAAACAATTTGCTTTAAATTAACTTATGAACTTTGACACGTGACAAAAGATAAAAAAACTTAACTATCAAACACTCATGTTCTTACTTAATTTTCACTTAATAATGTCTCACAAAATATAATGCATCACCATTTTAATGTTAGTTAATTTTACATGGGAGCAACATATATAACTTGTAACCAACCAATGGCAAGATTGACGATAATTTCATCTAATTAGGAAAGTGCACACATCCGGAGGCCTAATTCCTAAAAAACCCTCAACTTTAGTCTTTGTCCTAATTATATCCCAAACTTTTTTTTTGTCTCATAAAAACCCTCAACTTTTACTTTTTGTCCCAAATCTACCCAATCAACTTTTCGCCAATTTTTTAATATTATTTTTTATTTTTTCCAATTTTTTTTTTTTTTTTTTTATTTTTTTTCCTTTACTTTTTTTTTTTCCTCCCTCCTCAAAAGGATCTCACGGGTCGGTCCGGGCTGGGTGGCTCACGGCGAAGGTTGGTCTTCGGCCGGCCGCCTGGCGAGGGTTGGCCTCGCCCGACCAGCCAGAGGCCGAGCCTCGCCCGGCGACCCGAGGTTGGCCCTCGCCCGGATCTGGGGTTCGAGGTCGGCGAGGACCTTGGCCAGAAAGGCTCAAAAAAATAAAGGAAAGGAAAAAAAAAAGAAAAGAAAAATAAAAAAAAAAAAAAAGGAAAAAAAAATAAAAAAAAAAAAATAAAAAAAAAATATAAAAAAATTGGCCGAAAAGTTGATTGGGTAGATTTGGGACAAACATAAGAGTTGAGGGTTTTTATGAGACAAAAAAAAAGTTTGAGATATAATTGGGACAAAGGCTAAAGTTGAGGGTTTTTAGGAATTGGGCCCACATCTGGAAGGCAAGGTCCATTAAAAAGAGAAGACGTGCATTACACTGTTCAAAGTCAATAACTTTTAATAGTGGAATAATCAATAGACACCCACCTAGAAAGACCCTTTCATTAAACATTGTGTATTGGGCATCGGTCAGAATGCATGTGCTCTCTGTCCTCTTTTTCGTTTCGTTTTGTTTTTTTTTTGTTTTTTTTTTTTTGCAGCGGGAAGGCACCTTCTCTTCATTAAACCTTTTGCTATTCCTGATCGTTCGCAATGCGTGTGCTCTCCGCCGAAAGATTAGCCTTGACAAGAGGGCACGCATCTAGAGATAAATATTAACCATTTTCTTCTTGTCCGCGAGTGTACACAACCCGATGATATTGTTTTGACTATAGGGCGAGGCCTATGGGAAAGAGGAGAGGTGCATTGCACTGTTCCAAGTCAAAAACTTTTAACATTGGATTCAATAGACACCCGCCTAGGAAGACTCGTTCATTAAACATTTTGTATTCAGAAAGCGTTCAGAAAGCATGTGCTCTCCACCCTTGAAGCCTGTGCTCTCCATTGAACCTTTCCATTTGTTTTATCTACATCTTTTGGGCAGCAGGAAGGCATCCTCTCTTCATTTTTGGCTATCAACGCGATATCAGAGTTCTTTCCGAGCCCATTCTGGTCAATTTAGCTCCCCATGTCCTCGTTATATATGTCCGAGACAACAGGATTGCTAGCACGTCATGATAGGGGTTCACGTACTCCAAAAGTCCACCGGAGAAAATCAAGATTCGCCTTTGTGGCTAAGAAAATATTTTCATATTCGCGTTTGTTTTGCAGAGAATAGCTAATTTGAAAAATATTTTCAAAAAAATTATTATTTATATAACTTATAAAAATGAATGAACGAAAAAAAATATTTTCCTCATTCACAAAAATATTTAGACATAAATTGCTGTAGATGATAAAAATATTTTTAATGAGTAATTATTTCAAGTGATCTGACGATCATTTTTATTAAAAAGTATTTTTAAATAATTCATTTTCCTGAAATAAACGAAGAGTAAAATTCTACCTATTTATAAGAGCATGTTTAACATCAACTGGGAATGTGCCTTAATTACTATTTCATTTTGGATCTAACAAGTACTACACCTATTAAAACCAAATTTCCTAACCACTAGGGTTTGTTCTAGTGGCCACCCTTCCTTCTTGGGAAGGGGAGGTGGGAGTTTGAATTTCCACCTTTTCAGGAGAGGTTAGAGGTGATGATATGTAGTTTTAGATGTGGGTTTAACTCCTACGCCCGCAAAAGGCAAGACAGTTTGAGAGTGAGTTGAAGGTGAGAGTAGGATAGAAAAAAAAACCAAATTTCCTAATATTGAATGAATTCTAATCTTAATTTAATCAATTATGCATTCTTTGGGAAGTTTATAAGAGCCTTGGTTCGTCATCTCCATGCCTTGAATGTCACGCCCCGCACTCCCAAGTCGCCCACATCCCTCGCAGAGGTCGATTCGTGTGCGACGTCCCCTGGGCCAGCGTCGCCGGCCAACACCCAATCTGAGAGATATAAAGCACATGCGGAAGCGATTAAAACCACCCGTACAAATATGAATACATAACCAAGGGTATCCATCAAAATCAACATTTGTACTAACACCGAATTCATATACAATATTCAATTACAGCCCGAGTACCCAAAAATCAAAAAGCAGTTCAAGGCCACTCACGACAAAAAGGGGTAAGTGGCTCGGGGTTCAGTACTACAATTAACCGGGCCTTCTCCCAAAAATGTATCGGGACACCGTCCTCCTCAAGGCCGGGATCCGAAAATGTTTGTTTTTCAACAACCGTGAGAATAAATCTCAATGAGTAATTCCCTAAACCTAAACTAGGCTAACATGCACCTCCCGACAAGCATTAAACAACCAAAGACACCTGTCTAAATAAGATATGACTCAGCCCCTCGGCCCGAATCTAGAAATTACTTGACCCCTCGCAGTTAGGCATATCCACATAAAATAATCACGGTACGGAAATGGCACTCATAATCGCACATATGCCAATCACATGCTTATGCACCGATTCTCACATTCTCGCATGCCGCCAATGTATATTCATATATGCAAATGTCATGGACTTGACACGCTGCACCCCCGGCACCCACCGCCCACACTAACACACCGCACACCGCCCCAAATTATTATTATCACGACTGAAAGTCATCAATATTTCACGGCCCGGTGGCCTAGCCCGCCTCAAGTGCATGAGGCGCAAAGAACCGATCCGGCCCAAAGGTCTCTAGCCCGCCTCAAAGTGCATGAGGCGCAACATCGATCTCCTTGCAAACCCAGAGCTTCGCCTAAAGTGCATGAGGATGGTCGCCTTCCCGATGTACCGGCATCGCCCCGCTCCAAAGTGCATGAGGACGGTATCGACCAAGGTCACGACCGTAGGTCCTTAGGTGATCACACAACTCATTATTATCCCGGACCCCGCCGAACACGCATCGTGGCATTTTAAGTGATCACTACGCACACATCATTCGGGCACGCCCAGTATATGCGTATGTCGTGCCAATGCGTAAGATGCACATTCATGGTCATTCCTTCACGCTTGGGCATTCACATGCACAAATCACAATGTAACAAGCTCAACTTGCACCACGCATAATCAATCCCACAAATCGGCATGCCCACTCGGACAATCAATTTCAATTCAACCATGGCATCATCAAATAAACCACAAACACGGCTCAAATTGGCCAATCACTTGCACGGCGATCATTCTCGATAATTGTCCAATTAAACCTCAATTGATCGCGCCTTGCTCAAATTAAACCCAATCCAAATCAATCGTGACCAGTCACTAAACCACAATTTTTCGAGGCTAATAATTGTCATTAAATTACTCCATCATACTCCCCAAACATTACTCTAATTGACCACCACAAAATCAAATACGGGCCAAGACTACACTCCACATAATTAAACCCGAACATTCTCGAACTCGGGTCAATTTAATCCAAATTGTCCAGTCCATTCATCGCGCCTCTCGGCCCACCGATCCTCCATTAACTTAGCATATTAATCCACCAAATTGGCCCCAATCCAAACCCTAATCAATTCCACAATTTAACCCCAATTTAACCCCTAAATTACCCTAAACTTGTCCAAAAATGCAAATAAACCTAATTAGGGTTTAGGGTCAAACTCACCGGGTGTCCCTACCTTTAAAACGGGCGAACGGGTTGATTCGGTTTGGGTGAACAAAGATGCCCGGCGTGAGCGATGTCGCCCGGATGAAAGGCCTCGGCCGGAGCAGTGTTTGGCGGAGAAATGAACAGATGTTTTCCGGGCGATGAAACGGTGACCAGCCGCTGATGATTAGTAGTGGCGGGCTGTTCGGGAGGACGGGGGGCAGCCAAGGCGAGACTCGGGCGGCAACGGTTTGAACCCAACCTGCCTGGCTGGTCGGGCGGGTCGGGTCGGCGAATGGTGGCTAGCGACATATGTTCGGCGATGGGCCCTCCCCGTGAAAAACTCCCCAAAACGAGAGAGACGGAGGAAGGGCAAGAGCGGCCCGGGCCGAGCCGCCTCGACGACCCAGCTGCGGTGCGGTCCCCTGGAATGCTGCCAGGGAGAAGACGGAGGCGACGCGGCGCCGGGGGCGACTGGCTCACTGGTCGCGCGAGCTGCCAGAGCCACGGGTAGAGGCGAGGGGCTGAGCGCGATTCCGCCGGCTCATGAGGCGGTCGCTGAAATGGGAAGAAGAGGAGAGGGGGGGTCGCGGGCGAGGGCGCTCACCGGCGAAAGGGCTGAGCCGCGAGTTTAAATGTGGGGCGGTGGGCGAGAGCCGGATGGGCGAGGCGAGCAAAGGCGGGGCTCTGGGAGAGAGGAAGACGAAGGCAAAGCAGAGGAGAGAGGAAGAGAGAAAAAGAGAGAAAAAAAAAAAAAGAAAAGAAAGAGAGAAGAGGAGAGAGAGAGAGGAGGGACGGGAGAGGTGGAGGGGAAAAGATGGACGGACCTGACCGGGGTCAGAGAGAGAGAGAGAGAGAGAGAGAGAGAGAGAAATTTTGAAAAATTTATACTAATTAAAATATTACACGCAAACCGGGGGTCCAATTTCAAAACGGAAAATTGCCCACTAATCCCGAGTGAACCTCGCAACTAAAAAGGGACAAAGGTCAAATTAATTTGACCAAATTTTTACGAGAGGTCTACTAGTCCAAATTTGCACCCGGTCCGAAAACTCCAACTTTTCCATTAATCCCGATAATCTCGACATCGCCACATTAACGCCGACACCATTCAATTTATTTCGTCTCGAAACTCCCGAAAATCGATCGCCAAGTTCGGGGTCCAAATAACGACAAAAATTCGATCGAAAAGCGATTCTAGCGAAATCTCCGGTTTAAAATAATAACCGAGAGTGATCGGTTCTCGAGCGAGATTTTACTATAAACACACTCGACAAATTATGCATTTTATAAACCCCAAAATTGAATCGAAATTGAATGTTATAATTCTTCCCCTTACAAAAATTTCGTCCTCGAAATTTACAATCTCAACCCGACTACTCAAACAAATGGGGGTAATTGGTGTCGATCACTTCTTCGCTTTCCCATGTGGCGCCTTCCGTCCCGTGATGTTCCCAAATGACTTTGACCAATGGAATCGTCTTGCTCCTCAAAGACTTGCTCCTTTCTCATCCTTGATTCGCACCGGCTTTTCCACGTATGATACTCTGTCGTCCACGTCTATTACTTCATAATTCAGCACGTGGGTCGGATCCGGTTCGTACTTCCTCAACATCGACACGTGGAAGACGTTATGAACTTGTGACAAATTTGGCGGCAAGGCTAGGCGATAGGCCAACGTTCCAATCCTTTCCAAAATCTCAAACGGGCCTATGTACCTTGGACTCGGCTTTCCTTTCTTGCCAAACCCGGACAATCCTCTCATTGGCGAGATCTTGAGAAACACATGATCGCCAACTTGAAACTCAATGGTCGCCTTGATCCGCGTAACTTTTCCGGCGACTACGAGCTGTTCTCAACCTTTCCCGAATAATCTTCACCGATTCCAATTTAATCGTTGAACCAACTCTGGACCCGTTATACTTCTTTCTCCTACTTCATCCCAACACAACGGTGTCCCGCAAGCCCTGCCATATAATGCCTCAAACGGGCGCCATTTTGATGCTCTCTGTTTGGTCATTATTGTAGGCAAATTCCACTAAGTGTAACTGTTCTTCCCACTTGCTCGAAAATCTAGTACACATGCTCTCAAAGATATCTTCCAAAGTCTGAATAGTCCTCTCCCGGATTGGCCATCCGTCTGGGATGATAGGCCGTCTTGAATTGTAACTTAGTTCCATGGCGGTTGCGACTTTTTCGAAAAATTCGATAAATGCGGGATCACGGTCCGTTGATTGATACGGTACTCGGAAGACGAACTATACGCCGTGCGTATAAATCATAACCTTTCCACCGGAAGTCCTTCGCCTTTGCCGAGAAGTGCTGACTTATCGGTCATCCTTATCACCCAAATAGAGTCGTGTCCCCTCACGGCTCCTTGGCGGTCGATTCAAAATCCATTGTGATGTATTCCACTTCCATTAAGGATTTCAATCAGTTGTAACATTCCACGAGGTTTGCGGTCTTTAGCGCCTTCACTTGTTGACACGTCAAACACTTAGCCACGTGCTTGGCCACATCCACTTTCATTCCATTCCACCGATATTCTTTGGCGGGTTGCGGTACATCTTAATCTTTGCTCGGTGGATCATAATTGCTCCTATGAGCCTCCGAGCAAAATTTCTTCCTTGAGCCCCAAATCACTTCCAGATGCCTTGCAAAACGTCCCTAAAACACGAGAATTCCATCTTCGGACACTGAAGTCCGCTTCCTCTTAAGCGTCATCCATACTCAATATTTTACGAATCTCAAGGTCCGCAGACCGAATACCTTAATCTTCGTTTGTACTTCGGCTCGATTCTCAATGTCGCCATCGGGGCCAGGAGGGTCCCTGCCTCAAACTTAAACTACGAGTCTCGCTCCTTCTAGTAAGGTCCATCTTTAACCAGCAAATGCAGCGATGCTCGATTTTCTGCTCAAGGCATCCGGCCACCAGTTGGCCTTTTCGGTGATCTGGTGTGCTCCATCCATAGTCCTTGACAATTCCATCCAACGCCTCGTCTCATATTCAATACTCCTTTCCCATGGGAACAGTACTTGAGGCTCGATGATCCGTGTAGATCTGGAACCTTTCTCCACATAAGAATGCCTCCAAATTTTAAGTCTCGAAAATAATTGCTGCCAATTCAAAATCGTGGGTCGGTAGTTCATCTCATGAGGTCTTAATCGCGCGATGCATAAGCAACCACTCTTCCATGTTGCATTAGCACGCATCCCAATCCTACTAAGCGAAGCATCACTATAAATCTCATACCCGCCCGGTCCCGATGGAATCGTCCAATCTTGGCGCCGGTTGCCTACATTTCGGCTCCGAAACTTCTCTTTTTCACCATTCAAACTTGGTTTCCTTCTTCAGCAACCTCGTCAACGGTGTGTGGCTATCGCTGAGAATCTTTCTACAAACCTCCGATAATAGCCCGCTAGTCCTAGAAAGCTCGAACCTCGTGAGAATCGCCGCTGCCGGTTCGCCAATTCTTTGCTTCAATCTTTCTTAGGGTCCACGGAGATTCCTTCACCGGATATTATATGCCCAAGAAATGCTACTCGGTTCCTGCTCAAACTTAGCATATAGTGCGGCTCCCTTAACTATAGAACCATAGCACCTCGTGTTCCCTTAACTCTTAGAACCTACTCTAAAATATGTTCCTCTTGAAAACAATAAAATATCGGGTTGAAAAACAATTCCTTGAATAATTCCTTGAATACCCGGTTCATTAAGTCCATGAAAGCCGCGGGGGCATTAGTCGATCCAAATGGCATCACCGTGAACTCATAGTGCCCATATCTAGTCCCGAATGCTTGTCTTTGGAATATCCTCCTTGTGATACCACATCCTCAAGTCAATCTTAGAAAACACCGAGGGCTCCTTGCAACCGGGTCGAACAGTTCGTCAATCCTTGGGAAGGGATACTTATTCTTGACCATCACTTGATTTAGCTGATGGTAGTCGATACACAACCTTAGCGACCCATCCTTCTTTCGACAAATAAAACCGGGTGCTCCCCATGGAGACGCACGGTCGGATGAAACCTTTGTCCAAAGAGTTCCCCGTGATCTCGGACCTTTAATTCCTTCAACTCCCGACAACGACATCCTGGCCAGGGGCGGCTTCAAGATTGGCTCAAACCGGGCCAACTCGATAACAAATTCCACTTCCCTTTAGGGCGGCAATCCGGCAATTCTTGAGGAAAGACATCGGAAAGTTGCACACCACTTAGTATATTCTCAAGCAAAGACTTCACCAATACTTGATCAACCACTGGCTAAATAACCTTGACAGCCCTCGTCCAACAATTTAGTTGCTTCCACCGTGAAACCCAAAGGGATCGAGGGTTCCTCCTCGACTCTACAAACTCAAATCTAGACTCGGCCGGGCTAAACTGGATCGCCACGATACTACAAATCCATTACGGCGTTCAGCTTAACTAGCCAGTCCATGCCCAAATCAAATCAAAATCATACATCGGTAACAATACAGCTAGGTCTATCATGCTTTCTACACCACCAATCACTATCTCACAATTCGGGCATCCTAAAGATATGCATATCTTATCCTTCAATGGCGTGTAGTCGCACACAATTGCACTTCTAACACGACGTGCTTTAGCCCAATCAATTCAACAAATCGAAGTGATATAAACGAGCGCGATGCTCCGGATCAAATAATGCATATGCTATATGGTGGCACGGAGAAACCATACCGTGACCACCCGCATTTTCCACTTCTCTTCGTGCCATTGCATACACGCCCCTTGTGCGGCAGGCCTGCTCATAATAGTGGCGGGGCACTTTCTAGACCCGGATTTCCCAATCCGAGGTTGTTGTAGTATCGGGGCTCTGGGGTGTTGTTGGGGCAATTCTTGATCCGATGATCCATACTCCCACACTTGAAGCAAGCCCCAAACTGCTTTTGCTTTGAAAGTTCGGCTTCGATGTTCCTTCTAATCGGTGGACAAATCGCTGTTTCCCGCGCCATCGGTTTCTTTCCCAAGACGGTTGTCCCTAGTTAAGGCCCAGGCCTTAGCGATCGAGTCGGTACCCTATCCACTTGTTCCGCTCAATAGCCTAAGTTCTCTCCTGAAAATCTTCATAAGTTTTGATTCACGGTATAAATTTGTCGCCGGATGTCCATGCCAGTCCCGTCCGGAATCTTCGCGCCTTATCCTCCGGTGTTCCCACCATCCTTCTGCCTTGAACCTTGACAACCCAACCTAGCAAACTCCGCCCTCGTCTTGATCCGCGGTCCATTGATCCGCCCGGAGTCTCATGAGTGCCGAGCTTCCTTTCTCACGCTTTTAGAAAAAACTTTCTAGGAATCTCACCGGAAAATCGGCCCATGCAGGCGGTCCCTTGAAATACCCGTCCTTTGGTGGCCCTCCACCAATCATTGGCGTTATCCTGCCCGGTGATATACGTAGCGTCACCTTTTGGGTCTCGGTGCACTGACGCGAAGGCCTTCTCCGGTTCCTCGATCAGGTGAGTGCGGCCCCTCGGATCACGCTTGGCGTTGAACCGGCGGCTTCAACTTCAGTGCTCTCACCGGCTTGACATTGGCCCTAACCACATTCACGGTCCCTGGATGGGATTCTCCACATTTCCACAGATTCCCACCATTTCCATTGTTCCGTTATTTCCGTTGTTCCCATTTTGCTCCATTGGCGGCGTGAATGGCGGCCTCAAAAGGCGGCGATAGTGGCATCCCTCTCCTAAACCAATCTACCTCCCGGAATCCCGGCTTCCTCAAGGGCCCTAAGGTTCCATCCACTCTCGGATCCTCGGCACTCTCACTTGTGGATTCGACCACGATCCCAGACGGGACCTCGACCCCTCTACCTCTTCTCTGACCTCGACCTCTACCTCGTCCACAGGTTACTCGTCTCTCCAACTTGTGTCCATTCTCCACCCTATAATTCCCACATCGGGATTAGAGACCTAACCCAAGCTAAACCGGTCTAAGGTCCTGGCGGGGAGTTTAACGCTACAACAATCAATCACTCGGCATGCGATTGAGCATAAATAGCACGGGACTTGATCGCGAACAATGTACTAACCTCGAGTCCCCGCACCTGCACTTTACGGGTCAACTAAAACAAGCACTCAATCAAACACAAGCGGTTAGGAGGTACACTTAGCACACGAGGTAACCCCTCGGCTACAAAGGTCACCGCTCCTTATCACTCCAGGCCGACCCTAATTGGACCGAAATGACCTTGCTCGATACTAAATCGGGCGGGGTTGTCACGCCCGCACTCCTCGGTCACGCCACATCCCTCGCGGAGGTCGATTCGTGTCGGCGTCCCGGGACGTCGCCCGACTCAACACCCAATGGAGATATAAAGCACATGCGGAAGCCGATTAAAACCACCCGTACAAATATGAATACATAACCAAGGGTATCCACCAAAATCAACATTTGTACTAACACTTTGGAATTCATATACAATATTCAATTCAGCCCGAGTACCCAAAAATCAAAAAGTTCAAGGCCATCACCGACAAAAAAGGGGTAAGTGGCTCGGGGTTCAGTACTACAATTAACCGGCCTTCTCCCAAAATGTATCGGTTTTGTCCTCCTCAAAGCCCGGGATCTGAAAATGTCGGTTTTCAACAACCGTGAGAATAAATCTCGTGAGTAATTCCCTAAACCTAAACTAGGCTAACATGCACCTCGACAAGCATTAAACAACCAAGACAGTCCCTAAGCGAAGATATGACTCGGGCCTTTCGGCCCGAATCTAGAAATTACTTGACCCTGCGGGTTAGGCATATCCACATAAAATAATCACGGTACGGAAATGGCACTCATAATCGCACATATGCCAATCACATGCTTATGCAATCGATTCTCACATTCTGCATGCGGTCAATGTATATTCATATATGCAAATGTCATGGACTTGACCGCATGCAATTCCCGACCCACCGCCCACACTAACACACCGCACACCTGCCCCAAATTATTATTATCACGACTCGAGTCATCAATATTTCACGGCCGGTCGTCTAGCCCACTTCAAAGTGCATGAGGCGCAAGAATCGATCCGCCCGGGTCTCTAGCCCGCTTCAAAGTGCATGAGGCGCCCAACATCGATCTCCCTTGCAAACCAGGCACGCTTAAAGTGCATGAGGATGGTCGCCTGATGTACGCATCGCCCCGCTCCAAAGTGCATGAGGACGGTATCGACCAAGGTCACGACCGTAGGTCCTTAGGTGATCACACAACTCATTATTATCCCGGACCCCCGCGTAACACGCATCGAGGCATTTTAAGTGATCACTACGCACATCATTCGGGCACGCCGTATATGCGAATGTCGTGCCAATGCGTAAGATGCACATTCATGGTCATTCCTTCACGCCTTGGGCATTCACATGCACAAATCACAATGTAACAAGCTCAACTTGCACCACGCATAATCAATCCCACAAATCAAAGATGCCCGTTTCATTAATCAATTTCAATTCAACCATGGCATCATCAAATAAACCACAGCCTACGGCTCAAATTGGCCAATCACTTGCACGGAGCGATCATTCTCGATAATTGTCCAATTAAACCTCAATTGATCGCGCCTTTGCTCAAATTAAACCCAATCCAAATCAATCGTGACCAGTCACTAAACCACAATTTCGAGGCTAATAATTGTCATTAAATTACTCCATCATACTCCCCAAACATTACTCTAATTGACCACCACAAAATCAAATACGGCACTACACTCCACATAATTAAACCCGAACATTCTCGAACTCGGGTCAATTTAATCCAAATTGTCCAGTCCATTCATCGCGCCTCTCGGCCACCGATCCTCCATTAACTTAGCATATTAATCCACCAAATTGGCCCCAATCCAAACCCTAATCAATTCCACAATTTAACCCCCAATTTAACCCCTAAATTACCCTAAACTTGTCCAAAAATGCAAATAAACCTAATTAGGGTTTAGGGTCAAACTCACCGGTGTCCTACGCGCCAAAACGGGCGAACAGGTCGATTCGGGTTCGGTGAATAGTACCCGTGTGAAAGATGCCTCGCCGAATAAGTGTTTGGCGGAAATGAAAGATGTTTTCCGGTGATGAGCGTGACCCATGCGATGATTATTAGTGCCGGGCTGTTCGAGCCGGGGGCGGGGCCGGCAAGCGAGCTTCGGGGGCAGCCCGGCAAGAAGGCCGTGGCCCCACTGGCGGTACGGCCGGCAGGCCGTACAGGCAGTGGCTGACAGGCGGCCCCGGCGGCCGTGGGCGGCTCCGTGAGGAGCCCTCCTCGGCTTAACGAGGGGGAGAGGGGGCCAGGGAGAGAGAGAGTGAGGGGGAGGAAGAGGCGGCCCGGCGGCCCCGAGCTGGGGCGGCGTCGCTCGGCAACCGAGGCGGCGGCGGCGGCCTTCGGGGCCCGGTGCGGTGGCCGGCTCCGTATTTTGTGGGGTGTCAGCGAGGGAGGAAAGGCAGTAGGAAGGCGGCGGCGGCAACGTGAAACAGCAGGCTGGATTAGTGTGGCCCGAGGCGAGCGGCGGGGTGGAGGCGAGGGCGGAGAGCGGGGCCGAGCAGGGCGATCCGGCCGGGTCTCGCCTCCCTCACGACTGCAGGTCGCGGGAAATGAAGAAGAGGAGAGGGGAGGGGTCGCGGTGGCGACCGGCGCTGGGCGGAGGCCGGGCGAGGGCGATGGCGGCGACGCCCCAGCCCGGGGTGGGCGGAGCCGATGGGCTGAGGCGAGCAAAGAAATGGGTCCTGGGAGAGAGGAAGACGAAGGTGCAGCAGAAGGGAGAGAGGAAGAGAGAAAAAAGAGAGAAAAAGAAAAAAGAAAAAGAAAGAGAGAAGAGGAGAGAGAGAGAGAGAGGAGGGATTTTGAGTAGGTGGAGGGGGAAAAGATGGACGGACTGACCGGGGTCAAGAAGGGAGAGAGAGAGAGAGAGAGAGAGAGAGAAAATTTTTGAAAAATTTATACTAATTAAAATATTACACGCAAACCGGGGGTCCAATTTCAAAACGGAAAATTGCCCACTAATCCCGAGTGAACCTCGCAACTAAAAAGGGACAAAGGTCAAATTAATTTGACCAAATTTTTACGAGAGGTCTACTAGTCCAAATTTGCACCCGGTCCGAAAACTCCAACTTTTCCATTAATCCCGACAATCTAAATCGACCACATTAACGTCGACACCGTCCCAATTTATTTCGTTTTGAAACTCCCCGAAAATCGATTGCCAAGTTCGTGGTCCAAATAACGACAAAAATTCGATCGAGTGCGATTCTAGCGAAATCTCCGGTTTAAAATAATAACCGAGAGTGATCGGTTCTCGAGCGAGATTTTACTATAAACACACCGACAAATTATGCATTTTATAAACCCCAAAAATTGAATCGAAATTGAATGTTATATTGAAAGCACCATGAATTGCCATGTGTCAACTAATAGCTCTTAGTATTATCATAACTATTAATAGATATATTTTAAAGCATGATGATTATTTTATTTCTAGCCAAAACTTTTTTTTTTTCGTAAACATATTTGGAACCAAAATTCGTTTTATAATGCAATTTCGTTCTTATATTTCTAGAACAAATTAATTTTCTCACTCTATATTTCTCCGAAAAGAACATAATCGCTATATTGCCACTATAATTATATTACCGTGATCACAAGAAGTAATTATTCAAGAAATATACTTTATCTTCTCGAATAAGAGATTTCCGTAATATTGAAAGAAATTATACACCCATTGAATGAAAGCTGAAAAATACATAGTTCAATTAGAGTGGAAAAGTAGAAGGAAAAATTTTCAAAAAAAGTTAAGATAAACATCAGTCATAGTGAGTGTCACATGTCACCATCCATTATAAGTGTTTTGAAGAACTACTTTTACATTTATCTAATAAGATAGATTTGTTGTATTCATTTTAGATATCTATATGAAACATATTTCATTTTATAATCTTAATTCATAGCTCCAAGAAATTATGCTCTTTTTTTTTTTTTGCAAGCACATCAAACAATTTGCTTTAAATTAACTTATGAATGTTGACACATGACAAAAGATAAAAAAAACTTAACTATCAAACACTCATGTTTTTACTTACTTTTCTTTTATTATTGGCCCAAATGACATTTAGCCCTATTGGTTTTGAGACGATGACAGCCACCGTCACATTATTAGAAAGCATTCGCCAATTATTTTTTTCATCTGGCCCTACCGCTCTTCTTTCTAGGTCTGCAAGGCCATCACGAACCTCTTCTTTTCAGGGTCAATGTGAAACGCACTGGTTGCCAGTTCGAAAGAAAAAGGAAAGAACTGAAAGCACCACGAATGGTAACCATTCTATTCCAGAAATCAAATTCTTGCCAGAAATTGATTTACGGAGGAGAAATCTATTTAGTAAAACATGACTAATTACGCGCTCCGTAAATTGATTTACGGAACAGAAATTTATTTTGATTTGTTAATTTTTTGCACCTATAAAAATGTAAATTTTACTCAAAGTGGGTGGCCACAGTTATAAGCCATTTTGTGAAATTTTGACATTTTTGATTTTTTAATTTTTTTCGGCACCTCAAAAATTTAAATCTCACTCAAAGTAGGTGGTCCACAGATATTCTAAGCCATTTCGTGAAGTTTTTTATTTTTATTTTTTATTTTTTTTGGCACATCAAAAATTTAAATTTTACTCAAAGTGGGTAAGCCATTCTGTGAAGTTTTGAAATTTTTAATTTTAAATTTTTTTTGGGCACCTTAAAATATTTAAATTTCACTCAAAGTGGGTGGCCATAGGTATTCTAAGTCATTTTGTGAAATTTTGAAAATTTTTATTTTTTTTTAAATTTTTTGGGCACATTAAAAATTTAAATTTCACTTAAAGTGGGTGGCCAGTGTATTTTAAGCCATTCTATGAAGTTTTGAAATTTTTGATTTTTGATTTTTTTTGAGCATATCAAAAATTTAAATTTCACTCAAAGTGGGTGGCCACAAATATTCTAAGTCATTATGTGAAGTTTTGAAATTTTTTATTTTCTTTGGACATCTCAAACAATCTAAATTTCACTCAAAGTGGATGGTTACATGTGTTTCTAAGCCATTCTGTGAAGTTTGAAATTTTTGATTTTTGATTTTTAAAAAAATTTCGCCAAATTTCATATTTTCTAAAATCTAATTTTTTGTTTTTTGGAAATTTTTATGAATTTTTCTAGAATTTTTCAATTTTTATGCATTTTCTAAAAAAAATTTGTGAGAAAAGAGGGAGAATACATTCCGGAAGAGAGAAGCTATTTTTTTGTAGCTTCTTTTTTTTCCAAAAACTCATTCCTAACCAAGAATGATTCTGGAATCAAGTATTTTTAACAAATACATTTTTATTTCGAGAATGCAAAAATCGCTCCGAATGCATTCTAGAAATTTTTAACAAACACATTTATGTTCCGGAATGCGATGGAGCGGAAATTCGCTCTAGAAGGGATTCCATGCGCACCCTAAAGCACCGCGCGCAATCGATCGTTAAATCCGCGTGAAGTTTAGATTCGCAGAGCCTTATTTCCTCTCGATTGAACTTCTGTGCAGCAAGGGCATCATTGGATCAACAAATCAACGCCTATAGCAAGTCTAACAATAGGGAACTATTTGGGAGAATATAGCTCTTGAAGTTGCACGTGAAGGTAAAGCTAAGGTTCTTAAAGTTAAAGGATTTTGCCTTTCGAAATTAGGTTAATATAACGAAAAACTCCAAATTAATATATTTATAACAAATATACTTTAAATTAATTTTTTATTATAAAAAACCTCAAATTGATACACTTTTGACAAATATACCCCAAATTAATACATTCGTAACAAATTTATTATCTTTTAATTTTTGTTAAATTTTCTTTGTCAAATTCTTGAGTTTGATGACATGTGATGACAGTTAACCGGTGTACCGGTTTGGAATTTTACTCTTTGTTTCTCACAATTGTATCAGTTTTGTTGCTTTTTTGTAGTATTAATCCAATTTAACATAGGGTATATGTATTCAAATGTACCAGTTTAGAATTTTTAGTGGTCAAAAAATTAGTTTGTGGGTAAAATTTTCAGTTTAGGGGTTTTTGTGGTTATTTGAGGTAAACTTATCACATGTATACTAGTTTAGGGTTTTCATGATAAAAAATTAGTTTAGGATAAATTTGTCGCAAGAATATCAATTTGAGATTTTTTTTAGTGGTATCAACCCTTCAAAATTTATGGGCTTCAATGAATTTCTTGTTCAGGAATTTTGGCTGCACATTTCCTCAAGAAGCTGTAAGTGGAGCAGCAACAATCTCCAATTGAGCAGTAGATTGGAGCCTATGCTAGGGCAGTCAAAAGCTTCGCAGTGCAAAGCTTCACAAGTAGAAAGAAAAAGAGGGTTGACTCCTCCGTCGGTGAGGGAAAGAGATGTTCTCACTTTTTTTTGCTTTAACTTTTGGGCCGACTGTTCCAAATAATATTAGTTTTTTTTGCAATTTTTATGATAAACAGTTTTAATTTTGGGACCTCACGTTTCACTTGTTTATAATTTTTCTTGTACCACTTTGCAATTTTTGAAGGATCCAAGCGGCGTCACAACTCAAAATATGACATGATCTTAAATTGAAGAAAGATAGAGAACAAAAAGCAAAGTGAGTTAGGTGGCCACACGTCTACCACTTAGGGGTTCTGTCTCTGTGCACCAAAATATGCATATTCTGGAGTACTGCATGATGGGTCATATTTTCCTTTATAAATCCAATCTCTGAGATACAAATATAGATATCATCAGTAATTAACTTTAATTAAGTTTGCATATGAATATTTCTATAAGTTGAATACCAGTCAAACATATGGTTGGTAGAAATTTTCTCCAACGAGTACGGAGGAAAATCTGATAATGCTTAACAATGAGGAAAATCACTTCAAATTAGGCACATTATGATGATGAAAAAGAATGTGAAATCTCACTCTTACAATTTAGGGAAAGTTTCATTTTACCCTTCACAACTTGAAGTGGGTGCATGTCACATCTTGAACTTAAATAAAGTTGCATCTTACCAAACTTGAACTTGTATTTTATTACGCCGTTAACACCGCTAACCTTTTTTCATTAACATGTACCCGTGCACATGTCTTTAAGGGATAAATAAGTTACATATCTTATATAATCTAAAATCCTTTGTTGAATAATCTACACCCTCTATTAAAATATAGATCCTTTAATAAGGGAGCATCAATTGTCTAATGCTTTTATGGATTACTCATACAAGATGTTATTTTGTTGCATTTGTGTTCCCATATTTTTTGAGCATATCAAAAATTTAAATTTCACTCAAAGTGGGTGGCCACAAATATTCTAAGTCATTATGTGAAGTTTTGAAATTTTTATTTTCTTTGGACATCTCAAACAATCTAAATTTCACTCAAAGTGGATGGTTACATGTGTTCTAAGCCATTCGTGAAGTTTCAAATTTTTGATTTTTTGATTTTAAAAAAATTTCGCCAAATTTCATATTTTCTCTTCGGCTAATTTTTTTTTTACGGAAATTTTTATGAATTTTTCTAGAATTTTTCAATTTTATGCATTTTCTCAAAAAAAAAAATTTGTGAGAAAAGAGGAGAATACATTCCGGAAGAGAGAAGCTATTTTTTTAGCTTCTCTTTTTCTTTTTAAAAAAACATTCCTGAACCAAGAATGCATTTTCCTAATCAAGTTTTTTTAACAAATACATTTTATTTCGAATGCAAAAATCGCCCGTAATTTTCTAAAATTTTTAACAAACACATTTATGTTCCGGAATGCATTCGGGCAGAAATTCTAACTCTAAAAGGGATTCCATTCGCACCCTAAAGCAATCGCCAATCAAGACGCTCGTCCCGCGTGAAGTTTCGTTCGCAGAGCCTTATTTCCTCTCGATTGAACTTCTGTGCAGCAAGGGCATCATTGGATCAACAAATCAACGCCTATAGCAAGTCTAACAATAGGGAACTATTTGGGAGAATATAGCTCTTGAAGTCACACGTGAAGGTAAAGCTAAGGTTCTTAAAGTTAAAGGATTTTTCCTTTGAAATTAGGGTTAATATAACGAAAAACCTCAAATTGATAAATATACTTCAAATTAATTTTTTTTTACATAAAAGCCCCAAATTGATACACTTTTGATAAATTTACTCTAAACTGATACATTCGTAATAAATTTATTATCTTTTAATTTTTGTTAAATTTTCTTTGTCAAATTACATGAGTTTGATGACATGTGATAGTTAACTAGTGTACCGGTTTGGAATTTTACTCTTTGTTTCTCACAATTGTATCAGTTTTGTTGCTTTTTGTAGTATTAATCCAATTTAACATAGGGTATATGTATTCAAATGTACAAGTTTAAATTTTTAGTGGTCAAAAAATTAGTTTGTGGGTAAAATTTTCAGTTTAGGGGTTTTTTTGTGGTTATTTGAGGTAAACTTATCACATGTATACTAGTTTAGGGTTTTCATGATAAAAAATTAGTTTAGGATAAATTTGTCGCAAGAATATCAATTTGAGATTTTTTTCGTGGTATCAACCCTTCAAAATTTATGGGCTTCAATGAATTTCTTGTTCAGGAATTTTGGCTGCACATTTCCTCAAGAAGCTGTAAGTGGAGCAGCAACAATCTCCAATTGAGCAGTAGATTGGAGCCTATGCTAGGAGCGAAATATTCAGCTTCGCAGTGCAAAGCTTCACAAGTAGAAAGAAAAAGAGGGTTGACTCCTCCGTCGGTGAGGGAAAGAGATGTTCTCACTTTTTGCTTTAACTTTTGGGCCGACTGTTCCAAATAATATTAGTTTTTGCAATTTTTTATGATAAACAGTTTTAATTTTGGGACCTCACGTTTCACTTGTTTATAATTTTTCTTGTACCACTTTGCAATTTTTTGAAGGGATCCAAGCGGCGTCACAACTCAAAATATGACATGATCTTAAATTGAAGAAAGATAGAGAACAAAAAGCAAAGTGAGTTAGGTGGCCACACGTCTACCACTTAGGGGTTCTGTCTCTGTGCACCAAAATATGCATATTCTGGAGTACTGCATGATGGGTCATATTTTCCTTTATAAATGCAATCTCTGAGACACAAAGATAAATATCATCCGTAATTTACTTTAATTAAGTTTGCATATGAATATTTCTATAAGTTGAATACCAGTCAAACATATGGTTGGTAGAAATTTTCTCCAACGAGTACAATGGAGGAAAATCTGATAATGCTTAACAATGAGGAAAATCACTTCAAATTAGGCACATTATGATGATGAAAAGAATGTGAAATCTCACTCTTACAATTTAGGGAAAGTCTCATTTTACCCTTCACAACTTCAAGTGGGTGCATGTCACATCTTGAACTTAAATAAAGTTGCATCTTACCAAACTTGAACTTGTATTTTTATTACGCTCGTTAACACCGCTAACCTTTTTTTCATTAACATGTACCGTGCACATGTCTTTAAGGGATAAATAAGTTACATATCTTATATAATCTAAAATCCTTTGTTGAATAATCTACACCCTCTATTAAAATATAGATCCTTTAATAAGGGGAGCATCAATTGTCTAATGCTTTTTTGGATTACTCATACAAGATGTTATTTTGTTGCATTTGTGTTCCCATAAAAAGTATTCAACTTTGTGAATAGAAGTAAGGTTCTAGAGAAACAGCAAACTTTGCAATGAAATTGACATGATCGGTGAGTTTCAAGATGGGCATCGAGAGGTTTGCAACTAAACTTAGGCTAAATTGTTCTTCAACCATTCTACGCTTTGGAAAGATTCCTATCGAAATGATTCTTTTTATTCTCTGGCTCGGGGCCCGATTCCAAGTATTTGAAGCGTTTGATAATTTTCCAAAATTCTATGCCCAGAAGTGGTTCTCATTTAGTAACGCATAAAATTTCTTTTCATTAATAATATTTTAAATATTTTGATATTTCTTTCTTTTCTTTTTTTCTTCTCCTCTTTCTTGGCCATGGTGTGTAAAATATTTTTAATTAATAATACTTTTATTAAAAATAATTTTTTTTTTTGGCCATGGGATTTTGGTAAAATTTTTCTTATAAAATTTTTTTTATTAATAATTTTTTAAAAATTTTACTAAAAATATTTTTATTGAAAGTATTTTTTTTTTTTTTTGCCATGGCCTGGAAGATCGCCATGGCTGATCAAATAATTTTGTATTAATAATATTTTAATAAAAATATTTTTATTGAAATTATTTTTTTATTTTTTTTCCATGGCAACATTGACTGCCATTCAGGGTGATTTTAGGAAAATATTTTTTATAAATAATTTTTTATTAATAATATTTTAATAAAAATATTTTTATTGAAAATATTTTATTTATTTTTTTTTATGGCAATCCTATAGAGCCAAGGGAGTATTAAATTTTTTATAAATATTTTATTATTAATAATATTTTAATAAAAAATATTTTTATTGAAATTATTTTTTAATATTTTTTGCCATGGCCGGCAAAATTTTTTTATAAATAATTTATTATTAATAATATTTTAATAAAAAATATTTTTATTGAAATTATTATTTTATTTTTTTTTTTTCCATGGCTCAACGGTAACACCATGGTTGTCCTATTTTTATAAATAATTTTTTCATTAATAATATTTTTTATATTGAAAATATATTTTTATTTTTTTTCATGGCACAGTCATGATGGCCATGGCCCCGACTAAATTTTTTTACTAATAATCTTTTATTTATTTTTTTTTTTATGGCCTGGTCATTAGCCATGGCACGTGGCGGAATTTTTTATTAATAATATTTTTTATTAAAATATTTTAATCTCGTTAGATAAGGCGGGGTGGCCCTCAACAACCACATTAGAGGCTATATTAAAAATCAAGAAAAAGAAGAAGAAAAAAAAACTGATTCTCATTTTTGTTCCCAAAATCAAGAAGTCCGCTTTTTTTTTAAGGAGGTTTCTTTAACACAACTGATTCTAAATTTGTAAGAATTTGTGCCCATAATCAAAAAATTAAACAAACGGATTTTACATTTGATTCAAACCGATTCTGAACAAAAGAAATGGTGGCAAACACTATTTAGCTTATTATCATGCGCAATTTTATAGGCTCCAAAGTTCAAAATTGGTAAGTACATAGTGGTTGTGCTACTAATCCTATAACCCCATGTAGCCTATACCTTGTATCTTTGACAGGATGTCCTTGGGAGGGGTAGTAGATTCAAAATTTATTGATTAAATAATGATTAACTACTTAATTGTTCATGAAATTATCTTTTACGCCTAAGATTTTCATGCATAAATTTGTAAAAACCATTACTAGTTAACAATCTCTAGCTCCGCTTCAACCCGTCCTCTCTCTCTCTCTCTCTCCCTCCAACAAAGCTCTCACTTTCTCATATTAAGGGATAAGTAATTTTATAAGGTGACATATTTCTTCATGTTCTAATTTTGCAATTAAAAACACGCCATTTATTTTAGAAAAAGTAACATTTAACGATAATATCAAATGGGCAAAGGGAAAAATCAAAAGTCAAGTGACGCCAAACACTCATTCAATTACAAAATTATCTTCGTACAAAGTTTTTTTTGTTATCGAGATCTTCATGCTAAGTTGAAGGAGTACCTTGTTGGCTTTTTTCAGCATTGTAGAAATCATATTTACAAAATGAATACTGCATCTCCATTCGGATGTTCTTTTTTCCATTTCTCCCCTTTTCTCCTTCCTTTCCTACCGAAAGAACCTACGAGGCCACTACTCCTTTCGTGCGTGGCCATAGAGAGAGAGAGAGAGAAAAAAGGTTGTCTTTGGGCGTGAAACGACGGCTAGAAGAAAATTGAAAAAAGAGAGAGGAAAATAGAAAACAAGAAAATAAGGATGTAAGATGAGACGTGAATGCGAAGGAAGGACTCGTTTAAGTCAGGAATGGGATTTGTGGTGGACCACACATTACATCTTACCAGTCAAAAGTGACGTCGTATCTCCATTATATTTGAACGAAGGACGACCAAAACCACTTTATTTACTGAATCAATTACCAAGCAACGCAACATGTAATTACCCGTACACTGCATCGGTTAGTTGGCCATTTTCTATTATTGAATTTTGCAAATGAGAAAATCGGTCTTTCCATCGGAATAACCGGGGACCTTTGTCACTTTCCTCATCCGTTTGTACCGCTTTTTTTCCGAGTCCGCAAAGCCATGGACCTCTGCTTCTTGGCGTCAATGTTTCACGCGCTGGTTTCCTCTGCAAATTATAGGCTCCAAAAGTTCAAAATTGGTAAGTACTGAGTGGTTGTGCTACTAATCCTATACCCCCCATGTAGCCTATACCTTGTATCTTTGACAGGATGTCCTTGAGAGGGGCAGTAGATTCAAAATTTATTAATTAAATAATCATTAACTACTTAATTGTTCATGAAATTATCTTTTACGTCTAGATTTTCATGTATAAATTTGTAAAAAACCATTACTAGTTAACAAGAAAATAAAGGTTGCCTTTGGGCGTGAAACGACGGCTAGAAGAAAATTGAAAAAAGAGAGAGGAATATAGAAAACAAGAAAATAAGAATATAAGATGAGACGTGACTGCGAAGGAAGGACTCGTTTAAGTCGGGAACGGGATGTGTGGTGGGCCACACATTACATCTTACAAGTCAAAAGTGATGTCGTATCTCCATTAGATTTGAACGAAGGACGACCAAAACCACTTTAAAACTGAAAAAATTAAACAATGCAAAATGTTATTAAAATATTACTTTAACAGCTATTTTCTATTATTGAATTTTGCAAATGAGAAAATTCTTTTCCATCAGAATAACCGGGGATTTTGTCATTTCCTCATCCGTTTGTAACGCTCTTTTTCCGAGTCCGCAAATTATTTTCTTTGTAAAAAAAATCATTTTGCACACGCTGGTTGCCTTAGCTGTTCAAAAGCAAAAAATCATGCGCAGGCTTAAAGCACCCACGTCAATCAGTACATTCATCGAATTGTCCGCCCGAAGTTTTGGTAAAACAATGTCAGGGAGAATTATTGGAGAGAGTGACAAGGGGGGACCCACTTTGCTTTGTCTACATCATGGCTTGACCATCATTTACGCGTTTTGTGGACCATCTCTCGAGATCTTTTCCCGATTGGGGCCAAGGCATGTGAAGTTGTGAACCTTCAAGGACCTATCCACACAGTAATTGTCTGTCCAGCCAGCATCGACTAGAACAACGCATACATTTCGGCCCTCAACTGCTATATTATGACGCTTGAATGAACATAAAGTTGAATTTGGAATTTTGATTGATATTCCGCGCTTGATCAAGTTTGACACATAAGTCCGATCAAGGAATCCAAAATGGCCAGAGAATCTTGTGAAGAAAATAGAGCAGTCGATAAAAAAACATACTCATGATTTACCATGGAAAGAATTGTTAAGAAACTAGGATAGCTAAGCTTAAGGGAATTCCTAAAGAGAACATATGGGTTAGTTGAAACACTTGTTCTTCCGGTCGAGCATCCTCATGGATAACATGAATTGGAAAGAATTTGTGTAAGGGAATAAATAAAACCAAAGAGATTTCAATGGAGGAAGCGAATCATTCTTCAAAAGAAGAGAAAATTATCACTCAAATTTGATTATAATAGGGCTTATCTATGACTCCTCTAACACTTCGTCAGCATCATCAAAACCCCAAATTTCATCAATGAAGTACTAATCTCTCCGCTACATGCAATTTTGAATAACAAAAAAAGAAACCACACACGTACATATATACACATGTCTCAAGAAAATATGGTACAAGGAAAGCACTAAAAATAAACAAAAACAGGAGTACTACCATTGCATATACATATTAGAGTGTATAGTTCTAGACTAGATGTTCATTACATAAATGAATAATACATGTTGACTGGTGATCCTCGATATAGTGATAGTATAAAAGTTGAGCATGAAATTATTACTTCGACGGTCTCCGCTCCACATTTATAGCACTGTTGGTAAAAAGGAAGGGAAAGTAGGAAGATGAAGTGCCAGATAGGGATTGACAGATAATTCAAAAATTTCTGAAATTAAGCTTGTCGTTTCACATATTTCTTCGGTTCATATTGAGAATCTGGAGATGCCTTCATATTTGGACTAAGAATTTGATTGGTAATTGACTTAAAATAGTTCTTCCCTCATTGCCTTCTTGTGATCCTCGATGTATGATCCCTAATAGCCTTAACAATCAGTAAGGGTGTCAGAACAGAACCAAAAAATCGAACTAAAATTCTATACATTTTCAGATTAGTTTCGCTTTCGATTTGGATAATGAAAAAATAACCGTTTGTTTTTTTTTTTTTTATTTCGGTTCGGATATTAATCAAATCGAACTGAATATCGCATCTCTTTTAATATTACAATTTACACAATCTCTCTCTACTCATTAAACCTCTTCTTAATATTAAAATAAAAGAAAAATTAAAGATCGAATTGGACCGAACTGAACCAAATCGAGTCTTTGGTGCACACTCAAATGGTTCAATTAGGTTTAATTTTCCTAAAAATCCGAGCCGAACTGTCGATAGCCTTAACAAACAGCGAATTACTCTTATTGGCTATCAGGAGTCACCATTTCTTCATTGATAATAATTACAATGAACTAATCTAATTGAAGTAATTAGTTAAATAAAAGGGTCAATTGACCTGGACTTAGAAAAGTGCTGGATCCGCGCCTTCTTGGCATTATTCAGTGAATGATCAGCATTCCATTCACTGCTCCAAGCGGAACTTTCCTTTTCACTTAAAGTTTTCTTCCTCTGCGCATGCTTAGTCGTTGCCTTCTAGGCATTGTCCAGCGAATGGGGTCAACCGACATAATCATACTCGATCGTCATAATTAAGAACATGGGACTTTCGTGATATTGAAAGGAAATGTATGCCCCTTGAATTAAGATGGAAAATTTTTAGTTCAAGTAAAATGAAAAAATAAAAGGAAATTCTTTTAAAAAAAGGTAAAGAAAGATGTCACTCGTGGAGGATACCACATGTCAACAACACATTGAAAGAGCTCAGGAGCACCGCTATGCGTTTATCTAACAAGATGGATTCATTATATGTATTTTAGATCTGCACATGAGATGTCTTTGATTTTATCAGCTTATTTCTAAGCTCTAAGAAATTTTGCTTTCTTTCTTTTCGCAAGCACATCAATAATTTGATTTTTATTAACTTATGAACTAAAGAACAAAACTTCTGACCAAAACAAAAAAACTAAATAACAAAACTAAACAATTTTACTAGAGGGTGCTCATTTTCTTGCTTCTTTTCTTTGACTTTCGGCCCACATGTTCTTAATACTAGTGGTTTTACAATTAAGCAACCCATTTTAATGACAAAGAGTTTAGTTATGGGACCTCACGTTCCACTTGTTTATAAATTTTTTTGTGCCAATTTGCAATTCTTGAAAGGAAGCCAAGCAACACAATATATGATGTGGCCCATAAATTAAAGGAAAAAGGAGAAAACGAAAAGCAAAGTGAGTTAGGCATCATTTTGGGCGTGATCGATACCGTCTGGAAACCTCATTGTGCCTAATGAGAGGCACCACAATTTCACACGGGATCCGATGCTTTCTAAAGGTCTTATATAGACGAAAGCAATTTCTCAAGTCAAGGATCAACAAATTTACCATATGGCTAATTGAGTCAGGAAGCCCAACCAATTATTTGCAGCCATAGTCATTAACCAATTAACAGAGTCTAAGTTCGCAGAAGTTCGAAAAGAGTTGGGCATCACTACCGAGACTACTATGGAGCAGATAATAAGGCTAATAGCAAAAAGATATGAAATAAATGCTTCTGTAAGAAAATGAAGATGAGGAGTCTCTTTAAGTCATACATGAAGCTAGGCTCCTATAGTTAAGGGCTGTGTCTCTCGAAGTTCGTGGGCTTCGAACTTTCTGGCCGACACAGAGCGGTGCTAATGAATAATGATATGTATCGTTGGGTATATATGGTCGATTCAGGAGTAGGATTTTAAGGGAAAACTATTAACAGGTATTCTTACCCTTTGTTACACAGCAGATTAATTGCAATCCTTATATGCATGTTTATAAATAGGGTTAATACCCTGAAAAACTCTAAACTGGTACACTTGTGATAAATTTATCCAAATTAATTTTTTTTACCACAAAAACCCCAAACTTGTATATCATGATAAATTTACCCCAAATGACTACAAAATTCCAAAATTGGTACACTTGTGATAAATTTGCCCCCAAACTAATTTTTTTTGACCATAAAAATCCCAAACTAATACATTTGTGACTTAATATATCCTATGTTAAATTGAATTAATACCACAAAAAAACGCAACACCGGTACAACTATGACAAACGGAGAGTAAAATCCCAACTTGGTACATTAGTCAACTGTTACGTGTCATCTAACTCAACAATTTGATAATAAAATTTAATAGAAACTAACAGAGAGTAAATTTATCACAAGTATACTAGTTTAGGGTAAATTTGTCAAAAGTGTACCAGTTTGAGACTTTTCGTGGTCAAAAAATTAGTTTAAGGTAAATATGTCACAGGTGTACCAGTTTTGATTTTTCTTAGGTATTAACCCTTATAAATAACATAAAGTACAATTTACGAGCCCAAATCTTGATATTTATGAAAAAGTTACAAGTGACATAACCAAAATTTGAGGAAAATTACTATCCTTCAAAATAAAAAAAAGTTTACTAAGCATCATTACACTCGAAATAGTAGACATTTCTAGCTGGGACCGTAGTTGGTCATTACTGCGGTCCTCTTGTATTTAGTAGGTTGAACTTCCAATTCTGTTCTGCTGCAGTGGCATTTGTAAAAAAGTATTCTGATTTGTTTAAGTAATACTTCAAGAAAAGATGGGCATTCATGGATCCATATCAGCTCTCAACCGTCTCAGGAATGAAGTAAAGCACCTGTTTTCATTACTATGATGGACAGCTCCCGTTCATAAAGCATGACGCAATGTAACCAGCTTAAAGAACGTCCCTTTTGCATCCATATCCCAGATATTTGGTTTGGATCTTACACCATTGTCAAAAATTACAGCGAAACTCCTGGTCATTTAAAGCATCAAGGGCATAAGAAATTGTCATCACCAAGTGAAGAACGAACAGAAGGATGCAAATTCGATATGTAAAGACACTGACTGATGGTACGGACATGTGAGATGGACATAGGCGTGACGAAAAACAAAAAAGAGCGCAACATGATTCCTACCAGTTTTTCCACCATACAAGATGTTACTTTTGACAGGATCAAGGCCATAAATCCACCATCAGATTCAACAATCTATGTATTAGCACCTCAATTGACAAACAAAGCGGAATATAGATCCATGACAGAATAAGCTACTAAATTATACAATCAAAACTACAGAGACAGTAATTGCCCTCGGTTTGGGCTCTTTGTCTATGAACCTTTTATCTTCAATGATATCAGTCTCGACCAATAACAAAACACACACAGAAAAGAGTAATTACCATGATCAATCAATTGTTAAAGTATTATTCCACGTTGGTTGGATAAAGGATTTCAACAGGGGTTATATGCAAGCAGTTTACCTCTAACTAATAGTTTATGCTTTTGGGTGGAACTTTTCCTAACAAGTAATGAAATTCTTTTATTATGCATGAATGAATGAAAGGAGCTCATAAGAAACATTTTGTGCTCTTGGAAACCAACCTTAATAGAACATGGGAAATGGTAATACTCTGCATAAGAACATATTCATATCATGTCAAGGATGAAGAGCCTTACTCCGTGAGTGACGGCTTTAATGACACGCAATGTCTTTCAAGGCATTCTTATCTATTTTCTTTCCCACTAGGATCACAAGCCAAATGATGCTGAAGCATCACATTCACGTTGCCGACCAATTTCCCCAAGGGTCCTTGAAATAAGAGGAAAACAATAAGACATAGACACAAAAAGCCTCATGCCAAACTGAAAATACTAATGTGAAGTAGGTACTCTAAAATGAATACGATACTTTACCTGCTATATTTACATTTACTAGGAAACATGGACAATATCCAGAATCTGATCTCTGTCGTGCTGCTGTCATGCAAATATTCTTCATAATTCTACATGGGGCATATGTGTTCTCCATCATTTTGGTATTTTCTGTGTAAATGAAAATAAAAAAACATGATTTCTCTCATGAAAATTCAGAGACATGCATCAACTAATGTGCAAATGATAATAAAGAGCATGACCAGTATCTCCCAAGTCAATTTTTACTCCTAAAATTGCTACTGAGCTATTCCTATGTCAAGATTATAGTTGTAGTTGGCAGTCCTCACTTCTGATGCAGTAAGGAACAACACTGGTTAATCCTCGCCCAAATATCAAACCCAAAATCCCCCACTACCCTATCAGCCTCCCAGAGCACTGCATTGTCTTTGGACAGCATTTTGCCATTACTGTATATCAGGATACAACCCCGAGAACGAATTTACAGGAATAGCTGCTTCTGCTGTACTTTTCTCACAGAAAGTAAGTTGTCTGCCTCTCGTGCATCTTCAGTGGAAGAATTAGATGCCTCAGGTTCTTGAGTTACTATCCTCTGCAGAAAATTGGGCAATTTTTGGTTAGAAAAAAGACCTGGCAGAGATAGATGGTATGGTCCCAACTGAGAGAATATAAGAATGTCGTCTAACTATGTTTGGGCAATTGTTCTCCAACCCCAATATCAATCTCCAAGCCTTCCAAAACACTATGAAGAAGGCATGGAGAGTGGATCCAGTTACCTCTGGTTGGGTAGACTCGAGAACTTAAGCCTTTACCTTTAAGTCTGAAAATGAAATGAACAGAATTCTTGAGACAAGGCCTTGGTCTTTCTCTAGCAATCTTTTGGTGCTTAAACCATGGATGCCAACTACTCCATAGTATGGTTACGATTACACACATTACGAGTTCTGGGTTCAAGTGCACAGATTACCTGCGGATTGGGTCTCAGAGGAAACCATAAGGTGAATAGTAGTGGCAGCGGGCTTTGTAACTAAAGTGAAAATTGATACAAAGGGGTTTTGCCCTTATACAGGTGGAAAAGCTAGAGTAAGAATTGATCTTTCATCCCCCTTGAAACCACGAAATTTTCCAGCCAAGGAGGAAAGAAACTATGGGTTGAGTTTTAATATGAGAGATTACCGCACTTTTGTTATGCATGTGGTTGCATAGGGCATTATGCTAAGTTCTGTGAGGAAGAAGAATATGACGAGAACCGGTTAGAAACTAATGATCCTAGTTGTTTGGCCTTATTTGGAAGTTGTTCTATGCAAAACCAGACGATATAACCATAGATGATGAGATTATTCCAGAAACTCCTACCCCCACCCTACAAATGGTGTCCTATGAGCCTAGGGGATAGAATCCGTTGGTTCCTAGTAGTGGGAACAATCTGAAAAAGTCAGCACAGATTTTTGCCGAGAAGATAGAAGCAATTGGAAAAGGTGGCATCGGTCCATACAAACACTAAGAAAAGAGCTTGATGCTGATAACAACTCCAAGCCACTCTACAATTCTGGAAGGCAGCTCAAAAGGCCCCCAAAAGTAATGTAGCAAGGGGAAGAAAACAGGTGGAAACAAAACACATTAAAGGTATACTCCTTACACTTCTCAAAAGGCAAACTCTCTTGCCTTAAATGAGACCAAACTTTTGGAGACTCCAATTCAGGTTTTGGAGGATCCTAAGATATGGGCTTTGGTGGCTAGCACTAATAAGCCACCGAGATTCCCATGAAAATTTTATGCTGGCATTGTTAGGGGTTGGGCATGCCCTAGACAATCTTGGCATTGGGGCTATGCAAAGGCCAGTCATTATTTTTCGAATCAAGAACCTGTGGTATAAGCTTGAAATGAATCCAATTCCAGAACAATGCAGTGGTGAATTCAAATGGAATTGCAAGGGGATTAGCAATTTTACGGAATGATAGGGTAGCGTTAACAATGGAATCAGTCACAAATGAAAATTTTGACCTAATTTGTACAGAAAGTGGAAAACATATGAGAATTCCCTTTGTGCATGCTCCAATAATTAGTCCCACAACCAGCTTCCTTCGATTTGGTTTTTTTTTTTTTTTTGGGGGGGACTGGACTTTCATGAAATTTTGTATCACCGGGAAAAAGTAGTTAGACAAATGGTGGAGCACCATAGGTTAGTGGCTTTTTGAGACATTAAACATTATAAATGCATGCTCTCTAATAGATCTTGAATGCAAAGGATGCGCATTTACACGGGCAAATAATAGGATTGGAGATGCCTTTGTGCAAGAAAGACTAGATAGAGCTCCGTGCAATGTAGAATGGAGAGTGACATCCTAGAAGTGGAAGCATATGCATTACTTGCTGTAGGCTCGGACCATAGTCCTATCTTGCTAACTCTCTTAGCGGAACCTGCAAAAAGAAATAGCAAAATGAAGTTAGAAGCATGCTGGCTTGAAGATTATGAATGTGGTCAGCTAGTAAGTTCAATGTGGAATACTCCAGGCATGGAAATGACACTTTCTGAAGAAACTACAAAAAGTAATAGAGGCCCTAAAGAAGTTGAGCAAGCATAAGTTCTCTAATGCTAATAGTCCAATCAATTGCTTGAATAGGGAGCTTTAGGATTCAACAATGGGCAGAGCTTGCATGACTGGGACAAAATGCAGCAATTGAAAATGCAAATTGAAGATCTGTGGAAATCAGGAGAAATGTACTGGGGTATGCACTCAAGAATATACCAGCTGAAATGGAGTGATAAAAATACTAAGGAAGTGCAATGGAATGAGTACATGATGCTCTCTCTTTTTGATGAGCATATAGTAAATGATATTCTAGATATCCCACTCTTAACAACACCGACGGAAGACAAGCTAGTCTGGACACGCAACCAAGCAGGAGGCTACGCTGTTAAAAGTGGCTTCAACCAACTCCAGAACATTGAGACTAAGCATGAAGCGAATCAAGCCTCATCGTCCTACCAAATTCCGAAAGCCCTCTGGACTAAGGCATGGAATCTAAAGACTCAACCCAAAGAAAGGGTATTTAGGTGAAGGGTGTGCCAAAACACCCTACCCACAAGAGAAAACCCATTTAGAAGGAAGATTGTACCTGAGTCGACATGCCCTCTTTGCAAAAAGGAATCTGAAACTGTTAGATATCTGTTCCTTCTCTGTCAAAGGACGAAAGAGATAAGGTTGGCCTCTGCAATCATGAAAACTGAGCTGTTTTAGATGGATTAGGTGAGAAAGTTGAGGCAATATGCAAAGATGACAGTTGACTACTAGATCTGTTAAACTGGTAGGAAGCTTCGGTAGCGACTGAATCATGCTGTGGTCCTTTAAATCAAGTTCTTCAAGACAAAAAAAGCTTTGCAGTTGCATTGGGGGAAGCCATAAATGCACGTATAACTTAATCGAAGGATCTTCAACGAAGACAACCTATCTATAGGAACATTCCCTCCCAGACTTCGGCAAAATAAGGCAATTAATACTTCAGTTTAATCAACTTGCTAATAGTACCGAGTAAACTACTCAGTTTCGTACAGTAAGCAATGTTCAAAATTTTCAAGTTTTTCAAATACCCAATGGATTTAGGTAATTCTAAAATTTCTGCACTTGACAAAATCAGTTCACTCAATGATTCATCACATCTTACTTTGTTGGCTGGCGCTAGCGGCCTTTGAGCCTGTGCCATAGGCGAAACTTTGCTTGCACTGCTTACAGCACGCCCGTCTACATACAGGACTCATAATTTCTATTGTGAAGTGTTTCCAGATGATGGACTTCTTTTTTCTCCGCTTGTTGGGCTGTGTTTCAAGAGTTTTCACATCATTGTTTTCGTCTGGGGTTGCCATCTTCTATCTAAAAACAGATTCCTGCCCAATAAAGTCAGAGATAAAACAACAAAAGAAAAAAGACAGGTATGAAAGAGAAGGAGATTTAGAATATTTTGACAGCATAAGGCAAGATATATTAGAAAAATCACTGATGAATGGACTTGAACCAAATACTAGAGTAAGATGGACAAAAGCTCTGTACAAGGATTAAAAATCTTTTAAAAAAATTGGACAATGGTGGCTAATCATAGGGAATTGATAAATTAGCTTTCAATATGATGATGAGAGTTTAGAGATGTTTAGCTAGCAACAAAACATCATTTTCCCCTTCGTATTGCATTATGTGGGTCAAGGATCCAAAGTATGGTGAATGTTCCTGCATGAAGTCCATACCAAAAGCACTCCAAAAACTAGAAGGCAGATTACACAGGTACCTGCATTTTATACTCAGGAAACACAATCTAGTAGTAGCTTTAACATTCGATACCTCATCTCACAGATCCAACATGAGTTATCTTGGTTGGTGGTTGGTGATCTATGCCTCAAGAAAGAACCAACTTGCGTTGGCCTGTCTTAGTTATAGAATTCTAACTCTCGATCTAGCTGAAAAGTGCAAACAACAGTAGGGTAATGAATCTTTTTCACAAACTAATTCAACTTCTCATAGTCAACTTACACACAATTATCAAATGCAGCCAAAGAACTTACATCTGAATGAAAAGGAAGGGTACTACACAAATCACCTTGGTCTCCTAGATATATCAAACACGAAAAAGCATCCAATTACAGAGAACTAACCGAGACAAAAAGTAAAATACCATGATTGCAAACGCCCTTTTTTCAATAATTGAAATAGAAGTAAAAGCTTTGCGGCTTCCGCTGGTATTAGACTTGCATATACCACTTTTCACTTTTCAGTGGATTAAAAACTTTCAGAACATACCACACAAAATTCATTAAAATGTCTGCCAGCATGCACTGCGAATTGAGCAAAGGGTGGTTGTTTTTTAGAAATCCTCGATATCTCATGGAATAAGCAGACACACATATTGTGATTACTCTCCACCATTAAGTGTATGTCCAAAAAAAAAAAACAAGCATAAAGAGAGCAAAATTTATCCAATGAGTACGAGCAGAATTTTACCGATCAATGGAGTACCAACCAATTCCCGATGCCCATTTTGAAAGACTCGAACTTTTTGTAAGAACACGGTCCAAAGCTATCAAACCTCCATTGAACAAGTCACACAGCGTCTCCACCTTCGAAGGGTTGGGTTGGTGGTCGGAGCTTTCTTCCTTGTTGCAGAGCCGCCGTCCGGTCAAACAAAACACACAATCGAAACAATTTTTGAATTGGGGGCGAAGGCTTTGCGTGACCTGGAGTTTTTCCTTTCAGTTTTTTTCAAAATCCTTCAACTTTCAACCCTCATCGCCACTGCCGCTCCTTTTGTTGGATGAATGTTGATGCTGCTATTGAAGAGCGAGCAATTGGAGCTCCTTCTTGGCGGAAGAGAAGCACCGTTCTCTCGTCCTCGAGCCCTCTTCTGCTCGTTCTCAAGCTTGGCTCTCTCCATCTCCATCTAGGTTCCATCAACGAATCTTCAGTTCACAAATACCTCCAAAGGTCACGCCACCAGCCACCTAAACCATTGGTTTCCATCAACATAAATAAAAACAAAAGATAAACTTTTATCTTCAGTTCACTCCTATGAATCTTCCTTTCCTCTCAGAAATGAATCTTCTATTCTCGATTTTGCCAATAAAGACACTTTTTTTTTACCCCCAACAAGGCCAAATGCCCACATACAGAACCAGACCTTTTTTATAATGTAATGAAAAAACATAGATATTCCCAAAGAGCCCAACAGATAAAAGAACATGCCCGAGTCTGCGAAACCTCAAGAAAGAAACCCCGAAATGCAACACCGAGAGCTTGGAAAGCCTCATCCATGGAGTGCAAGATTCCTTTTTTCTTTTTTTCTTTTTTTAAACTCAGTTCAAGATAAACAACAAGCATAGCAACTGGTTTTGAGGAGGGAGGTGGTTTTCTGGTGGGAGCTAACAGAAAAAACTGCCCATGTTTTTAAGGAGAAGTCACGCCCATCTTCGGAAGCCAAAACACTCGAGATAAAAGGGAAGAGAGAAGACTCGGATGAGATGGAGAGAGAGAGAGTAAATGTGGGACCCATGGACGACACGCGGCATCCACTGAATGGCCGGCCCATGATTACGTGGAGAGGCCAGGCCTGCACCAATATTTTCTCGCGAGGCGCCTGCCAATTTTTGTGGGCACGCATGCACATGGAGAGAAAAATGGTCGCGGGGGAGACGTGCGCGTGGGCCCTTCAGATTTCCTCTTTCTTTGTCTTCAATAAGTGTAATCATCCGCTGCGGATTAGTCCCACTCCATTTAATAGGCCAAGTCTTGGTCTTCTTGGACCATGGATTTAATTATGCAATACACGCTTGGTCGATAACCATATCAACTGTCGACATAAACTCATCAACGTTCCTATTGCCAATTATGGGGACCAATTCTTCCTTGAGATCTTTAATTTCGACTAGATTGTGGCATTTTGCAGCTCTTAAAAATTTCAGATGTGTCAATTGTGAAAGGTTCGGTCTTATAAGGGACTGACATCTATCAAAAACAGCTCCTTCAAGTTTTTCAATTTGTCAAGGCCTTCAACTTGGAATAGATCATCAATCACTAGTGAAGCATCTAACTCGAAAGCACGCATTTCCAAGCGTCTCAATGACTGTAGGTGTTCTTTAGAAATCCTTCATAACTCGTGGAACGAGCAGACACAGATGTTGTGAGTCCTCTCTACCAATAAGTGTATTCCCAAAAAAAAGAAAGCACAGAGAGCAAAATTTAGCTGATGAGTACAAGCAGAATTTAACTGATCAATAAAGTACCAACTAATTCCCGATACTCATTTTGAAAGATTCGAACTTCTTGTAAGCATACGGTCCAAAGCTATCAAACCTCCATCGAGCAAGTCATGCAGCATCTCCACCTTCCAATCGGCCATGGCTGGGTTGAGGTGGAGTTTTTTCTTTCAGTTTCTTTTGAAATCCTTCATCTTTCAACCCTTATCGCTGTCGCCGCTTCTTTTGTTGGATGAATGTTGCTGCTGTTGTTGAAGAGTGAGCAATTGGAGGTCCTTCTGGCAGATGAGAAGCACCATTCTCTTGTCCTTGAGCCCTCTTCTGCTCGTTCTCGAGCTTGGCTCTCTCCTTCTCCATCTGGGTTCCATCAACGAATCTTCAGTTCACAGATGCCTCCATACTTCTATTCAAGTCTAAAGTAGTGTCAGATTTGAATGAGGAATGACCCAAATCCCTTCATTCACATTTACCAAGCAATCATTGCATTGGTTGCGTGGCTTTTTCTATTATAAAATCGGTCTTTCTATCTCATGAATCAACGTGTCAAAATGTTTTTACATGTCATGCGAGAAAAAATGATTGCAATAGTAATTGTAAGCTTTCACGGATCATAAATTATGTGTGTGATAGTTGGGGGAAAGTGTTAAAAAAGTCCTAAACATTTTGTATTGATGTCAATTTAGTCATAAACCTTTTTTTGGTGATAATTTAGTCCTAAACTTTTGCATTGGTAGCAATTTAGTCCTAAACCTTTTTTTGGTGCCAATTCAGTCCTAAACCTTTTGCATTAATGCTAATTCAGTCTTAAACCTTTTTTTGATGCTAATTCAGTTCTAAACCTTTTGCTTTGGTGCTAAATCAGTCTTAAACCTATGCATTTGTACCAATTTAGTCCTTCCAGTTAATTTAGCTCGAGAATATTTAGGACTAAATTGGCACAAATGCAAAAGGTTTATGACTAAATTGGTACCAAAAAAAAAGGTTTAAAACTTTTTTTGGCACAAATACAAAAGGTTTAGGACTTAATTGGCACAAAAAAAATTTAGGACTAAATCGGTACAAATACAAAAGGTTTAGGACTTTTTTGACACTTTTGCCGTGATAGTTGTGTGATGGCTATTTTATTTATGTGTTGTATACATACCATATACGTAGGTTCCGAGTTGTCTATTACAATTTTCTTGTATTATCATTACTGTGCTTCCGTACCCAACAACAAAGAATAATAAATGAAATCTACTTTCAAAACGAATTTCATTCCAAGTTCACCTCCGGAGGATTTTCCAACGGAACCATTAACGATTTCATTTTTTTTTTTAGTTAAGGATTTGAAGAAATGGTATAATTTGCAATGCACATTGGTCAAAGTTGGGATTCTCGCATGGATTACCTGATTTGTAATTATACCAAACCAACACGGTGGAGGCTGTCAAATGACGTTTTCTTTGGCCAAAATAGAGTGGAAAAAGCATGGTAGAAAATCTTCATTACAAAGCTTTATCTCTTGACAGTGGCCTTACTATTACTTCAATCCGAACCTGGTTTGCTCTCTCGTTCCAACACCTGATTTCCTTCGGACTCAATGATTCTCCCTTCCCATGTCTTCTTGCTTTGAGGTTAACTAGCTATTTAGTGTGTTGTGCGAATTCACTACTAAAACCGATAGAGATAATTCAAGAATTTCATCATTGATAAATTTTTTATTTTTGTTTCTACTGACTACTTCTCATATATCCTACATTAATCGTGTTGATTTCTAGCTTCTTAATGATGTATCGTGATCTTTTTGAGGCATTGGGCATTCAATAATTCAATTATGTGATTCTTTGATGACACAGATCATTCTCAATAACTGTAGCCTTCCCACATTTTTAATCAACATAGAACTTGACTTGGAGAAATCATCTCTTTCTCTTGGACTCTATATTTCAAATCAATTTTGACACTATGTGCTAAATCTTTTTGATAGATAGTACTTTTTAGCAAATTTCAAAAGTAGAGATACAATTTCCAACTCGGTGCTATGTTATAAATTGAGAACAGGTACAAAAATTTCACCTATCGTACTATTTGACTCTGTTAATAGTAGAAATAATACAATGTCTTTCTTTTTCACCGATTTTGAAGAAGGACGCATTGATGGCTGCAATTACAATGCTTCATTCTCTATGAGATAAGCGATCACTGGAAGATCTCAGCTACTCCATCCAGACAACAGAGTTTCGTTCCTGAAGCGGTTAGCTCAAAGTGGCGTGCTTTGCCAATCTGTGTCTTCCCCTGCATTTCTCAATAGAAACACAACTTTTTGTGCTTTCATTTCTTCTTCAGTACCCTATTTTAATGTAACCCAAGCAGCCACTTTTATGTTTCATTTTATTAAAAAGAAAGAAAAGAAGAAGAAGAAGAAGAAGAAAGAAGAAGAATGGTCTCTCAAATTATAAAGCAAACTAACTAATAAAAAGAATAACTGACAAACACATTCTGTATGTACACTATCCAGATTGGAGGGAGAATGAGACACGAAGTGTTGTGACCCGCGTGCGGCAACTTGGAAGAATAGAAGCCACCGTCAACTCACCTTCGACGAAAGTAGACTACTAAAACTCCATCAAATTTGCCATCGACTCACAATTGGTTTGGTTCAATTTGGCTTTTCAGTTTTCTTTTTCGAAATATTAAAAAAAAGGTTTAGTAAAAAAGGAGATAGATTGTGTAAATTGCAATATTAAGAAGAGATGCTATTTTCCATTTACCGAACCGGAATAAAAAAATGGTTTTTTTATTATCCAAACCGAAACCCTAATCGAACTAAAAATATACGAAAATTCGGTTCAGCGCGGTTCAATTCGAATCGGTTTCAGTTCCGATTTGGTTTTGACAACCCTAGCTGTAATTAGGGCATTGAAAAGCCTCATAATGTGAGCCCAGAGTGTTTCCCAATATAGAGAAAAAAGTGAGAGTTGGCTTGTCCGTTGAGCGTGTATTTGTACGAGCTTATTTGTTCTGGGTGTTCTTGTGGGTTACATGAGAAAAGCAATTGTAACAGTGGCAAGGGTGAGCTTTTGCTATTCATAAATAATGTGTGCAATAGTTTGTGCGACAAATATTTTATTAATATGTTATGTTCATACCTCATTTTTCATATATGGATGTCCCAAATCGCCTACTATAATTTTCTCATGTCACCACCACCATGCTTATGTACCTAGAAACATTGAATTATAAGTGATACGTACTTTTCCATCGAATTTAACTCCAATGAAACCATTAACGACCTCATTTTATAACATGCAATGCTCATTACTCAATCCCAACGCTTCATTGACTATAAGTTAAGCCATTTCCGAAACCTTTTCGGCCCATGGGCGAGAGCATTGCCCGACTCACCCTCTGCTTTCTATCCAATTTAACTATTCTTCCGGGAAAATGTCATGAGGTTTGGGCATCAAGCGGGGTTTTTCATCTCAAGCTCCGTCGCACGATCATTTTGAGGAAAGCGCCGTGTGAGATTTTTATGGGGGGTAATGACGTCTATCTCCTCAACAAAGCCGAGTGCCCAATATGTATTTATTGTCAAGATGGAATGTTAGAAACTCTACAAGCACTTGATAAGTTGTCATTCGGATAGCAATGTCCATATCCCACACGTGCTGGTCGATTTCCGAGCAAATGAATCCATTACAACAATTACAAAGCTTCATCCTCGTTGGGTTAAAGCCATTTTCTAGAAAGTCTCATGCTACTCCAACGATATTGCTTCAAGCGGTTAGCTCCAAGTGGTGTGCTCTGCAAATCTCTCTGCCTTCCCCTGCATCTAATGAAGGAAAGAGTAGCTTCCAATGCCACTTTCTACTCCCTCTTTCGTGTTCTTTTTTTTTTTTTACATTTTTACGTAATTTCCTGAAAATATATTCTTCTTATGTACATGGCAACGATTGGCAAAAGAAAAATGATTATTGTGCTTATGAATGAGGAGGTGCTAATGATAGGTATCGTTGGGTAGATATGGCTGATTGAATCGGATTAAAATTTTATGGGAAAACTATTAACTAGTAGGTATTGTTGGTCTTAGTTACACGAGATTAATTGCAATCTTTATATGCATGTTTATAAATATCATAAAGTACAATTTAAGAGCCAAAATAATGACATTTATGAAAAATTCACAAGTGACATAACCAAATTTGAGGAAAATTACTGTCCCTCAAAAAAAAAAAGAAGAAGAGAAGTTACTAAGTTACTAAGTTTAAGAAAAATAGACATTCACTGATCAGCTCTCAAACCTTCCGACAGTGAAGTAAAGCACCTGTTTTCATTACTATGACGGACAACTCCTATTCATAATGCACAACACAATGCAATTGGCTTAAAGAATGTCCTTGTTGCATCCATATCCCAGATATTTGGTTTGGATCTCATACCACTGCCGAAATTATAGTGAAGCTCCTGGTGATTTAAAGTATCAGGGACATGAGAAATTGTCACCACCAGATGAAGAAGGGACAAAATGATACGAAATCGATACATAAAGACACTAACTGATGGTATGAACATGTGAGATGGATATAGGCATGACGAAAAACAAGAAAGAGCACAACATGATTCCTACTAGATTTCCACTGGACAAGATATTAGTTTTGACAGGATCAAGGCCATGAATCCATCATCAGATTGAGCAATCCATGCATTAGCTTCTCAATTGACAAACAAAGTTGCATATAGATCCATGGAAATTCATCATCTCAACATCGGTGTCTTGGATTTGAGAAAAGTAAAAATGTTATGATGGTGCCTCCGGTGGCTTATTAATCCATGATAGAATAAGTGGACATAAGCTACTAAGAATGCAATCAAAACCACATAGACATAAGTAGTTGCCATGATCAATCAATTATTAGAAGTGTTATTCCACATTGGCTAAATAAAGGGTTTCAACGGGGGTTATATATTGAGTCTACCTCTAACTAATACTTTAAGCTTTTGGGCATAACTTTTGCTAACAAGTAATGAAGTTTTTCTTTTTTTATTATGCATGAATGAATTGAAAAAAAAACACACACAATAAACATCCTTTGTTCTAGGAAATGAACCTTAATAGAACTTGCAGAAAGGTAATACTCTCTGTTTGCATAAGAACATATTCATGTGATGTCAAGGATGAAGAGTCTTTCTTTGTGACTGATGATGTATAATGACATGCAATGTACTTTGAACTCATTCTTATCTATTTTCATACACACCAGGATCACAAGCCAGATGATGCTGAAGCATTGCAGTCACTTAGTCAACCAATTTCCCCAAGATTACTTCAAATAAGATAGGAAACAATAAGACATCGACACAACCCCATACCAAACTGAAATTACTAATGTGAAGTAGGTATTCTTAACTGAATATGATACTTTACCTTCTATATTTACAATTACTAGGAAACACGGATGATCTCTAGAACCCGATCTTTGTGGTTCTGCTGCCATGCAAATATTCTTCATAATTCTACATAGGGCATATGTGTTCTCCATCATTCTGGTATTCTCTTTGCGTGAATGATAATGAAAGAACATGATTTCTCTCATCGGACATGCATCAAACTGTTGTGAAAATGATAATAAAAGAACATGACTAGTATCTTTCAAGTCAATTTGCACTCCTAATATTGCCAATGAGCTATTCCAATGTCAAGATTACAATCATAGTTGGAAGTCCTCGCTTCTGATGCAGTACCAATTAAGCTCTACACATAATTAAAAATCATATGCACAGCTCCTCCCACTTCATTCTGGTGCCATTAATAGTTGGGTAATACCCGAGCTCTGAAGATCTTTTGTCCCTGCCATCGGCCTAGCCAAAAATGGAGCACATTTCTGGCTAAAACACAGTATTGCGGGAGTGGCTTTCCAATTTTGTTCAATGGTAGCTGTAACAAATCATTCTGATTTGAGTTCTAGTTCAAGAAAAGATGGCAATAGGAGATCTAGCTCAGCTCTCAACTATTAAAGGAGTTAAGCAAATCACCTTTCTAGCCACCCATTGATTACTTGTCATGTTTATCCCAAACACATGAAAGCAATACGGTTGATTTAATACTTCCTCCATACTTCTGGTTTGGATCTCGCACTGTTATCCACAATATAGTGGAAATCCTCTATTCTTTTTAAGCCTTTGAGGTGTAGACATTGTCAACACCAAACAATGACCGAACTGAAGTAAGAAATTGTGCATGATGTTAAGGTATGAAATTGCAAGATGATAATTAAAGGTGTCGCGACCTCCCCGAACCGGCCCGGAGGCCTACGGGGTTTGCTAATGGATTACTAAGTTAATCCTAACTCGAGCTCTCCCAAGCACATACCAATTCGTGACTTGAGTTTAAGTTGTTAACATGCAAAACAGTTTCATTTAGGAGTCGCCACTAATCAATTTTTGGTGGGTCGATTAGACACCCAAGTGAAGCACGGGAGAGACGCTTCACTTCTACGAACCAGAGATTCAATGGGTACGGAGACTTGATTACACTAATCGGCTAATTAGTGCCCTTTCGGTACCTAATCTTGTTCAATTCACCGTCTAACGTGTTCACCTTAATTGGGAGTCTCAAAAATTCATTCCTAACCAAGCTAGAGAAAGCAACAATCACTACATTAACCTAACATGCATAATCAACTACAATGCAAGGTTAAATTAAATGCGTAATCCAAAGTGTATGAACCAGGTGACGTGCAATCGCATATGACATTAATCACACAATGGGGCAAGAAAACTCAATCCCAAGACCCAAATGAAAATTTTGATTTTTTGATTTTTGATTTTTAAAATTTTTTTTTTAAAAAAATATTTTTTTGAATTTTGAATTTTTTTGATTTTTTTTTTTTTTCGAAACTTTATTGAAAATTCTTTTTGAAATTTTTTTTTTGAATTTTTCTGAAATTTTTTGGAAGAAATTTTTTTCGAAAAGAAAAAAAAAATAATAAAAATAAATAATAATAAAATAATAAAATAAAATAAAATAAAATAAAATAAAACAAAATTGAAATTCGGGCTTTTCTCCTTTTTTTTTAAAAAAAAGCGAGAATACAAGTATGTATTTTTAATTTTTTTAAAAAAGAAAATATTAGAATGATACGGTATTTAAAAAAAGGGATAAATAAAATAACTAAAAAGGGGATTCGGGTCGGATCTCCACATCCGACCCGGATCGAAACTGACCCGGGCACGCCGGCCCGGGTCCGAAGACAGTCTGGGCTCATTTGTTGAGCCTGGTTGAAGTTTTAAAAAGTTTTGTTTTAAAAAGAAAAGCCCGGTCCGAATTTTTCGTTTAAAAATAAAAGCCCAGCCTTAAAAATAAAAAAAAAAAAAAAAAAAAAACCCGGCCCACATATATATAAAAAAAAAAACCAATAACACTTCAGCCCATACCCCTCAAAATTCCGTCCAACCGTCTTCTCTTCTCCTCTCTCTCTCTTTTCACTAGACCTTCCAAATGCTGCGTTTAATCACGATCGTCATCTCTCTGCTGCACTCATGCTCATCCTCATCAATGCATTATCTTCCTTTTTCCCTTCCCGGTCGGTTGCCGGGGCTAAGAAAGGTGAGATGGGCCGGCGTTGACTAATTCAATGCTGGCCTCTCTCTTCCTTTTTTTTTAATGACTAACTTTCTCCTTTTTTTTTTAACTAATTTTCTTAATTTGATTTTTGAAGATGAATATGGAAAATATGTTCTAATAGGCCCTATTAATGCAAATGTACCTAACAACTATATGCCATGCAGTTTTAATGAAAATATTTTTGGTTTAGGGGTTAAAAATTAAACCCTAATTTTTATGCAATAAAACTCCAAATGATTTGGGCAAAATTTAGGTGTCAACAGCTGCCCCTCTTTGAAGGGGAGTTCGAAGAAGTTCCATTCAAAGATAAGAGACACTTAAATTTTGTTCATGAAGGGCATGAGAAGATGCATGAGAGATGATTTTTTGATTGATTTTTTTTTTAAGGAAATAAGCTCTGGGCTACGAAAGTTCGCCGGGTCGATAGGGTGCTCCGGGCTGCAAAAGCTCACCGGGCAAGGAAAGAGGAAGACTCTGGGCTGCGAAAGCTCGCCACGTCGATAATGTGCTCCGGGCGCAAGCTCACCGGGCAAGGAAAGAGGAGGACTCTGGGCTATGAAAGCTCGCCAGGTCGATAAGGTGCTCCGGGCTACGAGAGCCCACCGGGTAAGGAAATAGGGAGACTCTGGGCTATGAAAGCTCGCCAGGTCGAGAAGGTGCTCCGGGCTCCGAAAGCCCAACGGGCAAGGAAAAAGGAAGACTATGGGCGAAATATGAAGCTCGCCAGTCGATAAGGTGCTCCAACTCGAAAGCCCACCCTTAAGGAAAAAAGGAAGACTTAGGAGAGAAAAAGAAAGCTCGCCAGTCGATAAGATGCTCCGGTCGCGAAAAAATTTTAAAAAGAAAGAGGAAGACTCGTCCTTGTGAAATTAGGGGGTTCCAAATATTAATAAAAGATCCAATCTTTTGAAATCGAAATTTGGGAAAAGACCCAAAACTTTTTAAGATCGGGGGTTTAAGGAAAGACCCGGAACCTTCTGAAATCGGGGTTTAAGGATAGACCCGGAACCTTTTGAAATCGGGGTTTAAGGATGACCCGTAACCTTTGAAATCGGGGTTTAAGGATGACTCGAAACCTTTTGAAATCAGGGTTTAAGGATAGACCCGGAACCTTTTGAAAAGCGTGGTTTAAGGTTGGATCACAAACCATTTAGAAAAACGTGGTTTAAGGTTAGACCACAAACCTTTTGAAAGAGTAGTTTAAGGTTGGACCATAAATCTTTTGGAAAGAGTGGTTTAAGGTTGGACCACAAACCTTTGATGCGTGGTTTAAGGTTGGACCACAAATCTTTTGAAAGAGTGGTTTAAGGTTGGACCACAAACCTTTTGGAAAGAGTGGTTTAAGGTTGGACCACAAACCTTTTGAAAGAGTGGTTTAAGATTGGACCACAAACCTTTTGGAAAGAGTGGTTTAAGGTTGAACCACAAACCTTTGATGCGTGGTTTAAGGTTAGACCACAAACCTTTGATGCGTGGTTTAAGGTTGGACCACAAACCTTTTTGAAAAGCGTGGTTTAAGGTTGGACCACAAACCTTTTTGAAAAGCGTGGTTTAAGGTTGGATCACAAACCTTTGATGCGTGGTTTAAGGTTAGACCACAAACCTTTAAAAGAGTGGTTTAAGGTTAGACCACAAACCTTTTTGAAAGAGTGGTTTAAGGTTGGACCACAAACCTTTTGGAAAGAGTGGTTTAAGGTTGGACCACAAACCCTTGATGCATGGTTTAAGGTTGGACCACAAACCTTTTGAAAGAGTGGTTTAAGGTTGGACCACAAACCTTTTGGAAAGAGTGGTTTAAGGTTGGACCACAAATCTTTGATGCGTGGTTTAAGGTTGGACCACAAACCTTTTGAAAAAGTGGTTTAAGGTTGGACCACAAACCTTTGATGCGTGGTTTAAGGTTGGACCACAAACCTTTTTGAAAAGCGTGGTTTAAGGTTGGACCACAAACCTTTGATGCGTGGTTTAAGGTTGGACCACAAACCTTTTGAAAAGAGTGGTTTAAGGTTGGACCACAAACCTTTTGATCGTGGTTTAAGGTTGGACCACAAACCTTTTTGAAAAGCGTGGTTTAAGGTTGGACCACAAACCTTTGATGCGTGGTTTAAGGTTGGACCATAAACTTTTAAAAGAGTGACGAGGTGTACATACCTGTAGGTCAGATCGGATTGCTTAAAAGCCTTCTGTCAACGAGGCTTGAAAAGTCTCAGACACTTAGGGGTCCTTGTTCGAGGGTTTGATAGATCGCCTATTGTGTCCTTGCCAGCAAGTTCTTAGGAATTCATGAATGCTTGGATGCATCTTAGCATTTTCGAGATCAGCATGAAGGTTGGTGTTTGAGGAAACGTCACCTGTCTTACAGGATTAGTAATAACAGATACGTGTTATAACAAGTGCTCTAGTAGCAAGTGCGTACTAGGCAAAATAACATCACAATAGGCCATATCAAAATGGTATCATCAATGAAAAAGGATTGACTGCACGAGTAATTTAGGATGAACTCAATTGTTTGGAAAGCATTCAATATCCTTCAGTATTGCAAAATTGCCTTCATACATGGAGGACGTCATTGATCATCAAATTCCCTTAGGAGAAAGTCTTTCATCAAAGTGATGTTAACTTCCGAAGAGAGCCTATTAAGCATGCCAAGCAAGAATTCCTTAGTCTGAAAGGACTTCTCACATACTCTCAAAAAGGCTGTTTGATCCCATCAATTGATGTGGGAAGTAAACATGATCTCTCTATATACCACACACCATCAGTGTCGAAGGCTTCGAGAATCATTCGCAATAAGTACGCATTGACCGATCCAAGAGGTCTTTTAAATGACTGTAATGTGGGTTTGGTCATGGTTTCAACAACGGATAAGCATCATCGGCTAAGGAATGAAATAATTTTCAATCAGCACCTCCATCAGGTTTACAAGTCAAGAAACCTTAAGATAAAATAAGACAACTTTGCCCCAACTTCTTCAAGCGATAACTTGTTTGGGAATCCAAATTTCTGCTTAAACCATCCTAATCCGAAGAAACTTTGGAGAAGGTTATAACATTGGTTTGGATAAAGGCTCGAAAGGCTTAGAAATTTTCAAAAGGGCTTTAGGAGTTGGTGATTATCATAGCATCATTATCATATCATCCAACCTTTTGAAGGCACTCGACTTCTGAAAGTCAACTCGTCTCGAAAGTCCATTGACTAATCGTTTTAATGTAAGAGTTTTGCTCATTTCTCTAATGACTTTTGGTTTTGCAATAATTTTTTTTTGCAAGCATTTTGCTTTTGATATTCCCCCTTTTTTTCATGAGAATTTTTCTCTTGATGCAACTCTTTTTTTTTTTGGGCATTGGCCTTGCTTTTACCAGGCACACTGCTTTTTCATGCCCCCTAGTTTTCATTTGATTTTTGCTCTTTTCATTTTTTTTTGAGCTTTCAAAACTTTCGAGATGTTTTTCACACTGTCTTATGAGTACCAATTGTCTTGATAAATCACGTGCTTTGCCTTAGTGTAGGGAGATGATCACCATTCGGTTTTAGAAATGAATATTTAAGCTCAACTTGGCTAAGCAAAAGGTGTGAGTGTGTTTGGGTAAAGAAATGAATGCTCTTCTTCATTTTGAGATGTTTCAAGCTTCTACAAGGACTCACCTGAAGTTATCGCAAAAAGATTAATGCAAGTAAGGGCAAAGAAGTCTTTCTCATCTTTTCCTCCAAAGCATGTCAACCAAAACCTCCAAATTTACCCCGTTGTAGGGTGGTTCTTGACAGGGGTATTTTGCAAACTCTTCATATTTAATGGCTCAAATGGACTAACTATGATCACCTGTAGTGTATAGGATAGAAGAAGGAAATGCCTCCTTTCATTTCGATCCATGTACTATTTGCGAATGAATCTCTTGCTCTTAAACAACACTAATTTTCTCTTCCACTCAACTCTCAAAGTGTTTGCGGGACGTGTTTGGGAATGGCTTGCCTTTCCTCATTCTAAGTATTTCTCACTTGGCATTATTAACATTTCCCTTTTATTTTGTTGAGATCATCATGAATTGATCAATCTCCACAGGGAATTTTGATTCAAAATGAATAATCCGTCAAGCATAAACAATTTTGAGATAATGATGACATTCAAAATTTCTGTGAAACGTTTTTTTTTTTTTTGTGAAGAAATTTTGGTGAAAAGTTTGATTTTACCATTTTCACTTTTGTGCTCTCTGAAAGCATAAAAAAAAAACTTTCTTCGTAATGAAAACTCTTCATCTGATTTCCATTTGAATTTCGGAAGAAGGGCACTTACCTAGGGCATGGTGACTTGCTAACCCTGTAAGGAATAGGAAAGAATGTGTTAGTTAAAGACCCTTTAAGGATAGAAAAATTAGGAACGATACAACATTACCCCTTGCTTGCATTTGTCCTTCAAGTCTTTAATGCTTCCTATCAAAGGAAAAAGAATCATGTCAAAAACTGTATTAAAATAGACAATTGGAAACGATAACGATTTACCCTTCATTTGAATTTGCCTTCTTGAGTGTTCGACAACTCTTTTCATTTGAATTTACTTCTTGACTTTTCGGCACTGTTTCGATATTTGAAGGCATTGTCCCTTGGATGCTTTGCCCCATTTATTACATTTTTCCTTGGTAGGAGGTGTCGCCTCCGCGGTCAGTGTGTGCCTTTGTCGTTTGAATGACCCGACCCATTTATTGTCCTGCGAGAAAGGAAATAAAGCATGTTATCTCTGTTCTCAAACGGACTCAATTTAGGGACGATACATCCTTTTGTGCTAAATTGGATGTCTTATCATGACTTGTTGGTGAGAGGCCTTATTCTATACATGTTGCCCCATCATGCTTGCTTGCGGGCTCTTATTTGGGGTCCATCCTTTTCAAAGTCGAGCAATTTGGCATCCTATCACATCTTCGCGAAGGAAAGGGAGAATGTGCGCCCTTGTCTTGCTGTGATTTGTTGGCAAGAGGTGTTGCCCCGTGACGCACTCAATTGGTGATCAGGCCATGTTGCACTTGACTCGGGTTCTAAGTGCCTATACTTCTGCCTTTTTAGGGGATGTGAATGTCGAACAAGTCATTCATTTTACCTATTTGACAAAAATAGATGGACGAATCAGTTGTTGCACGAGAAATTCCTATTGGAACGATTACAACCTTACCATCTCACAGTATCGTCTTGCGGTCCCAACTGAGAAAGTGATCAAGCAAATAAATATAAAACCTTAAGCAAGTCCCCTTTCTTTCTTTTTCCTTTTTTTTAAAGAACTTATTTTCGAAACATTTTGAAAGTAAGGCATAAAAGCCTAACCCAAGGGTGCAGTTTGAAGTACTACAAGTACTTTCAAAAGCCAATGATATGAACCAAAACCTCATTACTCAAGGACGAAAGTGCATGATTTACAAACCCATTGATTGGGTTCACGATTAAACCCAAATCAGAAAACACAATTCGTAATGAAACTAAAGACAAGGACATGGTACAAAAACTCTTGCATAGAGGAATGCGATAAATAATTTTTGTCCTAGCTTTAAAGTCTACTTCTTGGCGTGGTCAAGCAAGAGGATTCCAAAGAATGGCCATTGTGCATAACCTGCGAAAGAAATACAATGTTAGTATGTGAATGAAAAAGTGATCTTTCACTGATGCCGCCTCTTATGACGAAAGCGAGGCGACAATACATGCCTCCCATGGTTCCTATTTGTGGGCATTTAGTATTTCACCAAGATTTCATCGTAAGTTGAGACATCATTAAAAGATCGAATTGCGGCTATCAATCGAGCACCCTTTTTATTCCGAAAGTTAGATCGTAAAATGCGGCATCAATTTCGGAAGGACCGATTTATGATTTTACTCTTGCAAAAGTGAGGTGATTCTTATTTAAAAAAAAATTAATACACAAAAAGTGATTTGAATTTTGATTCCAAAATGTGAACAAAAAAGAATTTTATTGAAAATGTGATTTCAATTTTATGCCCCAAGATGCAATCCTGACTTGAAAGAATTTCTGCACAAAAAATGCAATTTTAAGCCTATAACTGAAAGTTTAGACAAAATCATCTATTTTGGTAGGGCCAAATCACAGGTGTTTGTGATTTATGCTCAAGGTTCACTGTCAAGAATGATTGTCTAAAATTTTCAATTATGAGCTCAAATCACCTAGGACACTTGATTGATTTCCGCGAATTTAAAAAATGAAAATTTCAATTCAAAGTGAGCTAATAATGAGAGAAATCATACTCACAGTGAGTGACGATCGTTTTTTCTTTTTCTTTCTTTTAAAAAAAAACGCGAAGACACGCCATATGCACTTGTGAGGTTCGTTTTCTATCGAGACAATTTAACAAGGTGAAGCTAAGAGGGTGATCTGACCGTCGCAGTCTCGCGTTGGTGTCAGGTCCTCTTAACTTCGGCTTAGTCGAAAGAGATACCCTATAGTCGCGCGGTCTCGCGGACAAGGATAAACGCTTACGACGCCAAGAAAGAACTTTCGAAGAGAAGAAAGGTAACCTCTACATCGCGGTCTCGCGTTTGAGGTTGTACCCTTCTTAACACCATCCTAAAGCGTCCTATCACGGCCTGGGTCTGGCAGTATGGTTGTGTGTGCCATAGTGTAGTGCTAAAACATCTAATGCATGCACAACAATTTATAAGCAAACAACAATTCAAGCGCCCAAAAAAAAAACATTTATTCCCCGAGACCCAAACCTGCAAAATGAGAGGTTAATGGTAAAAACATTCACGCTAGGAATGTATTTGAACAAGATAATCGGCCTAAGTCCTCTAGAAAGTCCCCAGCGGAGTCGCCAAGCTATCGCGACCTCCCCGAACCGGCCCGGAGGCCTACGGGGTTTGCTAATGGATTACTAAGTTAATCCTAACTCGAGCTCTCCCAAGCCCATACCAATTCGCGACTTGAGTTTAAGTTGTTAACATGCAAAGCAGTTTCATTTAGGAGTCGCCACTAATCAATTTTTGGTGGGTCGATTAGACACCCAAGTGAAGCACGGGAGAGACGCTTCACTTCTACGAACCAGAGATTCAATGGGTACGGAGACTTGATTACACTAATCGGCTAATTAGTGCCCTTTCGGTACCTAATCTTGTTCAATTCACCGTCTAACGTGTTCACCTTAATTGGGAGTCTCAAAAATTCATTCCTAACCAAGCTAGAGAAAGCAACAATCATTACATTAACCTAACATGCATAATCAACCACAATGCAAGGTTAAATTAAATGCGCAATCCAAAGTGTGTGAACCAAGTGACGTGCAATCACATATGACATTAATCACACAATAGGGCAAGAAAACTCAATCCCAAGACCCAAATGAAAATTTTGATTTTTTGATTTTTTTTTAAAAAATTATTTTTTGATTTTTGAATTTTTTTGAATTTTTTTATTTTTCGAAACTTTATTGAAAATTCTTTTTGAAAATTTTTTTGGAATTTTTCTGAAATTTTTTGGAAGAAATTTTTTTCGAAAAGAAAAAATAATAATAAATAAATAATAATAAAATAATAAAATAAAATAAAATAAAATAAAACAAAATTGAAATTGGGCTTTTCTCCTTTTTTTTTTAAAAAAGCAAGAATACGAGTATGTATTTTTAATTTTTTTTAAAAAGAAAATATTAGAATAATACGGTATTTAAAAAAAGGGATAAATAAAATAACTAAAAAGGGGATCCGGGTCGGATCTCCACATCCGACCCGGATCGAAACTGACCCGGGCACGCCGGCCCGGGTCCGAAGACAGGCTGGGCTCATTTGTTGAGCCCGGCTGAAGTTTTAAAAAAGTTTTTGTTTTAAAAGAAAAGCCCGATCCGAATTTTTCGTTTAAAAAATAAAAGCCCAGCCCACTACATATATAAAAAAAAACTAATAACACTTCAGCCCATACCCCAAAATTCCGGTCCAACCGTGAAAGGTCCGAAACCCGGTCAGACCCTCGAACCCGACTCGCCGGCCCGACTCACGAAAAACCCTAGTGCCCGACCCGACTCGGCCGTCCCGGCTCATGGCCGTCCCGACGCGCGCGGACAACGGCCTCGGCGAACTCCGGCCTCCGTGGTCAACGCCACGCCGGTGGCGGAGTCCCACCTGTCCGCCGACGCCACCTCGACGGGGGCGGGACGTTTGTTCGCCGTCGCCGGTGATCGGTGATCGGCGGCCGATCGAGGCTATCCGAGCCTGGCGGCGGAGGGATCGACAACGGATCAGCGGGCCCAAGCGAGGCGGGCGACCGCCTCGCCCCTGATCGCGCCCAGCTTTGCCCGTGGCTATCGGCGATGCGAGGCCATCCGGTTCTAGAGTGCAACAAAGCGAGGAAGCGAGCATCAGTTGGGCGGCCATCAAACACCTTGAGGCGTCGGCGGCGAGGGATTTTAAGCCCAGCGATCAAGATTCAAACACGCCTCAACTCACACTACAATATGCAAGCGATGGGACCCGATCCGAGTTATCACGGGCGGAACTCGCGCCAAGCCAAGCGACCCGCGAGCTTGACCATGACCCCCAAAGGCAGTATAAGCGGTGCGCGGTGGCTTTAGTCCCTACCGGCTCGGCGATGGCGAATAGAAGGCGACATGATAGATCGGGTCACACCAGCGCCTCGCGCACCCACCCGCGGGATCCTCGGGAAAACCACCACGGACCGGTAGCGCCAAACCAGCCAAGACTCGAACCCGAACTTACAAAAATCGGCGGGAGGAGGAAGGCGGCGTGGATTCTCGGCGGGACAAACCGCAGCCCGAGTCTTGGGAGGGCGGCCGGTCTCTCTCTCCCTCTCTCTCTCTGTTCCTCCCTCCCCGATTTCTCTCACTCTCCTTTGGGGAACTCTCTCTTTTTCCCATTCTTGATTCAGTTTTTTTCAACTTCCTCGCTCACTCCCCCGGTCTCTCTCCCTCACGAGACCTCTCGCTCACCAGCTCTCTCTCGCTCTGGTCTCTCCCTCACGAGCTCTCTCTCGCTCTGGTCTCTCCTTCCCTGATTTCTTCTCTTCTCCTCTCTCTCTCTTCTTTGCTTCTGCTTTGCGTTTACGATCATTTTGCTCTCTTTATATGTCTCGCCGCTTTTTTTTTTTCCCTTCCCCATCCGCCAGGCTAAGAAAGGTGAGATGGGCCAGCGTTGACTAATTCAATGCTGGCCTCTCTCTTCCCTTTTTTTTTTTAATGACTAACTTTCTCCTTTTTTTTTAAATAACTAATTTTCTTAATTTGATTTTTGAAGATGAATATGGAAAATATGTTCTAATAGGCCCTATTAATGCAAATGTACCTAACAACTATATGCCATGTAGTTTTAATGAAAATATTTTTGGTTTAGGGGTTAAAAATTAAATCCTAATTTTTATGCAATAAAACCCTAAATGATTTGGGCAAAATTTAGGTGTCAACAAAAGGCATGAAGAAAAACAAGGAAAGAGTGGCTTCATGATTTGTACCAGGTTTCGACTGCTGATGATAATACTTTCAGCCTGATCAAGGTCATGTATCTACCTTCAGAGAGAGCAATCTTCACATTGGCATATTAAACTATAAATAAAGTTTGATACAAATCCATGGAGATTCATCATCTTGACATTAGTGCCCTGGCTTTGAGAAAATGCAAAACACGTTTTATGGTACCTTCATTGCCTACTGCCATGACCAAGTAACGAGCTAATAAAATGCAATCAAGATCACATATACATGAGGAGTTTCTAGAATCCATCGAATAGTGAATTTCTCTACATCATAGAAGTTGGAGAGAAGTATTACTTTATTTACACAAGCGCAGATTGATATCATGTCGAGAACGAACAATCTCATACTATTTGACTGAAGACATCAAATATCCTTTTGCAGGCATTCTGACCTTTTGTATTCATATCATGATCACGAGCCAAATAAAACTGAAGCATTACAATTACTTTGCTCAAACAACTTCCTCCGGTTGTTGGAATTAAGATAGGAAAATAATATCGTATCAAAGAAAAGCCCTGTCCAAACTGAAAATACTAATGGAAGCAGGTAATCTCCACAGAAAACGGTATTATACCTACTATATTTTTTGTTTAGTAGGAGATGTTAGCGATCTCCAAAATCAGATCCTTTTCTTTCTCAATTCTCTCCATTTTCTTTCTACACGAGCTCTCAGTTTAAGAGGGAGCCGACCATCTCTTTTTGCAGGCGAATCGGGAGAGACTCCACGATGGAACAATGCAGCACCAGCTGTCGAGGGCACAGCACAATCGTGGACCAACCTTCTTGCCCAACATGAGAAAAGAAAAATGTTGAAAAGCTAAGGAACAACTAATAAGTTGGCCAAAGCAATCTCCACCCCTGTATCAAACACAACTCATTCTTCAACACCTTTTTGTAAACTGAAATCTTCAGGTAACTTAAAAAAAAGCCACTTACTGTCAGATTCAATCAGCTCTGTACTCTGAATTTCGCATTGGTGCGGGCAACAGTCGACTAGCATAGAGTTTGTAACCTTCAAAAAGCAAGACCATCACATTATAGAGGATCCATATAGAGGATGACAGAATGAAAACCAACCATGGAAATAGAAACAAATTCAATGGTGTTTCTGTTTCAACATTAGATATCAAAAGGTATTTCTTGACTTTGTCAGCAAGACAATAATTATTTTGCTATAATTGGCCAAAAAATGCAAAGTTTTATGTTTTGTGAAGGTTTGAAGCACTAAGCATTGAACAAAAGACACATTGCAAATGCTAAAAACAATAGTATATATGAAAGTTAAAAAGCAAAAGTTCTTCCAAGCACACCACAATTTCAAAGCCCGATAAGGAGCAATTCCATTCAACTAGAAAGCTAACAAAGAAAAAGTAAGGAAAAAATGAACAAGCCATATCACCATCATAACAATTCAGACACTAGCGTCCTTTTCCATGTGAAATTAGAAGCCTCCAACACCATTTCACTTCAGTATTAGCTAATTGGGATGAGTGATGACATCCTTGGAGAATCTTATGAGAAGGAATTTCCACATACTCATGGAGAAAATGCTACTTTGGATCATAGTTACAAACAAAGTCTGGTCATTCTTCATCAGCTTCCACATCGGATTCCTCATCAACCTTGTAGTTGAATTCCTCATCGGTTTCCACATCGGATTCCTCATCAACCTCGCTGACTTCCTCATCAAACTCGTAGTTGAATTCCTCGCTGACTTCCTCATCAGACTCGTAGTTGAATTCCTCGCTGACTTCCTCATCAGACTCGTAGTTGAATTCCTCGTATGTTTCATCGGTTTCCACATCGGATTCCTCATCAACCTCGTTGACTTCGTCATCAGACTCGTAGTTGAATTCCTCGTATGTTTCCTCATCAAACTCGTTGAATTCCTCGTCAGTTTCCTCATCAAACTCGTAGTTGAATTCCTCGTCGGATGGTAAAAAGTCTGGTAATTTCTGGAGTGACTTGCACCCATCCCTTTCAAAGCGCTCTAGGGATTTACTAGGGCAGCGAATTTCAACTAAGCTTTTGCAATTCCTAACATCCAGCTCCTTCAGATGCTCCGATTTTGAAAGGTCCAGTACTTGAATGTGCTTGCACCCAGAGATATCCAACGCTTCCAAGGATCCCAATTTTTCAAGGCCTTCTATCGCATGGAGATGATCTGCCTTTACGTCTAAGTCGCCGAGGTTGGAGATCGATGTCCCGCATAGGTCCAACCTTCTTAGGGATTTCAAAGCTTCCAATCCATCCAATTCCTTCAGCACGTAGCATTCCCAGAGCACTAATTCCGACAAAAATTCCAAATTGGAAAGCTTTGGCAACCTTTCCAATTTGGGACAATTCCGAACAATAAGCGTTTGTATGCAGGAGGGAAGCTCTGGGATGCTTTGAAGAGACGTGCAAGACCAAAGCTGGAGCTCCTTTAGATGCTTGAGGTGAGAGAGCGAAGGCAGCTCATTGCTCCGACAGGTGAGACGCAGGGATGATAAGCTAACAGGAGGTTTTGGGAGTGACTGAAGCTCTCTACAGTAACATAAACCGAGGTGTTCAAGAGAAGAAAGCTCAACGATATTTTCTGGCAAGCGAGAAATTTTTGTTTGACCTAAACGAAGGGTCTTTAGAGAAGACAATCCGCCTTTATCAAGATGAATTTCTCCTTCCAGGTCACGGCATCTGGAGGCATCAAACTCTTGGAGGCTTTGCAGTTTTCCAATAGAGCTCGGTAACCTTTTTATCTTGCCACCACCAATCCTCAGAATTTTCAATTTGTTCAATTCTCCAATGGATTCGGGTAATTCTTCAATCCCAGTATATGACAAGTCCAGCTCAACCAACTCTCCCAACTTCCCAATTGAAGAATGGATTTTTAAGCTCAAACCTATAGCCTTGTAACAAGGAAGTGTCGCACTAAGCGTCTTCAACTTCTTCAGAGATCCTATAGATGGAGGGATTTCTCGTATATAAGAGTGGTCTATGACAAGTTCCTCCAAATGTTCTAGTTCGCCCAGTTGTTCGGGTAACTTCTCGAGACTCTTACATTTCCTCAAGTTCAAGGAAATAAGGCGCTTGACATCTCCAATAGAAGGGTCGATTTTCTCCAAATAGGGACAATCTTCCAGGATTAGCATCTCCAAATTTTTAAATGCGGAGAGATTAGGGGTGCTCTTTAATCCCCAACACTTTGAAAGATTGAGAACTTTCAACCTCTCCATCTACAAGAAAGAAACATGTTCCAAGATTAGTAGTTAGAAAATAGAATACTTTATCATCAAATGCAACAAAAGAGAAAGCCATTTTCATCTTTACCTTAATTGAACTCCATCCTCTCCAATTTTCACTAATATGGTTTCCACTATGTGATATATCAAGCATGACCAATTTCTCCAAATGAACGTTGGTTGCCTCAAAAGAGTCAAGACAACTCTCCCACTTTAGCCATCTTAATTCAGAAAGTGATCCTTTGAAATCTCCAGCAAAACCCGTGGCCCTCAAATGAAGGAACTTCAGGTTAGGCATTCTTTTGAAGCTCTCTTGCTTCATGAACTCTTTGGAGCCCTTTTTGTCCAGATGTAGTGCCTCAATATTTTCATTTTCCTCCTACAAAAAAATAAAATAAAATTGAGGATTGTAAATACCATCCAACCTCCTTTTGTTAGTATACTCTGCATGCTATTGTGGCCGATGCATTTTGTCTACGGTTGTAGGAAAAAACAATATATGTGATCTTTTATAATTACGTGATCATGTAATACATCAATACATCAATTTTCACTCGTATGCCCCAATTTTGATGTTTTATGTGAAATTCATGTATGAAGTTAGTCAAGTTCTCTTATAAATTTCGAAATTAAATTTTGTTAAATCCGTAGTATTGACGACTAACTAAATATGGTGTCCCTTTGACATATGTGAGAACTGTTACACGTTTCAAAAATAAAAAACACCTAATGAAGCTTATGCATTCATAAAGCATGACAACTCACTCCCTTCCCATTCATAAAATATTTTTGGTTTTGGCATATGTCTGGATGGAAATGAGAATTTGGTCTATTGAAATGGAGAGTTCGATCTTGGATATTCAAGCTGAAAGCTCAACAACTAATCCTTAGACGAGGGAGAAATTGTCCAATCAATTCTAAACTTTTCAATTTTGTCGATTTCGTCTTAAAATCGTTACGTGACATTCCAATGTAGTTATTGCGGCTAATTTTTGTAGGAAATTGCTGATGTGACGGTGTGCCATGTAGGACAACCATAAATGATCATGGCGAAAATTAATCGAAAGAACTACATTGGAATTTTGCACAAAAGTTTAGGACTAATTAGCAAAATTGATAAGTTTATAATTGAATGGACATTCACACAACAAATCTAGGACTGATTAGGTAATTTTCCCTTAGATGAGCACACTACTCAATTAGTCATCATTGAATTTGCCCCAATCAGTCATAAAATTTGGTCCGATCTTAAGAATTTGTTCGTGCATTTTTGCATTCACCAATTCATGCAAAAATATATGGATTAATAAATAAAGGTTAGCGATTATTATCATTTACGTCTTTTTGCATTCTCTCATTTATTTTTTTCTCCTCAAGTTATCTTATTTGATATGTTAATTATAATGTTTTTCTTCGCTAATAGCTAACAATAGATTTTTGTCTCTTCTTTGTCCGTGTATGCGCATAAAGACACAATTATACTTACCAAGAAGGCTTGTTCATTACAGAATAGAGGTGGATATCATATTACACTAAAGACAAATAAAACGAGAAGAACGCAATTTCTTTCACCTTTCACTGCTCCATCACTTACTTCCTACAATCATTTAATTTCTTAATTTCGATCTTTGCTTTTCGGTTTTTTTATTGGAAATTACTTTGTATGAATATGTACAAAATCATATGCCCGTTGTTATTTAGTTTCTTATGTCGTAATTTACTGTTGTTTGATTTTGCACATCATTCGTTAATGTTGAATTATGTGCTCAAAATATCTATGATTAGATCCGTGCATAGCACCAGGATAAACACAAGAATATATCATGAAAGCTGGGTAGAAATAGAATAGCCTTATGACGTCGCATCACGTTTCAAAATCCTGTGAGTTCTCATCTTTCATATGAATGAACATGATTGATCCATCGTACAAATGCAGAGCTCATAATTAAAACTAAAATTCGTTAATTATGCCACTTCCTTTATAATTAATGTATCTTGACCAATCTTCCAATTTTTTTTATGTAATTTGTTAATTTGACTGTAAGTTGATATAGGCGACAATAAAAGAAAAGCCAATAGAGAATTTGAATTAAATTTTTATTTTGAAATTTGCCAGTCCTTTAAGTGAAAAGAAAAATAAGAGTTTTCTATTTATTATTGACTAAGAGGCATCCAAATTATGTAGTGCTGTTTCAAGTTATCAACTAACCCAACCATGTTATTAACATACTTATGTATTTCTAAATTACTCAAAAAAATTGATATATTTCATGGTGCTTCCTTCAATTACGTTAATAACATTCACTGAATAATACAATTTAAACTAAATCTTTACTTTTCATTGTATTAAGTACACGTAGTTCTACATTTACATTATCATATTGGATTTACATCGTGAACATGCATAATAAATCCTAGAAAACAAATTGTAAAAATTCTTCATACGTATAAAACCATTGCATAACATCTTATTACTTGAAATTGAACATAATCTTAAGTTGATAGCCAATAGTTGAGGTGCAAATAACTTAACTGAAATCTTTCTTTTTGTTGCAAAAAAAGTAGAACCCGCACACGAGCAAATTGCACGCATTCACGGTTGGAATTTGAGGATAGAATAATGTATTCAATTTTTGGAGAAGGAGACTTATCACATATATCATATGAAAGTAAGATTTCAAGAGTGAACAAGGTGGATAATATGTGATCCATGTATTTATCCTCACACCAACGTACTTCAAAAATAAATTTAAAATATATTTTGGGAAGATAGAAGGAAAGTCAACAATGTAATGATCAACAGTAAAGCTTTTGTTGTTTGGTTGAATAATATAAACCAATCGGCATAAGGTTATAATGACTCTTGTGCGTTTTAGAGTGTGAGGGACCAGATTTATAAGTGGCTTAAAGTAAACTTTCAAACCTGTGTGATGCTCGGTCTTCAACAAGTAATATAGTAAGAAGCAGTATTAAATCTGCTAGAAAATGATTTTAAAACGACACAAGCAAAATAGAAAGTTTTTTTTTTGGTTGAAAAAATAGAAATAGTTAATAATACACAATTTTAATAGCTCTTTTCTGAGCCTCATAATCACGAGTGCAAACTTTTCATGAACAAAAGGCTGAAATTGGAATGTAGCTTTTACCAAGAAAATGCTAACAACATGTTGAGAATGGTCAATGATCTAGTGCAAAAGAACAATCACGATAATAATTTGAGGGACCACCATTAGAGAACATGAGAGAGGCCAAAAGCAGATATCATTGTTACCTTGCGTCGTAGAACTTTCATGGCTTCCTCTTCCCATAGTCTATTACAATTCCAAGGCTTCTCCTTTGCTGGACAAGCGATAGCTCTGCCTAAATCTCTTAGTTGATCACACATTCTCAACCGATTATTGTCATCAATTTTTATTAATGAAAGTTCAATCATTCTTGCTAATCCGGAATTTGGGTACAATTGGAGATCTTCCCACAGGTAGGTGGCAATTCTTTTGTCAGTTCCTATTAAAAAACATGCTACGTCTAGAAACATTTGATTTTCATTATCTTCTAGTGCCTCGTAACTTAGCTTCAACTTTTCTTGTACATCCTTATGAAGCGTCTTCCTCAATTTCTCCCGTGTCTCTATCCATATGCTTTTATCTTTTCCTTTGAGAAGTGAACCTATAGTCGTGAGAGCTAAGGGAAGCCCTCCTGTGGTGGCAACAATATCACTAGAGAGAGCTGTGAGTTCTGTGGGAGGTTGTTCCCCTTCAAATGCATATCTACTAAATAGAAGCAAAGAGTCTTCGCAATTCATTTCTTTGAGTTCATACATTTTATATTCAGGATTCAAGAGGGCCATATCTCGACATGTGATAATGATCCTACTTCCTGACTCGAAATTACAACCTCCAATCAAATTATGAAGGTGGTCTTCACGATCCACATCGTCAAGAAGAATAAGTACCTTCTTTTTTTCACAACTTAATCGGATCATATTAATCCCCATCTCAGGATCATCCACCCTACTTCTGGGGTTTTTTGTTATATCCGAGATTAGTAGAGATTGGACATGCTCCACACCCTTGCTTTTAGTTGTTTCTCTAATATCCTTGAGAGAGCTGCGGTACTCAAATTTGTTAAAAAGCTTTTTATAGATGATCTTAGCCAGAGTTGTCTTACCGATACCGCCCATCCCCCAAATCCCAATATATCGAATGTCTGGGCAAGCAATATCCACCGATTTCATAACCTCAGCCACACGATCCTCAATTCCAACCAAGTTCAGGGGAAGATGTGGTTGAAAATTATGTTGCTGCTCGCGCATTATTATTTCTACAAGTTCCTTCACTAATGTCGCCTCATGCCTGTCCAACAAACAACAGATGAGAACTTATTAATGGCTCCACAAAACAAGGATTACGGATGATAAATTGACAAATTCTTCTTCCGACAAGAATATATGAAAACAAGGTAAACTACGTACCCACTAGCAAATTTCTCTGATTCGAATACTCTAAAGTCAAGTACTTTTTTGAGCGCTTCCTTCCCTTGTCGCTTGACCTCTTTATCAAATCTATCCTTGCGGCGTCGGAAGGCATCTCCGAATTTTCCCAGCATGTTTCGCACGTCATTACATTCCACCTTGTAAAGCACGGGCAGGACTTTTTGCTCTCCTCTTTCAACGCACTCCACTATTTGAACGAGCTCGCGGAGACACCATTGACTAGCAGCATAATTTTCTGAGATGACCGGGATTGAAATCTTAGAGTGCTTGATTGCACTGATAAGATTTGAAGCAACGTCCTCACCGAAGGGGAGGTCCTCATCATCTCTGAACGCGAAGTTTGGATCGAACCTCAGGCCCACATCTCTGAGTTTATGGTAGAGGTGATCGACGAAGCCATTGCGAGTATCGGGCCCTCTAAAGCTCAAGAATACATGGTAATTGTTTCCAATCACAGGAGTGGACGAAGCAGATGGGTCGGAATTCGCTCCGTACGCCAACGGCACGTGGATCTTCTGGGATGAGTCCGAAGAGGGAAGAAGAAGAGGCGATCCGCTCACGCTCTCGGGCTGTAAATCAGACCTTTCTTCGAGGACGTCAGGTCCTGGTCGCTTCGACATGGTCGGAGTCGAAGCAGCTTGGGTGAATTCAGCTCGCTTGAGATGTCGTGTCGAGGGATGGTCTTCCATTGCAGCGCACGACTCTCTCTCTCTCTCTCTCTCTCTCTCTACTCTCTGTGAGACTCACAGAGGTGGATGAAGCAGGGGCTTTAGCGCGGGCGAGAACAGAGGTTTGGTTGTCAACGAGGAAGAGGGCTCCGTTCGGCTGCTAGGGTTTGAGCAGGGTGGGAAGCGTCGCTGGTAAAGAGGCAAAAGGGAAAGGAGGAGGCGAGGCCTCATTATTCGACTTTTATGGACATTTTATTATTTTCTCTAAATACGTTTGTGGTTTTATATTTTGTATTCTCGGTTGTTGGAGTTTGCGTCGTGCACACGCTTGTTCTTTTTTCTTTTTTTAATGCTAGGGGTGTCTATTATGCACGCGCTTTTTAATAGAGTAAAAATAATTCCTTTCACAGCTTTTTGATTGATTCTTCCATTTGCTATTTTAAAGTATGATAATTATTTTATTTCTAGCCAAAAAAATTTTTCTTTGAGAAAAATATTTGGAACAAAAATTCGTTTTATAATGCAATTTCGTTCTTATATTTCTAGAACAAATTAATTTTGTCACTGCATATTTCTCCAAAAGAACATAATCGCTATATTGCCACTATAATTATATTACCGTGATCACAAGAAGTAATTATTCAAGAAATATACTTTATCTTCTTGAGAATAAGAGATTTCCGTAATATTGAAAGTAATTATACACCCATTAAATGAAAGCCAAAAAATACATAGTTCAATTATAGTGGAAAAGTAGAAGGAAAAATTGTCAAAAAAAAAGTTAAGATAAACATCAGTCATAGTGAGTGTCACATGTCAGTCATCCATTGAAAGTGTCTTGAAGAACTACTTTTACATTTATCTAATAAGATAGATTCGTTGTATTCATTTTAAATTTATATATGAAACATATTTCATTTTATAATCTTAATTCATAGCTCCAAGAAATTATGCTCTCTTTTTTGTGCAAGCACATCAAACAATTTGCTTTAAATTAACTTATGAACTTTGCACATCAAACGAGCCTCTTCTTTTTGGCATCAATGTGAAACACGCTGATCTCCTCCGGCTGTTCAAAAGAAAAAAAAAAGGAAAAGAGGCTTAAACCACCCGAGCAAATATGTACGTTCCCCGAATCGTCCGTCCGAATTGACAAGAGATCACGCAATCCTTATCTTCGACGACAACAATTATCACAAATTGACATCTACTTATCAAGGCTGCTTACCATCTCTGCGCCATCTTTATAGCGTCGCTGGTAAAGAGGGAGATGGGAAATCTGGAGACAAGGATGAAATAAATTTGTCATTTCATATTATTTAATATGTTCGGATTGGGCCTAATGCCCTAAAAAATCCCAAACTTTAAGTTAAGTCTTAAATCTGTTTCGATTTTTTTTTATTTCAGAAAAAATCCCAAACTTTAGATTAAGTCTCAAATTTGCTGCCCTGAATTTTTTCTTGTCTCAGAAAAAACCCCAAACTTTAGGTTAAATCGCAAATTTGCCCCGAATTTTTTTTTGTCTTGAAAAAAACTCTAAACTTTGATTCAGTCCCAAATCTTAGGATAAAGATACCATAAAAGCCATAATTTTCGTACTGTATTCACTTAAGTGTCACAATATTTTTTTCAACAACTTGACTCTATAACGTTCATTTAAGTGTTATAACTTTTTTTCTGATCATTTGAGTGCGACACATCTTTTTAATTGATCTCTTGAGTGTCATAACTTTTTTAAAAAGTTCACCACAAGTACTATGTTACATCGAATTTTCTGCGCTTGGATGAACATCTTAAAAAAAATTGGCACTTGAGCAATCGATTGAAAGTTATAGTACTCAAGTGATCGAAAAAAAAGTTATAATACTCAAGTGAATGTTGCACAAAAATCATGACACTCATAGTGTTTTATCCTTGCATTCCCCTCGTGGGGCTGTAAGTGGCTAATAGTTTCCAAACAAGTAGCAAGATTGGTGCTCGAACATGAGAGTATTGGAAAGCCTTGGAGTAGAAGCAGAGAGAGCTCCACAAACAGAGAAAAAGCGACAGCTGGCTCATCCGTCGAGCGCTGATTCGCACTAGCTTTGTTCACTTTATCATCTTATTTTCGACGTGCGCTCTTTTAGTTGTTCTTGATAAAATTGCACACGCCATTTGTGTTCGCATGAGCAAAAAGAATGCCCAAACGCTAGATCACCTTTCATTTTTTTTTTATTTACTTCCCCAATAACTTCTCTTTCCTTTTTTTGTTTTTGCAATTTCTACTTCGAGATGCAAATCGATCCGAGGGAAAAATTATAGGCAAATTTATAAATAAATAAATAGTCGAGGATTTAGCTGCGGCTGGGGCCCACCACTTCATGTGGAGCGAAAGACGTTTCGTTTGCCGACTTCATTGGAATGAGATGATGGGTGGGGCCCACCGCCTTTGGAGGGCGAAAAGTCAAATGTCCACATTCCAGTCTCCTCACCCATCAACGCCCGTAGCTAATGCCCGTCATTACTCGAGACGTCGTAGTTTTGGTGGAACTTTAACTTGATCTAATTAATGTAGCGAAACTTGCTCGGAAAGTCCTAAATTTACTATACTTTTATCAATTTAATCATAAATATTTTAATTTATCAATTAAATATTAAATATTTTCACTCTTTTTTAATTGAGTATATTCGGTTAATTTTAACTAGAAATTGCTGCCTTACCAATCGCGAGCAAAGGCTGCAACCCTTTCCGACGCCCAAAAAGGGCTTCACGACCCTTGCCCAATGAGCAGCCGTTGCCTGTGGTTGGTGAGGGTCGGCTAGCTCTTGCTTGTGACAGACAAGGGTTGATCGACAACCTTCGCCGAATTTTATAGAGAAAAAGAGAGGAATGAATGAAAAAAGAAAAATAAAAAAATAAAATTTACAAAAGAAATTGCGTTTGTTGACGTGGAGGTAAAGCTAAAAATAAAATTTACAAAATGAAGGATGAGGAGCTCTTGACGTGGACGTGAAGCTAAGGTTCCTAAAGTTTAGGATTTTGTCTTGCAAATTTCTAAAGATATTGATAACTTGCTATTGCGTTTGTTGCCCTTATTTGTAAATTATTGTCAGCATACCTAATCAATTACACCGTTTTACCATATAACAAGATTGAGTTATGTTTTTTCACAACTTGCTAGGAATAATAGGTAAATTACTTAATTTCTCACTTCCAGTAATATGCTAAATTTTCCCATATTTCAAATCCCCAATGAATTTAGTTGTTTCCTAAATATTTGTACATAACAAGTTTAATTCAGCCAATCATTCGAACTTCCCAATTGGATTGGAGATTCGATAGAGATGACAATCACCATCGCATTACCAAAAAGTATTCATTAATTATTTTCTCATCCGTCCCTATCGCTCTTTCTTTCCGAGTCTCCCAAGGCATCGTGAACCTCTTCTTTCTAGAGTCAATGTGAAACGCGCATGTTGCAAGTCCCAAAGAAAAAGGCAAAAAGCTTAAAGCACCGACACGATCAGTACGTTACCAGGAAGTAGACCTGTCAAAATGGGTCATAAACCCATTTCTTAACCTATTTATTAGTAAATGGGTCATAAATGGGTTAGTTATATTTAGTAAATGGGTCATAAATGGGTAGAAGTCTTATATTAGTGTTAAATGGGTCATAAATGGGTCGCAAATGGGTCATAAATGAGTTTACAACTGATTTAAACTCAATGCATTTCTCTCACCCTCACTCAATCTTGCACTCACTTATTCTGCACTCTCATTTCAGCTTGGGTATGAATTTTCCTATATTTAATTAAATATGAAAGTATTTTAGCAATATGGGTCTAATCGGGTATGGGTCGGGTCGGGTATGGGTCAACAAAATTGCATTCTTGGCGACATAAACGGGTTAATCAATTTGGGTGACCCATTTATGTCCAAACCCAACCCGACCCACCCATTTGACCTACCAGGAAGGTGCGCGTGAAGTATTTGTCCTCTAATTGAACCGTGCAACTGAGGCACCATTGGATCTAGAAATCAACGTCTATAGGCTACTGTGTAGCAGTAGTGAGTCTAACGGTAGGGACCTACTCGGAAGACACAATGAACTTTCACAAGAAAATGAAGGATGAGGAGCTCTTGACGTGTTCGTGAAGCTAAGGTTCCCAAAGTTTAGGATTTTGTCTTTCAAAATTTGCGGGCTTCAATCTTCATGGCTGAACGTGTGAATCTTTTGTTCAGGAATTTTGACTACACATTTCAAAAAATCTTGTTCCAAAAGCAAAAGCAAAGGTTCCTAAAGCAGTAGATTGGTGCCTATAAATAGGACATCTGAAAGCTTTAGAATACAAAGCTTCACAAGTGAAAAAAAAAAAGAGAGTTGGCTTATCCGTCCTTGAAGGAAAGAAATGTTCTTACTTCTTTGCTTTAACTTTTGGCTCGACTGTTCTAAGTAATATTGACTTTTTGCAATTTTCTAATGATAAACGGTTTTAATTTTGGGATGTTCCGCTTGTTTATAATTTTTCTTGAGCCAAAAGTGCAATCTTTGAAAGGAAGCAAATAACACGAAATATGACATAATCTAAAATTGAAGGAAAAAAAGGAGAATGAAAAGCAAGGCAACTTAGGTGGCCACATGTCTGCACCTTAGAGGCTCCCTCTCCATGCACCACCAATAATTGATGAGTTACAAATATAGACATCATCCATATTTAATTTTAGTTAAGTTTGCATATTGGGATTTCTATAAGTTGAACACCGATCAAAGATATAGATGGAGGTAATTTTTTCCAACTAAGTATGGAGGAAAAAGTGCATCGCTTAACAATGAGGAAAATCACTTCAAATTAGATACATAATGATGACACTCTTAGGTTCCATGCATTTGAAAAAAGAATGTGAGATCTCATTCTAACATTTTAGGAAATGTTTCATTCTACCCTTCATAAATTTGAAGTTGGTGCATCTTAAATCTCAAACTTCAAAAAGCCGCATGTCCATTCCATCTAACCCAAACTTGTATTTTGTTATACTCATTAACACCGCTAACCTTTTTTCATTAACATGTACTGTGCACGTCTTTAAGGGATGAATAAGTTACGTATTTTATATAATTTAAAATGCTTTTGCTGAATGATATACACCCTTTATAAAAAGATAAATTCTTAATATGGCAAGCATCAATTGTTTAATTGGTGATGGATTACCCATAATGATGAAATGTCATTTTGTTGCATTCGCATCGCATCTCGCGTCACATTCATAGTGAATTACAAATATATCTTCACGATAAGTTAAAGGAATACCTTATTGGCTTTTTTAGCTTTGAAATAAACATATTTACTAAATGAATAGTTCATCTCCTTTCGTATGCTCTCTTTTCCATTTCCCCCCTTTTCTCCTTTCTTTTCCTTTAATTTATTTTCATTAAATATCCTTTTCTTTCCTACCGGAAGAACCTTCGTCCTCCTTTCGGGCATGGCCCCAGAGAGAGAGAGAGAGAGAGAGAGGTGAGTGTGGATTTTCTTGAAGAAATTTTTTTTTTTTAAAAAAAGGTTGTGTTTGGGTGTGAAAGAACAACGACAAGAAGAAAATTGAAGAGAAAAAGAAGAGGAAAATTACCCCATATCTACACCTTACAAGTCACATGTGGGGTTATATCTCAATTACATAAAGATGAAAAATGACCAAAACCTCTTCATTCACAGTTAATTTGGTGGAGGATGATGAGTCATAAGCAATGCCTCGCGACATGTAATTACACCCTACGCTGCATCGGTCGGTGGCCTTTTTTTATCATTATACTTCGCAAATGGAAAAATCGGTCTTTCTATCATAATTATTGGGGACCTTTGTCACTTTCATCATCCGTCCGTAACGCTCTTCTTTTTCCAGTCTGCAAAGCCACAGACTTCTTTTTGGCGTCGATGCGAAACATGCTGGTTGCCTCCAAATGTTCAAAAGAAAAAAAGAAAAGAGACTTAAAGCATCCGCATCAATCATTATGTTCCCCGAAATTGTCCACCTGAAGTTTTGCTCGGGTAGCCTTTATTCACTATTATTCAAGTCCCGGGCAGCGCGCGCATCATCGGATTGAGAAACGGACAAGAGATTCCAAAGTTCTTGTCTTCGACGAAAATAATTAAAGAGAAATCAACGTCTACTTGTCGAGGCTACTGTGTAGGAAATAGTAAGGGTAATAGTAGGGAGCTATTTGGGAGACGTACAGCAGATAGATGCTTTTGCAAGAAAATGAAGAGGAGGAGCTATTGTAGTCATCCGTGAAACCTTAGGTTCTTTCAAAGTTCGCGGGCTCCGAACTGAGGAGAAAAAGAAAGAGTTGGCTCATCCGTGCGGGAAAGAAATAAAAGAGTTCGCTCCAAGTGTTTCTGTGTGTCTTGTGAGAAAAACAATCGTAACAGTAAGAGTAAGCTTTCGTTAATCATAAATTATGTAGGTGATAATTGTGTGACAAATATTTTTGTGTGTGTGTGAGTTGTATTCATAATGTATTTTCAGATAAGTATGTCCTGACTCGAGTTGCTCATTATAATTTTCTCGTGTTGCCACTACCTGTGCTTCCATAGTCAACAACAATGAATGATAAATGAAATCTAGTTTCAGAATGAATTTCCCTCCAAGTTACCTCCAAATGATTTTTGAACCAAACATTAATGACCTATTGTTTTTTAAATTAAAAATTTGAAGACATGGCATGATTTTTGCAATGCTCGTAGCTCAAAGATAGGCAAGTGGGAACAAGACACGTATGGGTAGGCAAGGTCACATGCATCATACCAAATGCCATGGACGTCATACTCATGAACGTCTTTCCTATTTTAAACCAATTATGAAAAAATCGTCCAATCAATCATAAACTTATTATATAAATGTCAATTTAATCTTAAATTTTATAACTTCGCCGATTTAGTTCTAAATCTTTGTGTAATATTTTAATCTAATCCTTGTGACTAATTTTTGGCGAGAATTACTGGTGTAACAATGTACAATGTAAGATTGCCCAAAATAACTAGATCGCCATAACAATAATTCTCAACGAAAATTGGCTGAAAAGACTGCACTAATACTTCGTGCAAAAATTTTAAATTCAATTGATAAAATTGTTATATTCTACCGAGATTGTTTTCGGAAGTGACGCGTGATGCAATAATAGCGATATGGTACTAATGCTGAAATTACTGAAGCCTTCGTGAGATTTGCCCTTGGGAGTCATTGCGAAAATGTGGAATGCATTTGTACGGATGAGCCGACGCGCACTGTCCATGAAAGCCTGGTTTGTGGCCGGCATGGATGGAGTACAAAGGGCCTGTTTGGTTCGGCTTTGGAGGAATGTATTTGGTGAAATGCAAATATCTTTAGGCTAAAAGGGTTTTTGAAAATACAAGTAGTGTTTGGTAAGCGTTTTTTAAAATCAACTTGGACTAAAGGACTTTTGCTAGAGGTCCCTAATCAAACAAACATAACATCAATCGACATTAATAAGGCAAATCCTTACGCTTTGCCACGGAGGAATGTATTTGGTGAAATTTTCAAATATCTTTTAGGAAATATAAAAGGGTTTTGGTATCCCGTAAAAAATACTTGGCGGTTTGAGTCGGGCATAGTGTTTCCACACGAAAGAACATTTCTAAACACAAGCACACAAGCATTCCGGTTATTATCTTCTCAATTAGCCCATACGCTCATGAATAGTGCCATATTTTAAAATCAACTTGGACTAAAGGATACTTAAATTTTCCATGCTAAACAATTTGCTTATAAAAAAAAAATCGGCAAGAAATCATAATTTGAAATTATAAATTTTCCTAACAATAAATTAAATTCGAATTAATTAATTAATAATATCTAAAAATACCAAATGTCAAAATATTTTTCTAGAATCAGAATAATTCAAATGCATTTTCTAAATACGTCAATTTATACGGCAAAATCCAACATTGGCATCATAATCGACGTTAGAAAAATTTTCCAAAATAATAATATTTAAAATTAATTATTTAATAATAAAATATTAATATTTAAATTGTCGGATAAAATAAATTTAACAAGATATCTATTTAATATATAATATAATAGATAGCTCATCACCCATCACGATAATTATCACACGGATAACCTATCGCCAAAGATTATCTAATAATCCAACATTAATTTAATTTAAACCATTAATGAAACTTAATATAAACTATTTCTTTAACACCCAAATGAGGGATTAGGGGTTAACTTACCTTAACTCTCCGACGGAGGACGAGGGCGGGTATCGGTCCGCTGGTGTCCCTCGGGTTACTCACCGGCCCGGCCGACGATCCGTGAATACGCACGAACGAGCGCATTCTTGAGCGGGTGGCTGATCGGGTTTGCCGAGGCTGGTTCAAGGGCCAATGGCGGGCAATGGTGATGTCCCCATGGACGGACAACGGTGGCGGGCGGATGGACAGACAGAAATTGGTTGGCGAAAGCAACTTGTCTTTGATCACGCCAACGACGGGGCCGAGGACGTGGTCGATATGGAGCTACTTAGCCAGAGGGAAGGCCGAGATGGCGTGGGTTGGCGGGTGAAGGGGCGAAGGTGGCCGCTGGTGGGAAGGGTGGTCCGGCAGAAGAAGCAAGAAGCAGAATGAAGAAGAAGCACACGCACGAAGGAGAAGCAGCGGCCAAGAAGGAAGAGAAGGAAAAGAAGAAATGAATAAAAAAAAGAGAAGAAATGATGGCTTTGGTTGGGAATTGGTGAGAGTCAGAGGGGAGTGGCTTGAGAGTCAAAGGCGTGGGAGGGGTGTCAGCGAGGGAAGGGGGGAAAAGAGAGAGGGAGAGAGGAGAGAAGGGGGTGGTCCACGTGATCATCCCCCAAAATATCTTCTACCTTTTTTTTTTTTTTCATTTTGCAAATTTATCTAATTTTGTCCTCAAATTTCCACTTCAAAATCAACTATATTCTATTCAATGTTACCCCCTTACGGTTCTAAATCTCAATTCTTCAAAAAGATTCAACTTATCATTTCTAATCATTACAACGTAAGCATCCCTCCATTTCCTTTAAAGAGCAGACAATCCTTATCTTGTAATTCCACATCCAAAAATTATGTACTTGAGCCAACCTTTAAAATCAAGTTGGACCTACAATAGACATGTGGGATACATTATGTATTGAGCCAACTTCAACCTATAAACCACAATTGAATTTTCTACACCAATTAAATCTCGACATCCCCTCGAGAAATACTCAACACATGATCTCCAACCCGGTATCCTATTATTCACCCTTACTGTGATAACTAATATCAAGACTTTCAACTCCCGCTTCCTACCTTGCATAGACCAATTCTCTTTTTTTTGTTAATTTTTTTCCCAAAATAGTTGTTGAACAAATTCACTAGATGCCTCATCCCAATTACCCTCAATCAATTATATATGCCCAACACGCCCCTCTCAAAAACTTTTTCTAACTATCCATCCGCTTGTGGGTGGATCTTTATCTAGTTCCAGACTCTTCCAAAATTTGAAAACTCATCTCAAATCAATTTGAGGCACTCCGTGCAATGGCACTATTCATTTAACATATAAGTCTTTATCTTTTCAAACATCCCTATCAAGCGGTTAAAAATATGCTATTTACCATTGATAAAATAGAAACAATACCTCTAAAATCCTTGTATAAAATCATTGTCCCATTGATGCAACATATCCAATACTAGCATCCTTGGTTCCTGCTTAGCAATATCAACCTTCATTATACCATCTAATGTTGCTGAAGGTTAGCCTTGGATACATACCCTCATTCCAACATTTGAGATAACCTTGGGTGATGAAATCCATTTCATCATCCTTTCTTTTTATCTTTAATCCTATAGGTTTAAATTGCCAATCTTTGTAACTCAATATTTGATTTGCATTGTTCTATTGCTCCTTTACATAATGATAATTCAATCAATAATCACACTTAGGACAATCAACAATAAATTAAATTTTTCTTGAGTGGATTGTATTAGGAAAACAAACACAACAATCCTTTTTAATTCTCACTTGATTAACCCCTCCAATGTTCTTATCAAGCTCCAAGATGATTCCAGGGAACCATTACCACAAAAAGATCCTATCATCTAAATTAAAGTAACCCAAGGATACCTGTGTCCAATGAGGGTTAAACTATACCAACAAAATCGATCCCTTAAAAAGACCTTTCCTTGTATTTGGGGTTATCTCCCAACAATTGGTCGGTGGGCGTTCCTGGAGTTTGAATTGCTAAGAACTTGTCTTTTGATCACTATTTGAAAGATCCCACTCTTAGACATGACACGCTTCAAAATTATCGAAAAAAGGGTTGTCAATTCAACAACTTAACGTGAATGAGACAAAGTCTCAATAATAACTTCAGTTAAATCTCCCAAAGATAAAAACTTACCTATATTCTATTCAATGTACCCCAAGTTTTCTCAAGAGGCCTATCATTTCTAATATTACAACTTACATCCTCCATTTTCCTTTAAAGGGTCCCTAATCAAGCAACATAACATCAACCTATAAATGCCTTAATAACCACATATCCAAGATTACTTATTATACATGTGATACCTCAAGACTTTGGATATAGATTCTCTTTTTTTTTTCTTTTTTTTCAAACAACCCAACTCAATCAATCATAACTTAGTTCTCAAAATCATTTACTTTAAATCATATATCGGCCAATTTGATCATCCATCTCATTTGAAGACCTTATTGAAACATCCAAATGCATATGTAAAATACATCATTGTCTTGATGCAACATAACCAATACTAGCATTTAACGTGTCAATTTTAGCCTTGGCAAACCCTCATCCAACATTTGAGTAACCTTAGGTGATGAAATCAAACTTGGATCGATAGTCCTCCTCGATTCTCGACAAACTCAAATCCAACGCTCCCTATGGGTTTAAATGGAACAATCTTACGATTATGAAGATGCCTCGATGAGCCAATTCATCTCAATAATCACACTTAGGTTAAATATCCCAAACAATTAAATTATGCTGTCTTTATCTTTTAAACTACGTTACACTATCCTTTAAAGGGTAGAAATACCCATAATTCCACAAATTGCTTAGCCACAAAACAAAGCGTAGATCCGTGGATCAAACAAAGTATAATGGTTGGAAAACTAACATAACAATATTTTACTTTTCCTTGATTTGGGGGTTAACCCCTGGAATGTTCTTACAAGCCCGCTCACGGTGGCTTTACCAAAAAAGACCAATCCGTGAAAAGTAAAGCACAGGCCATTATTATTGGGGTTAAACTACTCCACCAACCCATTGGTCTCTTCCATAAAAAAATATGGCTTCCTTCCTAAATCCCAAAGGTTTAATTGTTTGGCAAAACCATGATGTAAAGGGCCCTAAAAAAGGGGTTAACAACAACAAAACTGAGACAAAGTTCAAATTCGGGGCACTAAGTTTAACTTTGGTTTCAATTATCCCTAAAAGCCCCGGGCTAAAAACGAGGCCCTAACCAAACCGCATAGGGTTTTCCCTAATTTACTATCCCAAAACCCATAACATCAATAAAGACATTAATAAACAACCACGGGCATCACTTAACCCCATGGACCTTGACACCCGCACAGGTCGCTGATGAAATGTACTCATGTCACCTTTTCTTTTTATCTTTTAATATGCATTTAAGGCGAACATAACAATTTTCCAAATAATAAACGTTATTAGGAAAACAAACACAACGATATTTTACTTCTCACTTGATTAACCCCAGGAATGTTCTTACAAAGCCCGCCTGTGTTTTACTACAAAAAAAAGCTTCGGGGTTAAACTACTCCCATACCATGCCAAAAGCTAGTTTCCAACCCCATAATCAAACACTAACACGCTAAGGGCCTAAAAAGGTTAACAAACAAATGAGACAGTCTATTATTAACTGCCTAAGCCCCCGGGGCCACCCATTTGGGTCCTAATCAGAACATAACATCAACAGACATTATAAACAACGGTCTACCTAAAAACGCTGATGAAATGTATATGTCACATACGTTTAACGAGGATTTTCCATGCGTTAATGCAATCAAAGCGATCTCGATTATAAGGAAAACCGGCATTCCCCATACCATGCCTACTTGCAATATCCCATAATCAAACACCCATCACACGTATTCAATTATTGTATCCCCTCAAATACGTCAAGATCTGGCGGTCTACTGTAAAACCGAGCATCCCATCCCGGCACGGCTTCACAAACGATACGGATGACCCATCGTCAAGCGATACACAAAGAAGACGGCTCCAACGTGTGACCACACGAGCACACAAAGCATTCCGCCAATTATTATCTTCTCAATTAAATTTACGTTCATGAATAGTGCTTTCATATTAATGCCATACAACAATATCACATGGTCACACATACAAATAGTCAATCAATTCTCACAAGCTTCGATATCAAACACGAATATCAACCACCAGGCATCACTAACATTACTTGGCATAACAGAATAAAAAAATTTAATTCCAAAAGTCTCATAAATTTTCCACAGAAACTTTCGATCAAACAATTTGCCATAAAATCAATTCAATACGACAATTCGCGGCAAAATCACCAACATTCAAGCTAGAAATCATAATTTAAAATTATAAATTTTCCCAAATAACAGTAAATTAAATTAGGAATTAATTAATTAATAATATCCGAAAATAATTCAATTTTCCAAAATGTCAAAATATTTTCTCTAATCGTAATAATTCAAATCATTTTCTAAATACGTCAATTTATACGGCAAAATCCAACATTGGCATCATAATCGACGTTAGAAAATTTTCCGAAAATAATAATATTTAATTTTCGGAAATTAATTATTTAATAATAAAATATTAATATTTAAATCCGAAAATAATAAAATAATATTTAATTTCGGAAATATATCTATTTAATAAAATAATCAACAAGAATAATATAATAGATAGTCTATCACCACATCACGATAACTTATCACACGAACGATAACCTATCGCCAAAGATTATCTAATAATCCAGCATTAATTTAATTTAAACCTTAATCAAACTTAATATAAACTACCCTAAGCAAGTTTAACATCCTAAATGAGGGATTAGGGGTTAACTTACTCGGCTAACGCTGGCGACGATGCGAGGACGACGGCGGCGACGAGGGCAGTCCGCGGTGTCCTCGGGTTACTCCGGCTCGGCTCGACGACCGGCGAACGGACGACGAACGAGTGCGGCGAAGGGAGCGGTTGCTGTGGGTGGCTGATCGGGGCTGCTTGGGGCTGGTTCAAGGGCTGAACGGCGGCTAATGGTGATGTCCCGACGACGGGGACAACGGTGGCGGGCGACGGTGGACGGACAGCAGCTGGGCCGGCGAGCAACGCGGCTCGCGCTTGGCCGAGACACGCCAACGACGAGGGCCGAGGACATGGCTGATATGGAGCTACTTGGCCAGAGGAAGGCCGAGATGGCGGTGGGTCGGTGGCGGGGTGAAGCGGCGCTCGGCGGTGGCCGCTTTCGATGGGAAGGGCTGGTCGGCGTGCAGCAGAAGAAGCAAGAAGTAGAATGAAGAAGAAGCACACGCACGACGGAGAAGCAGCGGCCAAGAAGGAAGAGAAGGAAAAGAAAAAATAAATAAAAAAAAGAGAAGAAATGATGGCTTTGGTTGGGAATTGGTGAGAGTCAGAGGGGGAGTGGCTGAGAGTCAAAGGCGTGGGAGGGGTGTTAGCGAGGGAAGGGGGAAAAGAGAGAGGGGAGAGAGGAGAGAGAACGGGGGTGGTCCACGTGATCATCCCCCAAAATATCTTCTACCTTTTTTTTTTTTTATTTTGCAAATTTATCTAATTTTTGTCCTCAAATTTTCACTTCAAAAATCAACAAATCGGATTGAATTTTCCGGATATTACACGCCTGGCCTAGGTCGCGCGACCCCGGCGACGCCCGAGGTCCGGCGACCCTCGGGCGGCGGTCGCCGGGTTGAGCCACCCTCGGTACCCGGTCGTCCGCCGAGAGCTTGATCTACTATTCATGAACAGTGGAAGTTGCATTCAAAACGCAACTTCCCAAAAGACATCCGGAGAGGAGCATTGGCCAAAGGTTCCTTAGGAAAGATTTAAATGCAATCGCATCTCCCAAAGTGAAAAAAAATTACCAAACGCGATTTGCATTTGGCCAAGGGACTTTAAAGCCCAAATGAGCATTCCCAAAGCTCAACCAAACGGGGCCCAACACGAGTTGGAAAAGCAATGTAAGGCGAGAATTATTGGAGAGAGTGAAAAGGGGGTTGGTTTCCACTTTGCTTTGTCTACATCGTGGCTTGACCATCATTACGCGTTTTGTGGACCATCTCTTGAGATCTTTTCCCGCCTGGGGTCAAGCCGTCAAGGCATGTGAACCTTCAAGGAACCTATCCACATAGTGACTATTTGGGGAGCTTGTGTGCGCTACCTTGGTCTAGTGCCTCGACCAGAAGAACTTCACATATATTTTGGGCCTCAACTGCTATATTCTGACGCTTGAATGAACATAACATAAAATAAGAACATGATTTTTCCAGACGAAATAAATTTTGATTGATATTCCGTGCTTGGTTAAGTTTGACACGTAAATTTGATCAAGGAATCCAAAATGGCCGAGGAATCTTGTGAAGAAAATATAGCATTTGATGAAAAAAATACTCATGATTTGCCATGAAAAGAATTGTTAAGGGACTGAGATAGCTAAACTTAAGGGATTTCTCGAAGAGAACAACATATGGGTTAGTCAAAGCAATTGTTCTTCCGGTGGAGCATCCTCATGGATAATATGAAATGGGAAGAATTTGCGAAAGGTAATAAATAGAGCCAAATAAATTTCAAACGGAGGAAGCGAATCATTCCTCAAAAGACATGGTGATGAAAGATTGTCCATTAATGCGAAAGGTAATAAACAGAGCCAAATAAATTTCATCTTTTTGTGTATAACGTGATGAAAGATTGTCCATTAATGTGGGGCTTTTTCGGTGGTTGATCAACTTCTACTGAACATGAGAAAAATTATTATTGGAAATGACATGGTGCCTGCACTGCTGAGATATGGCAAGTAGTGTGGGCTTCTGCACAACAGATAGATGTTCCGGATCGAGACCCTGCGATGGCCACGATGATTGCTGCATGAAGCACGATGCCCGCGTTCAAGTTTTCAGCCGAAAATGAAAACTAAAAATTAAAGAAAGGAACTCGAAAACCCAAACTGAAGTTCTAATGGGCCTCATGGTTAATGACAAATTTTTTTAGTTTTTGTTTTCAATGTAAAGGAAAAATTTTCATTTCCGGTTTTTGTTCCCTTGAACATATGTTTGGCTTGTAGAAATAAGAACTTCAAATAGGAATGTAAATTTAAACCTGTTCGCCGTGTCTTTGCAATCTATCATTATGCACCTTTTCCACCAAAATTTTACCTATTGAGTAGAAATTCGTGGATATCCTCTCTCGATGGGAAGAGCTTATATCCTCCCCCGATGGTGGTGGTTTTCACCCAAAAAACCCTCATGTTCTTCACTCAATCCAGCAGTCATTTCATCTAGTCTCTACCAAGATGCAAATCTCCTGTTTCCTTTTCAACTATGACCCTTTACCCAAAATCCCTACCTACCCCATCTGCCTCCCTGAGCACTGCATTGTCCTTGGACAACATTTTGCCATTACAAAATACTGGGATACGACCCTGGGAATTAATTTGCAAGAGTAACTGCTTCTGCTGTACTTTTTTGGTTGGGAGTAAGTTGTCTGCCTCTCGTGCATCTTCAATGGAAGAATTGGACACCTCATATTCTCGAGTTACTATCCTCCGCAGGAAATTGGGCAATTTTTGGTCAGAAAAAAGAACCCGGCAAAGATAGATGGTATGGTCCTCACTAAGCGAATATGAGAATGTCGTCTAACTATGTCTGGGCAATTGTTCTACAACCCCAATATCAATCTTCAAGCCTTCCAAAAAACTATGAAGAGGGCATGGGGAGTGGATTCAGTTACCTCTGAATATGATCGGCTCGAGAACTTTAGCCTTTACCTTTAAGTCTGCAAATGAAATGAACAGAATCCTCGAGGCAAGGCCTTGGTCTTTCTCTAGCAATCCTTTGGTGCTTAGATAATGGACATTGACTACTTTGCAGCACAGTTACGATTACACACGTTACGATTTATCATCCCGGCGTGCCCCTTGTTGCTGCGCCCCGCACCGCTGTCGAAATCGTCCATTGGTTTCTCCCCACACCTTCCTTCTGCAATGCAGGTGGGGACGCTCCCAAACCCTCCTCCAAAACCACCCTGCAACCGTCCCCTTCATCCGCTCTCCTTCCTCCACCACCATCGCGATCGCGCCCCCGGCGTCGGCTGGTCCCCGTCGGTTGACTCCTTGCGCGGCTCGGCCCTTGCGCGCGCCACTACGGCGTACTGGCATCGTTCATTGTCCAATCATCATCCCCCAAATCGAGAAGGAAAGAAGACAAACCACCCCCCCCGCCCAAAAAAAAAAAAAAAAAAAAAAAGAAAACAACTGAATCAGCCAAGGGGTCACCGATCTGTAGTCACCGGTCTCCAGCTGACGATCAAGGCTCCCCTCACGCTCAACCGAGGCGCGCCGAACGAAACGGCGACGAGCCGGAGCGGCGGAACGGAGGAAGAAGAAGCAGGAGAAAACCGCCGCGATTCAACTGAGCCCGAGTGCCGCGGGAAGCGAATGTGGCAGTCGCCGGAAGCCGAGGACCGGCGCCGGAGCCGCGTCGATAACTGCGGGAGCGGCGGACGGACGGACGCGATCGGAGCTGGGGGGAATCCGGGATCGGCGGCCGATGGTTGAGCTTTCTCTCGAGAATGTCCGAACACTCGAGCGAGAGAAAGAGAGAGAAAGATAGAGCTAGAGAGAGAGAGAGAGAGGGGCAGCAGTGTAAAAACGACGGGATAAATTATTTTGCTTTCCTTTTTTTTTTTGGCGACTCTAGGTTAAACGATTTATGGAAACGAGGAAATTCTCGCGCGGAGCGACGTGGGCCGTAGAAATAAGAATACGGACGGCCGTTCGCGCTCCACGTGTGAATAGGTTCGTATTTTCTGTTTATGGAAATTGAAAAAGAGGGAATCACGTTTTTCGCTTTTTTAATTTCTATTTTCGTTTTTTATTTCCTGTTTTGCCTTGTGGCTCCAGATCGGGAGACGAATCCTGACAGGACCGGGGGGCGGGGTTTAGTAATGCACGGCAGCGAGCGGGGGCGGGATGGGGCGTGGGGCGGCGCACGGTTGTTACAGTGAGGAGCGAATCTGGACCGTTCGATCTAGGAAGGGAGGGCGCGATATTATTCCTTTTTTTTTTGTGTACTTTTTTGGTTTTGTTTTCCCCGTCGCGCGGGGGAGCGACGACTTTGCGTGGCTGCGAGGGAGGGACGGCGACTCTTGACGTCTGCGTTGACTTCTGTGTGTTGGTCAGACAACAAATTTGGTGCGACGAAAAGTAAAGGAAAAGGGTCCAAGCAGAAAAGAAGGTATTGAACAAAGGGGAAACTCCGAGCACAGCCTAATTATAGACAACTAATCGACACAAAAAGTGAAAATACCGTGATTGCTAATGCCCCTTTCTCAGTCGTTTAAATAGAAGTAAAAGCTTTTTCTGACCAAAAAAAAAAAAAAGAAAAAAGCTTTAAGGCATTCACTAGTATCGGACTTGCATTTATCACTTTTCATTTTTCAGTCAACTAAAAAATTTCAGAACGTCCTTACAAAAAAAAAAAAATTTCAGAACGTACCACACAAAATTTATTAAAACATCTACCCGCATGCAGTACGAATTGTTCTTTAGAAATCCTCGATATCTCGTAGAATGAGCATACACACATGTTGAGATTCCTCTCCACCAATAAGTATATGCCCGAAAAAAACACAAGCATAAAGAGAGCAAAATTTAGCCGATGAGTACGAGCAAATTTAATTGATCAATGGAGTACCAACCAATTCCCGATGCCCATTTTGAAAGACTCGAACTTTTTGTAGGAATACGGTCCAAAGCTATCAAACCTCCATCTAACAAGTCATGCAGCGTCTCCACCTTCCAATGGGCCATGGTTGGGTTGAGGCGGAGTTTTTTCTTTCAGTTTCTTTCTTAATCCTTCACCTTTCAACCCTCATCGTTGCCGTCCGCTTCTTTTGTTGGATGAATGTTGCCGCTTCTGCTATTGAAGAGCGAGCAATTGGAGGTCCTTCTGGCAGATGAGAAGCACCATTCTCTTGTCCTCGAGCCCTCTTCTGCTCGTTCTCGAGCTTGGCTCTCTCCTTCTCCATCTGGATTCCATCAACGAATCTTCAGTTCACATATGTCTCCATACTTCTATTCAAGTCTAAAGTAGTGTCAGATTTGAATGAAGAATGACCCAACTCCCTTCATTCACAGTTACCAAGCAATCATTGCATTGGTTGCGTGGCTTTTTCTATTATTATATTTTGCAAATGGGAAAATTAGTCTTTCTATCTCATGAATCAACGTCTCAAAAGAACCTGTTTTCATTACTATGACGGACAACTCCCATTCATAAAGCACAACACAATGCAATTGGCTTAAAGAATATCCTTGTTGCATCCATATCCCAAATATTTGGTTTGGATCTCATACCACTGCCGAAATTATAGTGAAGCTCCTGATCATTTAAAGTATCAGGAGCATGAGAAATTGTCACCACCAGATGAAGAAGGGACAAAATGATGCAAAATCGATACATAAAGACACTAACTGATGGTATGAACATGTGAGATGGATATAGGCATGACGAAAAACAAGAAAGAGCACAACATGATTCCTACTAGATTTCCACCGGACAAGATGTTACTTTTGACAGGATCAAGGCCATGAATCCATCATCAGATTGAGCAATCTATGCATTAGCTTCTCAATTGACAAACAAAGTTGCATATAGATCCATGGAAATTCATCATCTCAACATCGGTGTCTTGGATTTGAGAAAAGTAAAAATGTTATGATGGTGCCTCCGGTGGCTTATCAATCCATGACAGAATAAGTGGACATAAGCTACTAAAAATGCAATCAAAACCACATAGACATGAGTAATTGCCACGATCAATCAATTATTAGAAGTGTTATTCCACATTGGCTAAATAAAGGGTTTCAACGGGGGTTATATATATTGAGTCTACCTCTAACTAATACTTTAAGCTTTTGGGCAAAACTTTTGCTAACAAGTAATGAAGTTTTTCTTTTTTTATTATGCATGAATGAATTGAAAAAAAAAACACATAATAAACATCCTCTGTTCTATGAAATGAACCTTAATAGAACTTGCAGAAAGGTAATACTCTCTGTTTGCATAAGAACATATTCATGTGATGTCAAGGATGAACAGTCTTTCTTTGTGACTGATGATGTATAATGACATGCAATGTACTTCGAACTCATTCTTATCTATTTTCATACACACCAGGATCACAAGCCAGATGATGCTGAAGCATTGCAGTCACTTAGTCAACCAATTTCCCCAAGATTATCTCAAATAAGACAGGAAATAATAAGACATCGACTCAACCCCATACCAAATGAAATTACTAATGTGAAGTAGGTATTCTTAACTAAATATGATACTTTACCTGCTATATTTACAATTACTAGGAAACACGGATAATCTCCAGAACCCAATCTCTGTGGTTCTGCTGCCATGCAAATATTCTTCATAATTCTACATGGGGCATATGTGTTCTCCATCAATCTGGTATTGTCTTTGCGTGAATGATAATGAAAGAACATGATTTCTCTCATCGGACATGCATCAAACTCTTGTGAAAATGATAATAAAAGAACATGACTAGTATCTTCGAAGTCAATTTGCACTCCTAATATTGCCAATGAGCTATTCCAATGCCAAGATTACAATCATAGTTGGAAGTCTTCGCCTCTGCAGCAGTACCAATTAAGCTCGACATAGAATTAAAAATCATATGCACAGCTCCTCCCACTCCATTCTGGTGCCATTAACAGTTGGGTAATAGCCGAGCTCTGAAGATCTTTTGTCCCTACCATCGGCCTAGCCAAAAATGGAGCACATTTCTGGCTAAAACACAGTTATTGCGGGAGTGGCTTTCCAATTTTGTTCAATGGCAGCTGTAACAAATCATTTTGATTTGAGTTCTAGTTCAAGAAAAGATGGCAATAGGAGATCTAGCTCAGCTCTCAACTATTAAAGGACTTAAGCAAATCACCTTTTTAGCCACCCATTGATTACTTGTCATGTTTATCCCAAACACATGAAAGCAATACGGTTGATTTAATACTTCCTCCATACTTCTGGTTTGGATCTTGCACTGTTATCCACAATATAGTGGAAATCCTCTGCTCTTTTTAAGCCTTTGAGGTGTAGACATTGTCAACACCAAACAATGACCGAACTGAAGTAAGAAATTGTGCATGATGTTAAAGTATGATATTGCAAGATGATAATTAAAGGCATGAAGAAAAACAAGGAAAGAGTGGCTTCATGATTTGTACCAGGTTCCGACCGCTGATGATAATACTGTCAGCCTGATCAAGGCCATGTATCTGCCTTCAGAGAGAGCAATCTTCACATTGGCATATTAAACTATAAATAAAGTTTAATAAAGATCCATGGAGATTCATCATCTTGACATTAGCGCCCTGGCTTTGAGAAAATGCAGAACACGTTTTATGGTACCTTCACTGCTACTGCCATGAGCAAGTAACGAGTTAATAAAATGCAATCAAGATCACATATGCATGAGGAGTTTCTAGAATCCATCGAATAGTGAACTTCTCTACATCATAGAAGTTGGAGAGAAGTATTACTTTATTTACACAAGCGCAGATTGATACCATGTCGAGAATGAAAAATTCTCATACTATTTGACTAAAGACATCAAATATCCTTTTGCAGGCATTCTGACCTTTTTTATCCATATCATGATCACGAGCCAAATAAAACTGAAGCATTGCAATTACTTTGCTCAAACAACTTCCTCCGGTTGCTGGATTTAAGACAAGAAAATAATATCGTATCAAAGAAAAGCCCCGTCCAAACTGAAAATACTAATGGAAGTAGATAATCTCCACAGAAAATGGTATTATACCTGTTATATTTTTTGTTTAGTAGGAGATGTTAGCGATCTCCAAAATCAGATCCTTTTCTTTCTCAATTCTCTCCATTTTCTTTCTACACGAGCTCTCAGTTTAAGAGGGAGCCGAGCATCTCTTTTTGCAGGCGAATCGGAGAGAGACTGCACGATGGAACAATGCAGCACCGGCGATCGAGGGCACAGCACAATCGTGGACCAACCTTCTTGCCCAACATGAGAAAAGAAAAATGTTGAAAAGCTAAGGAATAGACAATAAGTTGGCGAAAGCAGTCTCCACCCCTGCATCAAACACAACCCATTCTTCAACACCTTTTTGTGAACTGAAATCTTCAGGTAACTTAAAAGAAAAGCCACTTCATCATTATTTCATTCACCTCTCAGACTCAAATTTCGCATCGGTACAGGCAACAGTCGACTAGCATAGAGTTTGTAACCTTCAAAAAGCAAGACCATCACATTATAGAGGTTTGAAGCAAGACCATCAACAGTCGACTAGCATAGACTAGCATAGACTTTGTCAGCAAGACAATAATTATTTTGCTATAATTAGCCAAAAAATGCAAAGTTTTATGTTTTGTGAAGGTTTGAAGCACTGAGCATTGAACAAAAGACACATTGCAAATGCTAAAAACAATAGTATATATGAAAGTTAAAAAGCAAAAGTTCTTCCAAACACACCACAATGTCAAAGCTCGATAAGGAGTGATTCCATTCAACTAGAAAGCTAGCAAAGAAGAAGTAAGGAAAAAATGAACAAGCTATATCACCATCACAACAATTCAGACACTAGCATCCTTTTCCATGTGAAATTAGAAGCCTTCAACACCATTTCACTTCGGTATTAGCTAAACTGGGATGAGTAAGGACATCCTTGGAGAATCTCATGAGAAGGAATTTCCACATACTCATGGACAAAATGCTACTTTGGATCATAGTTACAAACAAAGTTTGGTCATTTCTTCATCAGCTTCCTCATCAACCTCATCAGCTTCCACATTGGATTCCTCATCAACCTCGTTGGCTTTCTCATCAAACTCGTAGTTGAATTCCTCATCGGGTGGGTGGTAAAAAGTCTGGTAATTTCTTGAGTGACTCGCACCCATCCCTTTCAAAGATCTCCAGGGATTTACTAGGGCAGCGAATTTCAACTAAGCTTTTGCAATTCTCAACAAGCAACTCCTTCAGATGCTCTGACTTTGAAAGGTCTAGTACTTGAATGTGCTTGCGCCCAGAGATATTCAACTCTTCCAGGGATCCCAATTTTTCAAGGCCTCCTACTGCATGGAGATTATCTTCTTCAAAAAGGTAATACCCTAGGTCCAACACTCTTAGGGATTTCAAAGCTTCCAATCCATCCAATTCCTTCAGCCCATAGCATTCCAAGAGCACTAATTCCAACAAAAATTCCAAATCGGAAAGATTTGGCAACCTTTCCAATTTGGGGCATTCCCAAACGATAAGCCTCTGTATGCAGGAGGGAAGCTCTGGGATGCTTTGAAGAGACGTGCAAGACCAAAGCCAGAGATCCTTTAGATGCTTGAGGTGAGAGAGCGATGGTAGCTCATTGCTCCGACAGGTAAGACGCAGGAGTGATAGGCTAACAGGAGGTTTTGGGAGTGACCGAAGCTCTCGACAGTTAAGTAAATTGAGGTGTTCGAGAGAAGAAAGCTCGCTGATATTTTCTGGCAAGCGAAAAATTTTTGTATCCCATAAAACAAGGGTCTTTAGAGAAGACAATCCACCTTTATCAACATGAATTTCTCCTTCCAGGTCACCGCAGAAGTCGGCAATTAATTCTTGGAGGCTTTGCAGTTTTCCAATAGAGCTTGGTAACCTTTTTATCGGACTCCAAGAAATTCTTAGAATTTTCAATTTATTCAATTCTCTAATAGATTCGGGTAATTCTGTAATACTTGTATTTGACAAGTTCAGCTCAACCAACTCTCCCAACTTCCCAATTGAAGAAGGAATCTGTTGCAACGCCTTGCAATGTTCTAACGACAAACTTACAAGGTGCTTGACATCTCCAATGGAAGGGTGGATTTCCATCAAACAAGCACAGTTTTTTAGGATTAGCATCTCTAAATTTTTAAATGCAGAGAGATTAGGGGTGCTCTTCAATCCTAAGCACTGTGAAAGATTGAGAACTTTCAAACTCTCCATCTACAAGAAAGAAACATGTTCCAAGATCATTTGTTAGAAAATAGAATGATTTACCATCAAATGTAACAAAAGAGAAAGCCTTTTTCATCTTTACCTTAATTGAACTCCATCCTTTCCAATTTTCACTAATATAGTTTCCACTATATGATAAATCAAGTATGACCAATTTCTTCAAATGAACATTGGTTGCCTCGAAAGAGTCAAGACAACTCTCCCACTTTAGCCATCTTAATTCAGAAAGTGATTCTTTGAAATCTCCAGCAAAACCCATGGCCCTCAAATGAAGGAACTTCAGGTTAGGCATTCTTTTGAAGCTCTCTCGCTTTATGAACTCTCTGGAGCCCCTTTTGTCCAGACGTAGTGCCTCGATATTTTCATTTTCCTTCTACAAAAAATAAAATAAAATAAAATTGAGGATTGTAAATACCATCCAACCTCCTTTTGTTAGTATACTCTGCATGGTATTGTGGCGATCCATTTTGTCTACACTTGTAGGAAAAAAGAAATATATGTTATCTTTTATAATTACATGATCATGTAATACATCAATTTTCACTCGTATGCCCCAATTTTGATGTTTTATGTGAAATTCATATATGAAGTTAGTCTAGTTCTCTTATAAATTTTGAAATTAAATTTTGTTAATTCGTAGTATTGACGACTAACTAAATATGGTGTCCCTTTGACATATGCGAGAAATGTTGCACGTTTCAAAAACAAAAAGTACCTAATCAAACTTATGCATTCATAAAGCATGACAACTCATTCCCTTCCCGTTCATAAAATATTTTGGGTTTTGGCATATGGCTGGATGGAAACAAGAATTTGGTCTATTGAAATGGAGTTTTCGATTTTGGATGTTCAAGCTCAAAGTCAACAACTAATCCTAAGACAAGGGAGAAATTGTCTAATCAATCCTAAACTTATCAATTTTGCGATTTAGTCTTTAGACCTTTCCGTGAAATTTCAATCTAGTCATCCCAGTTAATTTTTACCGGAAATCATTAACATGATAGTGTGCTATGTAAGACGGTCACAAATGATAGGGTCGTCTGTGATTTTCGGCGAAAATTGATTGGAATGATTACATTGAAATTTCGCGCAAAGGTTTATGCCTAAATTAGCAAAATTGATAAGTTCATATCTGAATGAACATCCGCGCAATAGATTTAGGATTGATTAGGTAATTATCCCCTAAGATGAGCGCTATTCAATTAATCATCATTGAATTTTCCCTAAGCAATCATAAAATTGGGCCTAATCTTAAGAATTTGGTCGTGCATTTTTGCATTCACACGTTCATATAAAAATATATAAATTAGTAAATTAACATTAGCAATTATTATCGTTTTCTTCTTTTTGCATTCTCTCATTTATTTTTTTCTCCACCAGTTATCTTATTTGATAAGTTAATTATATATTTTTTCTCCGCTAATATCTAACAATAAATTTTTGTCTCTTCTCTTTGTCCGTGTGCGCATGCGTGAAGGCACAATTATACTTACCAAGAAGGCTCGTTCGTTATAGAATAGAGGTGGATATCATATTACACTAAAGGCTAATATGAGAGAATACAATTTCTTTCTCCTTTCACTATTCCGTCACGTACTTCCTACAATCATTTACTTTCTTAATTTCGATCTTTGCTTTTTCAGTTTTTTGTTGAAAATTACTTTGTTTGAATACCTAGAAAATCATTTGTCAGTTGTTATTTAGTTTCTTTTGTCGTAATTTACTGTTACTTAATTTTGCACAATGTTGAATTATGTGCTGAAAATACCTATGATTAGAACCAAGCATAGCACCGGTACGAACACTAGGACTTATTATGAAAACTGAGTAGAATAGCCTATCAAAATCATTTGAGTCTTCATCTTTCATATGAATATGATTGATCCATGATACGCATGCAGAGCTCACAATTAAAACTAAGAAAACGCTAATTATGCCACTTCCTTTATAATTAAGGTATCTTGAACAATCTTCCAACATTCTTTTCATGTAATTTGATAATTTGACTATAAGTTGGTATAGGCGACAATAAAAGAAAAGCCAAAGTCGCAATAGAGAATTTGAATTATTTTTCAAGTTATCAACTGACCCAACCATGTTAATAACATAATTATGCATTTCTAGATTACTCGAAAATTTGATATATTTAAAGGCACTTCTTCAATTTTGTTATTAACATTCACCGAGTAATGCAATTTAAACTAAATCTTTAAATTTCTTCGTATTAAGTACATGTGCCTCTGCATTTACATTATCGTATTGGATTTACATTGTGAACATGCATCATAAATCCTACAAAACAATTGTGTAAATTCATCAGACATATAAAACCACTGGACAACATCTTATTACTACCTTCAACCAAAAAAAAAAAAAAAATTTACGTTGATAGCCAATAGTTGAGATGCAAATAATTTAACTGAAATCTTTCTTTTTGTTGATAAAATGTAGACCTTGCACACGAGCACATTGCACGTATTCACTGTTGGAAATTGAAGATAGAATAATTTATTTGATTCTGAGAGAAGGAGACTATCACATATATCATACAAAAGTAAATTTTCAAGAGTGAAAAAGGTGGATAACATGTGATCCATGTATTTATCCTTACACCAATGTCCTCCCAAAATATATTACTGATATATTTTGGGAAGATAGAATCAAAGACAACAAAGTAATGATCAACAGTAAAGCTATTGTCGTTTGGTTGAATAACATAAATCAATCGGCATGAAGTTATAATGACTCTCGCGATATAGGGTATGATGAACTGGATTTACAAGTGGCATAAGGTAAATTTTCAAACCAGTGTGATGCTCGGTCTTCAACAAGTAATATAGTAAGAAGCAGTGATAAATCTGCTAGAAAACGATGTTAAAACGACAAAAGAGCAAAATCCTCTTCTGAGCCTCGTAATCACGAGTGCAAACTTTTCATGGACTAAAGGCCGAAATTGGATGTAGCTTTTACCAAGAAAATGCTAACAATATGTTTAGAATGGTCACAGACGTAGAGAAAAAGAAAAATAACAATAATGATTTGAGGGACTAACATTAGAGAACATGGGTGAGGCCAAAAGGAGACATAATTGTTACCTTGCGTTCAAGAACTTTCATGGCTTCCTCGTCCCATAGCCTGCTGCATTTCCACGGCTTCTCATCTACTAGACGGGCGATAACTCTACCTAGATCTCTTAATTGATCATGCATTATGAACTCATTGTTATCATTGCACTTTATTAACATACGTTGAGTCATTTTTTCCAATGCAGTTAGCGGATATAATTCAAGATCATCCCACATGTAGATGGCGAATCTTTTATCAGTTCCAATGAAGAAACATGCTATGTCAAGAAAGATTCGTTGTTCGTTGGGTTCTAATGCATCATAACTTATCCTCAACTTTTGTTGTACTGTCATATCGGGTGCCTTTGTGAATTTCTTCAGCATTTCTCTCCATTTTCTTTCATCTTCTTCTCCTTTGAGGAGTGAACCTATAACCATGAGAGCTAAGGGAAGCCCTCCTGTGGTGGCAACAATATCAGTACAGATAGTCGCGAGTTCTTTGGAAGGTTGTTCCCCTTCAAATGCATATCTACTAAACAGAAGCAAAGAGTCCTCGCGATTCAGTTCTTTGAGTTCATACTCATATTCAGACTTCAAGAGGTCCTTATCTCGACTTGTGACAATGACCCTACTTCCTGACATGAAACTACAACCTCCAATCAATTTATCGAGGTGGTGTCGACAATCCACATCATCAATAAGAAGAAGTACCTTCTTTTCTGTGCAACGGGATCGGATCGTATTTATTCCTATATCATGATTTGGCACTTGATAGTCATGAAGTTTTAATACATCTGAGATCAATCGAGATTGCACATGCTCGATACCTTTGTCATTAATTGTTTCTCTAACATCCTTGAGAAAGCTCCGACACTCGAATTTGTTAAAAAGCTTGTTATAGATAACCGTAGCCAAAGTTGTCTTACCAATGCCGCCGATCCCATAAATCCCAATAATACGAGTGTCTGGACGATCAGTATCCATCAATTTCATAACATCAGCCACACCATCATCAATTCCAACCAAGTTCACAGGAAGACATGGTTTAAAATCATGTTGCTGGTCTCGCATTATTATTTCTACGAGTTTATTTACTAATTCCGCTTCATGCCTGTCAAACGACACAACACATGACAACTTATTAATGGCTCCACAAAACAAGGATTAAGGATGATAAATAGAAAAATTCTTCTTTCGACGAGGATCCATTAAAAGAAGTTAAACGACGTACCCATCAGCAAATTTCCCTGATTCAAATACTCTAGAATCAACTGCTTTTCTGAGCGCTTCCGGTCCTCGTTGCTTGACATCCTCCTCAAAACGATGCATTCTGTCATTGAAGGCCTTTCCAAATTTTCCCTGCATGCGTTTCACATCCTTGGGTTCCACTCCGTAAAGCACGGGTAGGACTATTTGTCCTCTGCTTTCCTTGCACTCCATAATATGAACGAGTTCGCGGAGGCACCATTCGCTTGTAGCATAATTTTCTGAGATGATTGGGATTGAAACTTTAGAGTGCTCGATTGCACTGAGAAGATTATCAGCAATTGGCTCACCATAGCGGAGGTTCTCATCATCTCTGAACACGAAGTTTGGACGGTGCAAGCCCACTTCTACGAGTCTATGGTAGAGGTGATCGGTGAAGGTTTTGCGAGTATCGGAACCTCTAAAGCTCAGGAATACGTAGTAATTGTTTCCTATCGCAGAGGTGGACGAAGCAGATGGGTCAGAATTCGCTCCGTACGCCAACGGCACGTGGATCTTCTCCGATGAGTCCGAAGAGGGAAGAAGAAGAGGCGATTCGCTCACGCGCTCGGGCTGTAAATCAGACCTTTCTTCGAGGACGTCAGTTTTTGGTCGCTTCGACATGGTCGGAGTCGAAGCAGCTTGGGTGAGTTCAGCTCGCTTGAGTTGTCGTGTCGAGGGATGGTCTTCCATTGCAGCGCACGACTCTCTCTCTCTCTCTCTCTCTCTCTCTCTGAGACTCACAGAGGTGGATGAAGCAGGGGCTTTAGCGTGGGTGAGAACAGAGGCTTGCTTGTCAACCAGGAGGATGGCTCTGTTCGGGCTGCTAGGTTTGAGCTGTGGGTAGGAAGCGTCGCTGGTAAAGAGGCAAAAGTGAAAGCAGGAGGCGAGACCTCATTATTCAACTTTTATGGACATTTTATTATTATTCTCTCCAAATACGTTTGTGGTTTTATATATCGTATTCTCGGTTGTTGGAGTTTGCGTCGTGCACACGCTTGTTCTTTTTTCCTTTTTTTAATGCTAGGGGTGTCTATTATGCACGCGCTTTTTAATTGAGTAAAAATAATTCCTTTCACAGCTTTTGATTGATTCTTCCATTCGTTATTTTAAAGCATGATAATTATTTTATTTCTAGCTAAATTTTTTTTTCTTTCAGAAACATATTTGGAACAAAAATCAGTTTTATAATGCAATTTCGTTTTTATATTTCTAGAACAAATTAATTTTCTCACTCTATATTTCTCGAATAGAAATGGGGAATAAAAATCTTTCTCATTGCTCGCCTCCCTACTAATCGATCGCCCACCCACTACCTGCTGTCAAAAAAGGAGAAATTTTGTGCCGATAACGAATTCCTATTTCGAGAATAAAAATTTTGTATCCTTATCAAATGCATATTTTTACTTAGAAACTCGTCTAGGAAATATAAATTATGTCCAGAAATTGAATGATTATTATTCACGCCCCAAGTAACCATTCTTGTTCACCTCTACCAGTCTTTCTCCCTGCGCGTACTTACATATTTTCTTTAACTTTTGGCCTAAATGTTCCTAGTAATTTTGGTTTTTTAACTTTTTTTTATATAGTAGATAATATATATAACAGTGATATACAGTTTAATTGTGATTCCTGCCAAGAAAAAATTAACGAAAGGGTCTGATCAATTAACGAGCTTGAAGAGACCAGATGATGATGATTCGTAAGATTCGAAATAAAGACGACAGAGGACGGAGACCTTGTTGAACTGGAACCACTCGAAATAGGGACGGTCGAAGATGCCCTTGACGTTGGACTTCCCCTGTGCGGGGAAAGGGCCGTCAGGGAAGACGAGGTCGACACCGCGGAGGACGGAGTCGGGCCACTTGAGGACCTGCTTCTTTAGGATTTCCCCGCTGGTCCTGAAGCCATGGAGGCCGCATGCCGCTCATTATCCGGCTTGCACATGAGTGTGGTGATAAAATATTATCCCACATCGTTTGACAATAAGTTTTAATATTCTTTATATTTACGTGGTCTTTCTCCACTTAACAATTTAAGTTTTTGAGTTGGACATTCTAATTAATACGGTCACTGACCAAATCCTGATGCAATTATTATGAATTGATATAATTGATGTCATTAGATAAATAAAGTGGTTAATTGACTTGGACTTAGCAAAGTGCGAAGTCGTTGGCCCCAAGCCGGCCGTTCCTTTTCGCTTCTAGTTGTCTTCCTCAACGCGTGCATAGTCGTTGCCTTCTAGGCATCATCTGGTGAATGGACTGCAAAGATATGAGCTGATTTTGTTCTTATTTTATTTAGTCCGTGCTAGAGACGGAAGGATCGCTTATCGTTTAAATTGGGTTAGTCTCTTTTGGCCGCAACATTTATATAATATCCAAAAGCAAGGGAAAAACAAGAAAGAAAAGGACGTAGTAGCTACATTGCCACTTCAATTACATTACCATTGTACTGGCCTGTAGACTCGTGATTTGCACAGGAAAAATACTTGTGAAATAGATTACATGAAATTTTTATTCTAGGATTCTTGATCATCATGAGAGTAAGAGATTTTTTGTAATATTAGAAGTAATTACATGCCCCGTTGAACTAAAAGGGAAAAGAATGTTTTTCAAAAAAGAGTTAAGATAAATATCACTCGAGGAAAATTCTCTTGAGAGGGCCGGAGACATAGTCCATGACAACTATTCGACACCAAAGAAGCTCGATTGCACCAACCGATTCGTTTTGGTAACTATGTGGCACCCTCTACTCCATGCTCTTGTTCATCCAATTGATTGGAACGTGCTTAATTTGGCGATTTTCATCTTGTTCCTGCTCTCCATCGCAAATTTCAGCACCTAATTTTGCTCCACTTCCTCCGTTGAAGAACCCAACAACTCCAGGGTTTGAAGGAGAAAACAAATTTAGCTCCAATTCATTAATTTGTGGGCAAATAACACACATAAACGATGTTGTTCAGCAATAATATTACTGACTTCATTTTATCAGTGAGTCACGTCAGATAGTTTATATCAAAATAATGCCCGTTAGATTTTTTTTGCCACACAAAACGCCAATGGCTCTAGAGTGATCAATTTTTCACATGACACTCAAGTAATTGAGAAGATAATTGCGTTATTGCAGTGAGCACCATAAAAAAGTTAAAGACAATGGTGATATTTTTTTTCCAGATTCATAACCGAAGGCATCAAACATCTCCAACTTCTTCAAAGAACCTTTTTTTTTTTATTCCATAACCAATCGACCTATTGAAAGGTGAGGTGACACATGCCGTAATATCGAATGCTAGGATTGCCTTTTGCAGGCTGCTTTTTTTTTTTTAATTTTAGAAATTTCCTCACTAGTGCTTTTTTTTATTTGTCATGGACTTTCATTGTTTTCTCTGACGTTGTCAAGGGAAGATTTATATACAATAATTTCATTGATCGATGATTTTCAATGGACCAAGCAACAAAAAAAGATGTCACAAAAAAAATTGATCTACCTGCAATGAAGTAAGAGCGTGCCGGCCGAAAGGGCAAAAGGGAAAGTGATAATTGGCTAGCGTAATGTCGATATTGCCCATGACTACGGAACTTGAGGATTGACGACCGGCTATATGTTTAGCCTTGGTTCAGGAGCCAATCTCTTAAGTCTTGGTGTGGCAAAAGTCAGGCTATATTTTCTGGGCCTCAGCGACAGGTCGATTAACAGATATTGCCCACTAGGAACTGAGGCTCCAGTTCGCCATCTCTTAAGTCTTGGTGTGGCAAAAGTTAGGCTATATTTTCTGGGCCTCAGCAACAGGTCGATTACCGGCCACAGGTGAGGCTCCAGTTCATCAGCCTATGGTGACTGACTGGCGGTTGTTGAAGGAAAAGACAAAGACAAAAAAAAATCATAAAAATATTCGATGCGAACAATTCTAGAAAGTATTTTTACCTCGTTGGATTTATGAATTCACTTTCTTAAATTTATTTGTGAATGTTTTTGTTGATCGGAAAAGTGTTTTCGGTTGACTAGTCATTTTCCAAGAATCAAATGGGTGAAAGTCTGAAAAATCAATTCTTGTACTTCCCTCCAAACAAACACACCCTTAATATCTCTGCTCTTGCAAAATAGTAATTTCAAATTGATATAAAGGAAATACACTATTTCTTTGATTGATTGTTGAAGTATAACCTCAATATAATTAACTGACAAAGAACCAAGTGACTCTCATGTCTAATTAGATGTGACTTAGTAATTTATGTTTGAGAGTAAGTTGAGTTAGGTGAAAAACAAGAGAAAAATACAAGTGTTCAAACACATTCTTAAAAATAATGGATGCATAATTGCATATGGAGTACAAAAAGGGGCATTTTCAAAATTGGTCCCCTCAACCTTTTTAGAATCTTTTACGTTTGGATGCCCCTTCATCGGGCTTTTTACTTAAAAACTCTCGAGTTTAAATAAAATGGATGGCATTTTCGACCTAAAAAAAATTTGTCCCCATACTCTTGATGCAAGTTCAATTTGATCGTAGAACTTTAATTTTGGTTAATTGTCGGATCAATTTAATTCCTCCAATTAACTTGGTCATGTTGGATTGGGCTGTCAGAAGCCACATCAGCAAAATCTAGAAAAAAGAATGAAAAGGAAGAAGATACAAACCAAAGGGTGAGAGAAATGGGGGAGGGAGAGGGAAGTGAGCGATGGCAGCATAGATAATTTAAGAGTAATTTGATCTTAAAATTTATTGTACTATGTATGTGAAGAAGTGAGGGAAGAAAAGGGTGATTTCCAGTTTTAAATTTTTGCGCTTCTGTAAATTTTGCGATAATCATATTGAATTTTATAAAACACGAAATATTATTAAAATTTAGGAGTAAAATTCATATAAATAGATGAAATAGGCCCGAGCGATGTTCGGCAAGATATTTATAATTTGTCCGCATGGAAAACTTCCCCGTTTACTACAAAACGGAACGCCGTACATCAAACCCCCTTTGGTTTGAATGCTGAATTGCTTGGTTCATTTGACTATTTTTTTTGTTTAATTTGACTTTAGTTGGCTCTTGAGATCCGTTTAGTTGCCTGTATGAAACCCTTTGGAAGATAAAACAATCTATTGTTCACATGGGTGGTATACCAGTGGGGATAATACTCAAGGGAAGGAATAGATAATATCACGATAATAACTGGGCATTGTTTGATTGTCGTTGAAATGATTTGCTAAATCTAGAAATAATTTCATTGAGATTATTTATTCATTTACACCAAAGTTTGCAGAAATAAATATCGGTAGTTTAATGGAACGATTACAATGGTGTTAATAATTGAATAAATATTGGTAATTTCACATAGGATGATAAGCGTGGCATTACTCTCGGCACATTAACAAACAATGGAATGAGGAGAAAAAAAATTATTCCTATTTTCTCCATGAATTTCATCTGCTCATAACAAATCTTGAAACACTTTGGTTCCATTTGTTTCTCCACAAAATTGTTTTTTTCTTTTTGTTATGCACGAATGAATGAAAGAAACACATAAAAAAAACATCCTGTGCTCTAGGTAACCAACCTTAATAGGACATGGGAAAAGGTAATACTATGTTTGCATAAGAACATATTCATATCATCTCAAGGATGAAGAGTCTTCAATTGACAAATAATGACATGCCATCTACTTCGAAGGCATTCTAGTCTATTTTCATTCCCACTAGCATCACAAGCCAGAGATTTTGAACCATTGCATTCACTTAGTCGACTAATTTCCCCTAGATTCCTTGAAATAAGACAGAAAACACAACCCCATGCCAACCTGAAATTACTAATGTGAAGTAGGTACTCTCTACTGAATATGATACTTTACCTGCTATATTTACATTTACTAGGAAATGCGGATGATCTCCTTAATCTGATCTCTGTCGGGCTGCCATCATGCAAATATTCTTCATACTTCTACATAAGGCATATGTGTTTTCCATCATTATGGTATTCTTCGTGTAAATGACAATAAAAGAACATGACTAGTATCTTCCAAGTCAATTTGCACTCCTAATATTGCCAATGAACTAATCCTATGTCTACATTACGATTTGTAGTTGGAAGTCCTTGCTTTTGATGCAGTATAAATTAAGCTCTCCACAAAAGTAAAAATCATATGCATAGCTCCTCCCACTTCATTTCAGTGCCATAAACAGCTGGGTGATACCCAAGTCCTGAAGAATTTTTGTTCTTGCCATCGGCCTAGCCAAAAATGGTACCACAACTGCTCATTGCAGAAGTGAATCTCCAATTCTGTTTTGCAGCAGCTGTAACAGAACATTCTGATTTGAGCCGTCATTCAAAAAAAGATGGCATTAACAGATTTAGATCAGCTCTCAAATATTGTAGGACTTAAACAAATCACCTTTCTAGCTACCCATTGATTACTTGTCATGTTTATCCAAAAAAACATGAAAGCGACACCGTTGATTTAAGGACATCCTTCATACTTCTGGTTTGGATCTCACATCGTTATCCACAATACAGTGAAAATCCTCTGTTTGTTTAAAGCCTCTGAGGTGTAGACGTTGTCATCATCAAACAATGACCGAACTAAAGTAAGGAATTGCGAATGATGTAAGGGTAAGAATTTGCAAGATGATTAATAAAGGCATGAAGTAATACAAGGAAAGAGTGACTACATGATTTTGTACCAGGTTTCCACTATTGATGATAATACTTTCAGCCTGATCAAGGCCATATATCTGCCTTTAGAGAGAGCAATCTTCACATTGGCATATTAAGTGACAAGCAAAGTTTGATACTAATCCATGGAGATTCATCATCTTGACATTAGTGCCCTAGCTTTGAGAAAATGCTGAACACATTTATGGTACCTTCACTGCCTACTTCCATGACCAAATAACGAATTAATAAAATGCAATCAAGATCACATACGCATGAGCAGTTTCCAAAATCCATCAGATAGTGAATTTCTCTACTTCATAGAAGATAAAGAGAAGTATTACTTTATTCACACAAGCGCAGAATGCTATCACGTTGAGAATGAAGAATCTCGTACTGTGATGGACAGCTCCCATTCATAAAGCACGACACAATGCAATCGGTTTAAAGAACATCCCTGTCGCATCCATATCCCAGATATTTGGTTGGAATATCCCACAACTGCCTAAATTCTAGTGAAGCTCCTGGTCATTTGAAGCATCATAGGCACGAGAAATTGTCATCACCAAATGAAGAACGAACAGATGGATGCAAATTCGATACGTGAAGACACTAATTGATGGTACAAACATGTGAAATGGATATAAGAAAGAGCATAACATGATTCCTACCAGATTTTCCACCGTAGAGGATGTTACTTATGACAGGATCAAGGCCATGAATCCATCATCAGATTGTGCAATCTATGTATTAACATCTCAAATGACAAACAAAGTTGCATATAGATCCATGGAAATTCATCATCTCAACATCGGTGTCCTGGATTTGAGAAAAGTAAAAATGTTATGATGGTGCCTCCAGTGGCTTATTAATCCATGACAGAATAAGTGGACAAAAGCCACTAAAAATGCAATCAAAACCACTTAGACATGAGTAGTTGCCATGATCAATCAATTATTAGAAGTGTTATTCCGCATTGGTTAAATAAAGGGTTTCAACAGGGGTTATATACATTGAGTCTACCTCAGACTAATACTTTAAGCTTTTGGGGTTAACTTTTGATAACAAGTAATGAAGTTCTTTTTTATTATGTATGAATGAATGAAAAAAAAAACACATAATAAACATCCTTTGTTCTAGGAAACAAACCTTAATAGAACTTGGAAAAAGGTAATACTCTTTGTTTGCGTAAGAACATATTCATGTCATGTCAAGAATAAAGAGTCTTTCTTTGTGATTGATGACGTATGATGACATGCAATGTACTTCAAACGCATTCTTATCTATTTTCATTCCCACCAGGATCACAAGCCAGATGATGCTGAAGCATTGCATTCACTTAGTCGACCAATTTCCCCAAGATTACTTGAAATAAGACAAAAAAAAATAAGACATCGACACAACCCCATGCCAAACTGAAATTACTAATGTGAAGTAGGCACTCTTAACTGAATATGATACTTTACCTACTATATTTACAATTACTAGGAAACACGGATGACCTCCAAAACCCGATTTCTATCGTGCTGCTGTCATGCAAATATTCTTCATAATTCTACATGGGGCATATGTGCTTGCCACCATTCGAGTATTCTCTTTGCGTGAATGATAATGAAAGAGCATGATTTCTCTCATCAGGATTTAGAGACATGCATCAAACTTTTGTGAAAATGATAATAAAAGAACATGACCAGTATCTTCCAAGTCAATTTGCACTCCTAATATTGCCAATGAGCTATTCCAATGTCAAAATTATAGTCACAGTTGGAAGTCCTCGCTTCTGATGTAGTACCAATTAAGCTCTCCACAGAATTAAAAATCATATGCACAGCTCCTCCCACTTCATTTCGGTGCCATTAACAGCTAGGTAATATCCAAGCTCAAGATTTTTAGTCCCCGCCATTAGGCTAGCAAAAATGGTCCACATTTTTGGTTGAAACCACACTTTATTGCAGGAGTGGCTTTCCAATTCCGTTCAAAGAGGCAGCTGTAACAAAACATTTTGATTTGAGTTCAAGTTCAAGAAAAGATGGCAATAAGAGATCAAGATCAGCTCTCAAATATTAAAGGACTTAAGCAAATCACCTTTCTAGCCACCCATCGATTACTTGTCAAGTTTATCCCAAAAACATGAAAGCAATACGGTTGATTTAAGACTTCTTCCATACTTCTGGTTTGGATCTCATACTGTTATCCACAATATAGTGGAAATCCTTTGTTCTTTTTAAGCATCTGGGGTGTAGGCATTGTCATCGCCAAACAATGACCAAACTGAAGTAAGAAATTGTGCATGATGTTAAGGTATGAATTTGCTAGATGATAATTAAAGGCATGAAGAAAAACAAGGAAAGAGTGGCTTCATGATTGGTATCGGGTTTCGACTGTTGATGATAATAATTTCAGCTTGATCAAGGCCATGTATCTGCCTTCAGAGATAGCAATCTTCACATTGGCATATTAAGCTACAAACGAAGTTTGATACAGATCCATGGAGATTCATCATCTTGACATTAGTACCCTGGCTTTGTGAAAATGCAGAACACGTTTTTTGGTACCTTCACCGCCTACTACCATGACCAAATAACGAGTTAATAAAATGCAATCAAGATCACATATGCATGAGCAGTTTCCAGAATCCAATGGATGGTGAATTTCTCTACTTCATAGAAGTTGGAGAGAAGTATTACTTTATCTAAACAAGGGCAGATTGATACCATGTCAAGAATGAAGAATCTCGTACTATTTGACTGACATCAAATATCATTTTGGAGGCAATCTAATCTTTTTTATTCATATCATGATCACAAGCCAAATAAAACTCAAGCATTACAATTACTTTGCTCAAACAACTTCCTCCAGTTGCTAGAATTAAGACAGGAAAATTATAACGTGTCAAAGAAAAGCTCCGTCCAAACAGAAGATACTATGAGAGCAGGTAATCTCCACAAAGAACGGCACTATACCTGCTATACTTTTTGTTTAGTAGGAAACATTAGCGATCTCCAAAATCAGATCTTTTTCTCTCTCTTCTCTCCATTTTCTTTCTACATGAGCTCACAGTTTAAGATGGAGCCAAGCGTCTCTTTTTTCTCCCCTTAAGCCCACGTCTACTTCCCTCGTTTAGTTGACTTTTCAACCTTCTCCGTTGTTTTTTTTTTTTTTTTTTACAGCCCCAGAATTTTTTTTTTTTGTGGTCAAATCCCAAGTATTACAGTAACTTCATAACAATAAGTCAATTACAACATACTGCACCAAACTACTATGGATAAAAATTGACACCAATATCAGTAACTCATCTAACAACCGGCGTGCTTCAACTTTTAAACTTGCGGATGAACACCTGAAACAACCTTTTATGTATTAACGTAAAGATGGAGTACACTCGTTCAACAAAAGGGATTTGAACAATGACACATAATTATGTGCAACAATCAAATTGGACAAAACAAATGTCGCTTATTTTATGGTGGCAACATCTAAAGCCTTCCACGAAGATTGATCTTTCTTCCTTACCATTCCACAATCAAGCTTCCCAAACAACACAGATGGAGTTTTTGCAGGCGAATCGGGGACAGACTCCATGACGGAACAATGCAGCACCAACGATCGAGGGCACGGCTTAATCGTGGACCAACCTTCTTGCCCAACATGAGAAAAGAAAGGCGTTGAAAAGCCTAAGGAACAGACAATAAGTTGACCAAAGCAGTCTCCACCCCTGCATCAAACATAACCCATTCCAGCTAGAGATGCAATCCGCAAATTCATAGTTGAAGCGGCCAACGACCAGATATTTCTCAAGTACAACTCAACGTCATTCTTCAACACCTTTTTGTGAACCGAAATCTTCAAGTAACTTAAAAGAAAAGCCACTTACTGTAAGAATCAGTCAACTCTGTACTCGAATTTCGCATCGGTGCGGGCAACAATCGACTAGCATAATGTAACCTTCAAAAAGCAAGACCATCACATTATAGAGGATCCATACAGAGGATGAGAGAATGAAAACCAACCATGGAAATAGAAACAAATTTAATAGTGTTTCTATTTCAACATTAGAAATCAAAAGGTACTTCCTTACCTTGTCAGTAAGACAAGAATTATTTTGCTATGATTGGGCATAAAATGCAAAGTTTTATGTTTTCTGAAGGTTTGAAGCACTGAGTATTGAACAAAAGACATGTTGCAAATGCTAAAAACAATAGTATAGATGAAGGTTAGAAGCAAAAGTTCTTCCAAACACCCCACAATGTCAGAGCCCGATAACTCCTGGTGAAAGAACAAACCGATGGGCTTCTAATATCGCAGCTCAAGCTTTTGCATTTTCCCACAATTAGAAGGAGATAAGGAGCAATCCCTTTCAACTAGAAAGCTAGCAAAGAAAAAGTACGGAAAAAATGAACAAGCCATATTACCATCACAACAATTTGGACAATAGCGTCCTTTTCCATGCTAAATTAGTAGCCTTCGACACCATTTCACTACGCTATTAGCTAAATGGGATGAGTGAGGACATCCTTGGAGAATCTTATGAGAAGGAATTTCCACATACTCATGGAGAAAATGCTAGTTTGGATCATAGGTACAAGCAAATGGTTCACAGGAGATTGTTCTTCCAAACACACCTCACGGTGCTTCAAGATCCGAGAACATGAAAGAAATGGCTATGAAAGTAGAACCTCATCAATCAAGGTAATCTTCCCGTTCAACCTGAGTTTAGTTCACATTAGTTCCGACAACTCTGCAGTCAATTTCCACGTTACCCAGATAGGGTGATAAAATCGACCTAAACCTATAATAGGCTCGTAAGTCCTAATAATCCTGCTATACATGCTCTACGACTGCTCAAATAACGTAAGGAAACTTCACCACCATTGACACGAAACCTAATCAAAAGCTGCTGTAGTTGTCTCATTACGCCGTAGCAAACTGGTAGAAGAGAATAACCGAGCAGATCTCTGCACCTAACAGGAATCACAAGCTGATAAATATAACAGGACAACTAAACATGCTTTGCTGAACAATGCAGAAAAGCTCGAATTAGTTTCGTTTCATTTCCTCCGTGTGCAGACATCGAACACCCAAAATCAGACCAACAACGGCGACTCAAAACCTCGAATCACCAGGATGCGCATGCACCAATCACACCAAGAATCAACCAATGAATAAACCGATCAATCAGCGACAAGAATGTATTAATGTTAAAAGGGGTCCAATCACCTGGAACCACTGCCTTCACCAGATTCCTCGCCTCCAACTTTCAAGCTGGATATCCACCCTCCTCCTCTTCTTACCCCAGTGCCCAGAATCGCACCACGTCCTCCGCAACCTCATTTGCTTCCTCATGAAGATCCGACTATAGCCCTTGCAAACCTCAGTCAGTTTCTTGCTATTTCTTCCCTCATAAACCTATGGCTCGTCCTCGTCGGGTGGTAAAAAGTCCGGTAATTTCTTGAGTGACTCGCACCCATACCTTTCAAAGTGCTCTAGAAATTTACTAGGGGCAGCGAATTTCAACTCCTTCAGATGCTTCGACTTTGAAAGGTCCAGTGATCGGATGTGCTTGCGTCAAGAGATATCCAACCCTTCCAGGGATCCCAATTCTTCCATTGGAGTTTATGAGCCAGAGTATTTGTCAAAGTTATTGCACGCAAAGATCACACAGCGTCAGTCCCCAGCCACGGGCGAGCTCGAAAACTGCCACCGGCGGTCGCTCGTTTCGGACACCAGCTAAAACACCAAGACCCGAGAAGATGACGAAACCGCGAGTTCCGTTCCGCTATGAGTACAAGCCAAACGGGAACCGGAAATACGGGAACCGAGTCGGTCCGCGGTGAACCCGCCGCTTGAGGCGGAGGAAGAGACCTGGCGTATCGAAGCAGCGAAGGAGAGGCGGTCCGGCGAAGACAAGTCTATGATCGGGAGTTCGAGAGCCGTCCCCATATGAGCTTTTTTTGTCCTTGGACGCCGACAGTGGGTTTTGGAACGAGGGAAGGGGAAGAAAATGTGCAGAGGAGAGTATCCTCTGGGGGAGGAGATTGTGGGGGTAGCAAATGCACCTGTGTGGGGGCAATAACATGAACATTTGCTCTAGATTTTTTCTTTCTAATGGACCCGTTGGAGACAATAACATCGACAAATACTCTGGCTCATCAAATGTGCTAAGTGACGGCGATGAAGTCATATCATGTGATTGTTCAATTTGATCTTTTATCCATGTTAAATATGTCTTGAATTTTATGTACTTGATCCGGTGCGTAGCCCCTGAGGAAAATTTTTGGGAGCTCTATTTATACTGCGACTGGGTTTTCTCATTGATGCACAGAGAGAATTTTGTTTTTAGAGAGTTTTGTGAGCCGTAAACTTTTGTTGTTGTTTCGACTTCTGAAAAATGTACTCTCTTTTGATTATAGTGGAATCTTGTCTTGCCTCGCCCGTGGACGTAGATCGCATTGTGATCGAACCACATAAATCTCTGTGGTCCGTGTTTTGCTCTTCCGCATATGTTCGCAACAATCCATAGAGCAGGTTGTGTCATCCACGTAGATATATCGGAGTTATGACATCGAGACCTAGCGGGGCATTGTGCAGATGACTATTTGAGCCAGGAGTGCAGCCAAAACTTGCTAAACTGCATGACCAACTTCAAGAACTTGGGTGGCCGAACGTTTAAAGGAAGCAAATGCCAAGTCGAGGATGTCGTCGATGTCCTCTCTGTTGTCATGGAAGCTGCTTTGCTTGCCGGGAGATACCTCCACAAGCCCTGAATCTCTGTCCACGTTTGACACGGATGTATCAACTTGGATCCCTTCACTCACTTCGTGATCAACCCTTTCTTCTTCGATTTTTTTTTTCTTCTGACTGTTTGTCTGTGTCTGTTCTTCTGTTGAAACAAATGGGAAAAAGAAAAAAGAAAACTGTAAAGTGCCTCTGTTTTCCTTTCCTATAGAATTTGAGAGTAATGGACACTGACTATGGAGTTCAATTTTAATTGCAGAAACTAGAACCTAAAGCAGCCGTGGAGCTCAAAACCAAAGATCCGCGTGCAAATTTAGAACGCCAAGTAATGCGAATGAACATACTAGTCTATACTTCTGTACTTAATTAACTAATGCTAACAATCACGTGACTTGGGCGAACGAATTTGATTTTATCATAAGGGCGACGAGAAAAGACATTTGGATCAATGATAAACAGCTTTTTATCCACTGAATCAATGCTACATCATGAGATCAATCGATTAGTACTGAATCATGCCGTAATGTACGAGTGAGAAAGCTCCATCTTTCCAGAATTATCTTGACTCCAAAACTCTCACAAAGCAATTACAACATCCAGCTCTGCCTACATTTACATAGTCACTTCATTCTTAATCTCAAATTAGAACCAACTCCACATATGGTCTCTTTGATTTCCATGTCCCAGATAAAAAAGAACGTCGTTTCTTTTGTTCTATATGGCATGATATAGTATATCTCACAATTTCAAAGGTCCATTTCGAGTTTCAATGGAACAAATCTTGCATAAGGTAAAAATTCTAACGCTTGAAAATATTACATAAAATCAGGAGATGATTTTTCCAAATAGGATGAATTTGATTGATATTCCACCCTCAGTCAAATTCGACATGTAAGTTTAATCATTTACTCCAAAATGGCTGGCGAATTTTGTGGAAAATTATGTCATTATATCAGAACACGCTAATGATTTATCATGAAGAGTGATTAAGGAATTAGATAACCGGAGTTAAGGGATTTCCTGAAGAGTAATATGGCTTGTTTGGAGAAATTGATCTTCCAATTGAACATCCTCGTGGATAATATGAAATTGAAAGTATTTGCAGAAATGAATAAACATAACCAAATAGATTTCAAAGGGAGGAAGCCAATCATTCTTCAAAAGTAGTACTTCGAGTAGATTATAAGTCAGATTTGCTTGTGATAGTCATTGACAACTTATCCAGGATCAACAATCTTCACTGAAGCATGAGAATGATTTCTCTGAAGCATTATGCCATACTCTTTCATCAGCTTTCCTGTTCCTTGAATCACGTAGTAGAAGGGAAACAATACTCTGTTGTCATGGAAAAATAATTATATCCAACCTAATTATTTTATGTATAAGGAAATAGACAAATTGAAAATTTTATCGACAATTCCCTATTTCATCAATAAATGTAAGATTTTGGATATTAAGCATTTTTCATCTGCATTTTTCGGCTCCAAATGAAAATGCAAAAAAAAAAAAACTAGCATACCCAAATTGTAAGCTGGTTCACGAAAAGGAATGTAAAGGAATAATAAAAGATTCTTCATTTATCCTTTTCTTTTGTTCTCTTGAAATTATGTTTGGTTGTTAAAAATAAGAACTTCAGATAGGAATAAAAGTTCAAACTTGTTTGTTGTGTCTTTGCAATCCATCATTTTGTACTTTCTTTGAACTAATAATCCATCTTTTCATTTGGTGATTACAAAGTACCATGGCGGGCTATCAAGAAAAATGGTCTGATCAAGTAGGAAATGCTGATGATATTGGCAACAATTCTCTGACATGAATATTGTGGCCTGCTTTATTTACATTCGAAATGAAACTGTTAAAAAGAAGTGATCCATTTTCAAGAAGCATCGAAAACTCTCCTCTCTATACATGAAACAAAAATCTTGGATATAGTCAAAGAGCCTATAAATTACTTGAGTACACAGCCTTATATCTTCGACCACATTTACAAGCTAACTCGAGGACTTGCTGAGTAGGCAAAATTCCAGCTAATGGCCTTATAGTAGAGTCTGTGGATAGACATGCTTGACTTTTATTGGGTACAGTAGCTAAAAGAGCGATGTGGTTCAGGGTAGCCAGTCTCTTAACTCTCTACATTTCCAGGGCAGATGCAGTTACTGATAGGCAGGAAATGCTAGCACAAAACTATGGAATCCATAGGGTACCCTTTGAGGCAAAGTGATTTTTCCATTGCCTCGCCTTCAAACTTCTGCGCATCAATCCTGAGACTGCAGATTTCACAATTTCAAAATCATATCAAACATCATCACCGGTAGGCAAACCTACATGATGATTGTATTGAAATTCTTGAACTTAACCTGGGACACATCTGTTTCTCCATTAGGTACCCAAGAGACAATCCAACCACTGTCCTCTCCGACACCATCTTTCTTAGGGACAAGAATACACCCGTTGCAGAAGCTATCCTTTTCGAAATTATGGTACTAGACCTTCGTCAACTTCTCGTGACATCTTCCTCTCTAATTCCAGGCCCACAAGAAGGTACGTTTCGACATGTACAATGGATTATTAGAATAACTTGAAACACTTTCATTAATACCTCGAGTCAAACAGCCCAGGACAAGGTTAGGTCAAGTATAGTTTCACTAGATTTCCATATTTAGCCATTCCCGAATCAAACCAAAGGATGCATAAACAATAGGAATCTAATCTTATGCGCTACTTTGGGCAAGTGGACATGGACTAGAGAGTAGAGACTAGCATTGCATTACCCCATTCGAGCTTCACTTTGAATTGATGACTTGAGCATAACCACAGATGTAGCTAGAGGACCGGTGGACTCGTTATCACGACTAACGATGGATTTTTTGCGATTCGGGATTGTTTAGATGTTTTTTTTTGTTTAAATTATTTTAGTAATTTTTTATGGGTTAATTTAGTAAAAGGCGCTTTTGTAATTTTTCGTTTTGATGTTTACTAATCCTAGCGGGTTACGTTTGGAGATATATAAGCTTGTTTTAGGGTTTCCTTTAAACAGACTTTGAATATTTTGATTTGGTAATCATATTTGGAGAACGAATTGTTCTTCCTACGAATTTTCTTGTTCAGTCAATTTTTCTATCGCGCTTCGGCATCAATTGGTATCAGAGCACAGGTTGCTCGAATCAATGGCTGAACAGAATTGCGGTCGTGGACGGCGGGCTCGTGGTGGCCGGGGGCGTGGAGGCGTTCCTAAAGCAGACGACCAACCGTGTTTAAGAGATCTGCGAGACGTAGAAATTGAAGAACAGAGAAGACGAATCCAGGATTTGGAGCGACAACTTGCGGAGGCGAGATTGGGCGTTCAATCCGAAGAAGGAGCGGATTTTGAGGATTCATCCGATGTTGAAGAAGAAGACATAAACCCTTTTGGGGTTCTGAACCAGGGGCGGAATCGAGGAGTACGACCTGGAAATCAGCGTTCTTCTCAAAATTTCGGAATGAAGATCGAGATTCCCCGAGTTTAATGGTAAGGCTCATCCCGATGAGTTTATTGATTGGTTGCATACACAGTTGAACGGATTTTTGATCTTAAAGATCTAAACGAGGGGCAAAAGTGAAGTTAGTGGCTATTAGGCTGCGAAAACATGCTTCAATTTGGTGGGAACACGTGAAAAAGCAACGCTAGAGAGGGAAGCCAAGGTGGATCGTTGGGAGAAGATGAAAAAGTTATTGCAAAAAAAAATTTTGCCTACCCATTATAGGCAAGAGGCGTTTATTGAGTATCATAACGTCAAGCGAGGTGATAAAACAGTTGAAGAATTTACAGAAGAATTTGATCGCTTGCGGATGCGTTGTGATGTGACGGAGGAAGACGAGCAGACGATTGCACGATATCTGGCAGGGCTGCGGTATGAGATCTCTGATGTTGTCCAATTACAGCAGTATTGGACATATGAGGATGTGCGCAGATTAGCCCTAAAGGTGGAGGGGCAGTTTAAAAGAAATAGCAGTAATTCTAAGTGGTCAAATAGCAGTTCCAAGTGGTCAGATAAAGAATCCCAAGGAAAAGCGGGAGCATCTGCAGTAAATTCGACACCAGTCGCAGTTAAGGATACGAGTTCTAAACCTACATCCAAGGAGGGGCAGAGTAGTGCTGAAACTAGCAGGGGAGGAACTGCAGCCAAGCGGTGTTTTAAGTGTCAGGGATTCGGGCATTTTGCTGCTGATTGTCCGAACCGACAGTTTGTGACACTTGTAGATAATCCAGTTTTTGATGAAGGTCCAATTTATGATGAATCTGAAGGCGAAGAAGAGGATGCAAATGCAAAACAGGAAGAGATTATCTATGCTGATTCTGGTGAGTCCCTAGTCATTAGAAGAATATTAAATGTTGCTGTAGCGGATGATGAATCATGACTTAGACATAATATTTTTCATACTAAGTGCACTAGTAGAGGAAAAGTATGCAACATGATAATAAATGGTGGGAATTACGAGAATGTGGTGTCCATAACTATGGTGGAAAAGTTGGGATTGAAAACAGAAGATCATCGTCAATCATACAAACTATCGTGGCTTAGAAAAGGGAACGAGGTGAAGGTGAGCAAAAGGTATCTTGTGCAATTTTCAATTGGAAAAATTACAACGATGAGGTGTGGTGTGATGTAGTCCCAATGGATGCTTTCCATATTTTATTAGGAGGCCGTGGCGGTTTGATGAAAGACTCAAAGATGATGGTTTCAAAAATACCTATACCTTCAAGAAAGATGGCGAACCATTACCCTAGGTCCTTCGATTTCAAAAGGAAGTGAAGAATAATCTGCTTTGTCTGTGTCGAATTTCAAAAGAGGCAATCGAGCACGCCTGAGCTTTTTGCCATTGTGGTGATGGAGCGGAATTCGAGCAGTCTCAAAATTTCTACTCAAGTTCTACCTTTGCTTGAGGAATTTATCGATATCGTGCGGAAAAGGTTACCACCGGGTTACGGGTGAGCGCAATATTTCTAGAACTTTTAATGTGGCGGTTTGTCACCTTACTACGTTGAAGAGGAAGAAGATCCCAAGGAGATTGATTTACAATGAAGGCGAAGCGATTCGAGGACGAATCTTTCTCTAGCGAGGGGAGGATGATGCAGCTAGAGGACCGGTGGACTCGTTATGCGACTAACGATGGATTTTTTGCGATTCGGGATTGTTTAGATGTTTTTTTTTTTTTCAATTATTTTAGTAATTTTTATGGGTTAATTTAGTAAAGGGCAATTTTGTAATTTTTCGTTTTGATGTTTACTAATCCTAGCGGGGTTAGGTTTGGGGATATATAAGCTTGTTTTAGGGTTTCCTTTAAACAGACTTTGAATATTTTGATTTGGTAATCATATTTGGAGAACCAATTGTTCTTCCTACGAAATTTTCTTGTTCAGTCAATTTTTCTATCGCTTTGGCATCAACCACACTTGTTAAGCAAGCCGGTCAAAATGGCATTTATGAAAGGGAAGTCCATAGAGAATTCAGTGCCCATAAGATTCAACTCCTGAACTTCCCCAATTTCCATGTTCAATCTCCACTCGTAGGCACAGGTAAATAGATAGCCTCTATCTTTGTTAGCATTTGCATCCACCGGTTCTCTAAAGTTGAATCCTCTCGAGAACCAATCGAACTTGTTCATACCCCAATTGGGACACGGAAACACCAATGTAAGAGCTCTGCATCTTCTCACCACAACCTGCATTGTTGGGCAATATCATTCAAATTGAGGCTTAGTCTAAGAGGATTTTAACCTTCAAATAAGGCTTCCAGGAAAAATATACCTCATAACCGTCCTGAAAGCAGCTGAATATGTGAATTATGCAGCTTGATTCTACATAAAACCATCGGACTGAACTCATGTCTCCAAAACGTAGCATCACCCCTATCCTCGCATATATTCCTCGTCATACTTCAGTAACCTACATTCCAAGAAAACGATTAGCCGGTTCAACAAACTAAAAAATCAAGCAATAGTTCAAGAAAAGATGGGCATTCATGAATTCAGATCCGCTCTCAACAATTCCAGGAGTGAAGTAAAGCACCCGTTTTAATTACTATGACGGACAACTCCTGTTCGTAAAGCGGGACGCAATGTAATCGGCTCAAAGAACATCCCGTCGCATACATATCCCAGATATTGGCTCGGATCACACATCATTGCCAAAATTGCAGTGAAGCTCTTGGTCATTTAAAGCACCAGGGGCATGAGAAATTGTCATCACCAAATGAAGACTGGACAGAAGGATGCAAATTCGATACATAAAGACACGGACTGATGGCACAAACTTGTGAGATAGATATAGGCATGACAAAAGACAAGAAAGAGTGCAAGATGATTCCTACCAATTTTTCCACCGTACAGGATGTCACTCTTGACAGCATCAAGGCCATAAATCCACCTTCAGATTGAGAAACCTATGTATTACCATCTCAATTGACAAACAAAGTAGAATATAGATCGATGGGATTTCATCATCTCAACATCAGTGTCCTATTTCTGAGAAAAGTAAAAAATGTTATGATGGTATCTTTAGGGGCTTATTAATCCATGACAGAATAAGTGGACATAAGCTACTGAAAATGCAATCAAAACCACATAGACATGAGTAGTTGCCATGATCATCAATCGTTGAAGTATTATTCCACACTGGTTGAATAAAGGGTTTCAACAGGGGTAATATACATTGAGTCTTCCTATAACTAATAGTTTAAGCTTTTGGGTGGCACTTTTGCTAGTAATAAATGAAGTTCTGTTTTATTATGCATGAATAAATGAAAGAATCACATAATAAACATCAGATGCTCTAGGAAACCAACTTTAATAGAACTTGGAAAATGGTATAACTCTCTGTTTGCGCAAGAACATATTCATGTCATGTCAAGGATTAAGAGTCTTTCTCTGTGACTGATGATGTATAATGACATGCAATGTACTTCGAAAGCATTCTGATCTATTTTCATTCCCACCAGGATCACAAGCCAGATGACACTGAAGCATCACATTCACGTGGTCAACCAATTTCTCCAAGATTTGTTGAAATAAGACAGAAAACAGTAAGACATTGACATGAAAAGCCCCATGGCAAATTGAAAATATTGATGTGAGATAATAAAAGAACATGATTTCTCTCATCAGAATTCAAAGACACGCATCAAACTATTGTGCAAATCATAATGAAAGAACATGACATGTATCTTCCAAGTCAATTTGCGCTCCTAATATTGCCAATGAGCTATTCCTATGTCAAGATTACGGTTGTAGATGGAAGTCCTCGCTTTTGATGCAATACCAATTAAGCTCTCCACAGAATTAAAAATCATATGCACAACTCATCCCACTTCATTTTAGTGCCATAAACAGCTAGGTGATACCTGAACTCTGCAGATTTTTTGTCCTCGCCATCAGTCTAGCCAAAGATGGTGCACATTTCTAGCTAAAACCACAGCTGTTGCAGGAGTGGCTTTCCAATTTCATTCAGTGGCAGCTGTAACAAAACATTCTGATTTGAGCTGCAGTTTAAGAAAAGATGGCATTAAGAGATCTAGATCGGCTTTCAAAAATTAAAGGACTTAAGCAAATCACCTTTCTAGCCACCCATTGATTACTTGTCATGTTTATCCGAAAAATGTGGAAGCAATACGGTTGATTTAAGGACTCCCTCCATACTTGAAAAATTCACAAGTGACATAACCAAATTTGAGGAAAATTACTGTCCTTCAAAAAAAAAACGAAGAGAAGTTACTAAGTTCAAGAAAAATAGACATTCATTGATTAGCTCTCAAACCTTCCGAGAGTGAAGTAAAGCACCTGTTTTCGTTACTATGATGGACAATTCCCATTCATAAAGCACAACACAATGCAATCGGCTTAAAGAATGTCCTTGTTCCATCTATATCCCAGAGATTTGGTTTGGATCTCACACAACTGCCAAAATTACAATGAAGCTCCTGGTCATTTAAAGTATCAAGGGCATGAGAAATTGTCACCACCAAATGAAGAAGGGACAGGAAGATGCAAAATCGATACATAAAGACACTAACTGATGGTATGAACATGTGAGATAGATATAGGCATGATGAAAAACAAGAAAGAGCATAACATGATTCCTACTAGATTTCCACCGGACAAGATGTTACTTTTGACAGGATCAAGGCCATGAATCCATCATCAGATTGAGCAATCTATGCATTAGCTTCTCAATTGACAAACAAAGTTGCATATAGATCCATGGAAATTCATCATCTCAACATCGGTGTCCTAGATTTGAGAAAAGTAAAAATGTTATGATGGTGCCTCCGGTGGCTCATTAATCCATAATAGAATAAGTGGACATAAGCTACTACAAAATGCAATCAAAACCACATAGACATAAGTAGTTGCCATGATCAATCAATTATTAGAAGTGTTATTCCACATTGGTTAAATAAAGGGTTTCAACGGGGGTTATATATATTGAGTCTACCTCTAACTAATACTTTAAGCTTTTGGGCAGAACTTTTGCTGACAAGCAATGAAGGTTTTCTTTTTTTATTATGCATGAATGAATTGAAAAAAAAAACACATAATAAACATCCTCTGTTCTAGGAAATGAACCTTAATAGAACTTGCAGAAAGGTAACACTCTCTGTTTGCATAAGAACATATTCATGTGATGTCAAGGACGAAGAGTCTTTCTTTGTGACTGATGATGTATAATGACATGAAATGTACTTCAAACTCATTCTCATCTATTTTCATACGCACCAGGATCACAAGCCGGATGATGCTGAAGCATTGCAGTCACTTAGTCAACCAATTTCCCCAAGATTACTTAGAATAAGATAGGAAACAATAAGACATCGACACAACCCCATACCAAATTGAAATTACTAATGTGAAGTAGGTATTCTTAACTGAATATGATACTTTACCTGCTATATTTACAATTACTAGGAAACACGGATGATCTCCAGAACCCGATCTCTGTGGTTCTGCCGCCATGCAAATATTCTTCATAATTCTACATGGGGCATATGTGTTCTCCATCATTCTGGTATTCTCTTTGCGTGAATTATAATGAAAGAACATGATTTCTCTCATCAGACATGCATCAAACTGTTGTGAAAATGATAATGAAAGAACATGACTAGTATCTTCCAAGTCAATTTGCACTCCTAATATTGCCAATGAGCTATTCCAATGTCAAGATTACAATCATAGTTGGAAGTCCTCGCTTTTGATGCAGTACCAATTAAGCTCTACACAAAATTAAAAATCATATGCACAGCTCCTCCCACTTCATTTCGGTGCCATTAACAGCTGGGTAATACCCGGGCTCTGAAGATCTTTTGTCCCTGGCATCAGCCTAGCCAAAAATGGAGCACATTTCTGGCTGAAACACAATTATTGCAGGAGTGGCTTTCCAATTTTGTTCGATGGCAGCTGTAACAAATTGTTCTGATTTGAGTTCTAGGTCAAGAAAAGATGGCAACAAGAGATCTAGATCAGCTCTCAACTATTAAAGGACTTAAGCAAATCACCTTTCTAGCCACCCATTGATTACTTGTCATGTTTATCCCAAAAACATGAAAGCAATACGGTTAATTTAATACTACCTCCATACTTCTGGTTTGGATCTACGCCTTTATTATCCACAATATAGTGGAAATCCTCTGTTCTTTTTAAGCCTCTGAGCTGTAGACATTGTCAACACCAAACAATGACCGAACTGAAGTAACAAATTGTGCATGATGATAAGGTACGAAATTGCAAGATGATAATTAAAGGTATGAAGAAAAACGAGGAAAGAGTGGCTTCATGATTTGTACCAGGTTTCGACCGCTGATGATAATACTTTCAGCCTGATCAAGGCCATGTATTTGCCTTCAGAGAGAGCAATCTTCACATTGGCATATTAAACTATAAATAAAGTTTGATACAGATCCATGGAGATTCATCATCTTGACATTAGTGCCATGGCTTTGAGAAAATGCAGAACACGTTTTATGATACCTTCACTGCCTACTGCCATGACCAAGTAACGAGTTAATAAAATGCAATCAAGATCACATATGCATGAGGAGTTTCTAGAATCCATCGGGTAGTGAATTTCTCTACATCATAGAAGTTGGAGAGAAGTATTACTTTATTTACACAAGCTTAGATTGATACAAAGTCGAGAATGAAGAATCTCGTACTATTTGACTGAAGACATCAAATATCCTTTTGCAGGCATTCTGACCTTTTTTATTCATATCATGATCACGAGCCAAATAAAACTGAAGCATTGCAATTACTTTCCTCAAACAACTTCCTCTGGTAGTTGGAATTAAGACAGGAAAATAATAACGTATCAAAGAAAAGCCCCCGTCCAAACTGAAAATACTAATGGAAGCAGGTAATCTCCACAGAAAACGATATTATACTTGCTATATTTTTTGTTTAGTAGGAGATGTTAATGATCTCCAAAATCAGATCTTTTTCTTTCTCTCTTCTCTCCATTTTCTTTCGACACAAGCTCTCAGTTTAAAAGGGAGCCGAGCATCTACCTTTGCAGGGCAAATCGGGGAGAGACTCCATGATGGAACAATGCAACACCAGAGATCAAGGGCACGACTCAATCGTGGACCAACCTTCTTGCCCAACATGAGAAAAGAAAAACGTTGAAAAGCTAAGGAACAGACAATAAGTTGGCCAAAGCAGTCTCCACGCCTGCATCAAACATAACCCATCCCTGCTGGAGATGCAATCCTCAAATTCATAATTGAACCGGCCAACGACCAGATATTTCTCAAGCACGACTCAACTCAACGTCATTCTTCGACGCCTCTATGTGAATTGAAATCGTCAAGTAACTTAAAAGAAAAGCCACTTACTGTCAGATTCAATCAGCTCCGTACTCTGAATTTCGCATTGGTGCAGGCAACAGTCAACCAGCATAGAGTTTGTAACCTTCAAAAAGCAAGACCATCACATTATAGAGGATCCATATACAGGATGACTGAATGAAAACCAACCATGGAAATAGAAGCAAATTAAATGGTGTTTCTGTTTCAACATTAGAAATCAAAAGGTATTTCCAGACTTTGTCAGCAAGACAATAATCATTTTGCTATAATTGGCCAAAAAAATGCAAATTTTTATGTTTTCTAAAGGTTTGAAGCACTGAGCATTGAACAAAAGACACATTGCAAATGCTAAAAGCAATAGTATATATGAAAGGTAAAAAGCAAAAGTTCTTCCAAACACACCACAATGTTAGAACCTGATAAGGAGCAATTCCATTCAACTAGAAAGCTAGCAAAGGAGTAAGGAAAAAATGAACAAGCCATATCACCATCACAACAATTCAAACACTAGCGTCCTTTTCCATGTGAAATTAGAAGCCTTCAACACCATTTCACTTCGGTATTAGCTAACTGGGATTAGTGAGGACATCCTTGGAGAATCTTATGAGAAGGAATTTCCACATACTCGGGAAGAAAATGCTACTTTGGATCATAGTTACAAACAAAGTCTGGTCATTTCTTCATTAGCTTCCACATGAACCTCATCAGCTTCCACATCGGATTCCTCATCAACCTCGTTGGCTTCCTCATCAGACTCGTAGTTGAATTCCTCGTCGGGTGGGAGGTAAAAAGTCTGGTAATTTCTTGAGTGACTCGCACCCATCCCTTTCAAAGATCTCCAGGGATTTACTAGGGCAGCGAATTTCAACTAAGCTTTTGCAATTCCTAACATCCAACTCCTTCAGATGCTCCAACTTTGAAAGGTCCAGTACTTGAATGTGCTTGCGCCCAGAGATATTCAACACTTCCAGGGATCCCAATTTTTCAAGGCCTCCTATCGCATGGAGATGATCTGCCTTTACATCTAAGTCGCCGAGGCGGTAAAACCATTCCCTGCATAGGCGCAACACTCTTAGGGATTTCAAAGCTTCCAATCCATCCAATTCCTTCAGCCCATAGCATTCCGCGAGCCATAATTCTGACAAAAATTCCAAATCGGAAAGATTTGGCAACCATTCCAATTTGGGGCATCCCCAAACGATAAGCGTCTGTATGCAGGAGGGAAGTTCTGGGATGCTTTGAAGAGACTCGCAAGAAATAAGGCGGAGATCCTTTAGATGCTTGAGGTGAGAGAGCGATGGCAACTCATTGCTCCGACAGGTGAGCCACAGGGATGATAAGCTAACGGGAGGTTTTGGGAGCGACTAAAGCTCTGTACAGTGATATAAATCAAGGTGTTCGAGAGAAGAAAGCTCGCTGATATTTTCTGGCAAGCGAGAAATTTTTGTATCCCATAAAACAAGGGTCTTTAGAGAAGACAATCCACCTTTATCAACATGAATTTCTCCTTCCAGGTCACCGCAGCCGTCGGCATCTAACTCTTGGAGGCTTTGCAGTTTTCCAATAGAGCTCGGTAACCTTTTTATCCGACTCCAAGAAATTCTTAGAATTTTCAATTTGTTCAATTCCCCAATAGATTCGGGTAATTCCGTAATACTTGTATTTGACAAGTTTAGCTCAATCAACTCTCCCAGCTTCCCAATTGAAGAAGGGATATGTTGCAACGCCTTGCAATTTTCTAACAACAAATTTACAAGGTGCATGACATCTCCAATGGAAGGGTGGATTTCCATCAAACAAGCACAGTTTTTTAGGATTAGCATCTCTAAATTTTTAAAGGCGGAGAGATTAGGGGTGCTCTTTAATCCCCGGCACTCCGAAAGATTGAGAACTTTCAACCTCTCCATCTACAAGAAAGAAACATGTTCCAAGATTAGTTGTTAGAAAATAGAATGATTTACCATCAAATGCAACAAAAGAGAAAGCCTTTTTCATCTTTACCTTAATTGAACTCCATCCTTTCCAATTTTCGCTAATATAGTTTCCACTATATGATAAATCAAGTATGACCAATTTCTTCAAATGAATGTTGGTTGCCTCAAAAGAGTCAAGACAACTCTCCCACTTTAGCCATCTTAATTCAGAAAGTGATTCTTCGAAATCTCCAGCAAAACCCATGGCCCTCAAATGAAGGAACTTCAGGTTAGGCATTCTTTTGAAGCTCTCTTGCTTCGTGAACTCTTTGGAGCCCTTTTTGTCCAGACGTAGTGCCTCAATATTTTCATTTTCCTTCTACAAAAAATAAAATAAAATTGAGGATTGTAAATACCATCCAACCTCCTTTTGTTAGTACACTCTGCATGTTATTGTGGCCGATGCATTTTATTTACACTTGTAGGAATAAAAAAATATATGTGATCTTTTATAGTTACATGATCATGTACTACGTCAATTTTCACTCGTATGCCCCAATTTTAATGTTTTATGTGAAATTCATATATGAGGTTAGTCAAGTTTTCTTGGAAATTTTGAAATTAAATTTTGTTAAATCCGTAGTATTGACAACTAACTAAATATGGCGTCCCTTTGACATATGTGGGAACTGTTACACGTTTCAAAAACACAAAGTACCTAATCAAACTTATGCATTCATAAAGCATGACAACTCATTCCCTTCTTGATCATAAAATATTTTTGGTTTTGGCATATGGCTGGATGGAAACGAGAATTTGGTCTATTGAAATGGAGACTTCGTTTTTGGATATTCAAGCTGTAAGCTCAACAACTAATCCTTAGACGAGGGAGAAATTGTTCAATCAATTCTAAACTTTTCAATTTTGCCGATTTCGTCTTAAAATAGTTGCGTAAAATTCCAATGTAGTTATTGCGGCTAATTTTTGTAGGAAATTGCTGATGTGGCGGTGTGCCATGTAAGACAACCGTAAATGATCGTGGCAAAAATTGATCGGAAGGACTACATTGAAATTTTGTACAAAAGTTTAGCACTAATTAGCAAAACTGATAAGTTTATGATTGAATAGACATACGTACAACAAATTTAGGATTGATTAAGTAATTTTCCCCTAAGATGAGTGCACTACTCAATTAGTCATCATTGAATTTGCCCCAATCAGTCATAAAATTTGGCCCAATCTTAAGAATTTGTTCGTGCATTAATATATGAATTAATAAATAAAGGTTAGCGATTATTATCGTTTACCTCTTTGCATTCTCATTTATTTTTTTCTCCTCCAGTTATCTTATTTGATATGTTAATTATAATGTTTTTCTTCGCTAATAGCTAACAATAGATTTTTGTCTCTTCTTTATCTGTGCGCGCGTAAGGACACAATTATACTTACCAAGAAGGCTTGTTCATTACAGAATAGAGGTGGATATCATACTACACTAAAGACAAATAAAACGAGAAGAACACGATTTCTTTCACCTTTCACTACTCTGTCACTTACTTCCTATAATCATTTAATTTCTCAATTTCGATCTTTGCTTTTCGGTTTTTTTATTGGAAATTACTTTGTATGAATATGTACAAAATCATATGCCCGTTGTTATTTAGTTTCTTATGTCGTAATTTACTGTTGTTTGATTTTGCACATCATTTGTTAATGTTGAATTATGTGCTCAAAATATCTATGACTAGATCCATGCATAGCACCAATACAAACACAAGAATATATTATGAAACTGGGTAGAAATAGAATAGCCTTGTGACGTCGCATCACGTTTTAAAATCCTGTGAGTTCTCATCTTTCATATGAATGAACATGATTGATCCATCGTACACATGCAAAGCTCATAATTAAAACTAAAAATCGTTAATTATGCCACTTCCTTTATAATTAATGTATTTTGAACAATCTTCCAATTTTTTTTTATGTAATTTGTTAATTTGACTGTAAGTTGATATAGGCGACAATAAAAGAAAAGCCAAAAGAGAATTTGAACTAAATTTTTATTTTTAAATTTACCAGTCCTTTAAGTGAAAAGAAAAATAAGAGTTTTCTATTTATTATTGACTAAGAGGCATCCAAGTTATGTAGTGCTGTTTCAAGTTATCAACTAACCCAACCATGTTATTAACATACTTATGTATTTCTAAATTACTCAAAAAAATTGATATATTTCATGGTGCTTCCTTCAATTACGTTAATAACATTCACTGAATAATACAATTTAAACTAAATCTTTACTCTTCAGTGTATTAAGTACACGTAGTTCTACATTTACATTATCATAGTGGATTTACATCGTGAACATGCATAATAAATCCTAGAAAACAAATTGTAAAAATTCTTCATCCGTATAAAACCACTGCATAACATCTCATTACTTGAAATTGAACATAATCTTAAGTTGATAGCCAATAGTTGAGGTGCAAATAATTTAACTGAAATCTTTCTTTTTGTTGCAAAAAAAGTAGAACCCGCACACGAGCAAATTGCACGCATTCACGGTTGGAATTTGAAGATAGAATAATGTATTCAATTTTTGGAGAAGGAGACTATCACATATATCATATGAAAGTAAGATTTCAAGAGTGAAAAAGGTGGATTATATGTGATCCATGTATTTATCCTCACGACAACGTACTTCAAAAATAAATTGATGATATATTTTGGGAAGATAGAATGAAAGTCAACAAAGTAATGATCAACAGTAAAGCTTTTGTTTTTTGGTTGAATAATATAAACCAATCAGCATAAGGTTATAATGACTCTTGTGTGTTTTAGAGTGTGAGGGACCAGATTTATAAGTGGCTTAAAGTAAACTTTCAAACCTGTGTGATGCTCGGTCTTCAACAAGCAATATAGTAAGAAGCAGTATTAAATCTACTAGAAAATGATTTTAAAACGATACGAGCAAAATAGACAGAGTTAATAATATACAATTTTAATAGCTCTTTTCTGAGCCTCATAATCACGAATGCAAACTTTTCATGAACAAAAGGCCGAAATCGGATGTAGCTTTTACCAAGAAAATGCTAACAGCATGTTGAGAATGGTCAAATATCTAAAGCAAAAGAGCAGAAACAATAATAATTAGGGACTACCATTAGAGAACATGAGATAGGCCAAAAGTAGACGCCATTGTTACCTTGCGTCGTAGGACTTTCATGGCGGCTTCGTTGTCCCATAGTCTGCTACAATGCCAAGGCTTCTTATCTACTGGACAGGCGATAGCTCTGCCTAAATCTCTTAGTTGATCATGCATTCTCAACTTATTCTGATCATCAATTTTTATTAACGAACGGTTAATCAATATTTGCAATCCGATTCTTGGGTAGAATTTGAGATCCTCCCATAAGAAGGTGGCAACTCTTTTGTCAGTTCCAATGAAAAAACATGCCATGTCTAGAAACATTTGTTGTTTCTCATATTCTAATGAATCGTAACTTATCTTCAACTTTTGTAGCACTGTCTTAATAGGCGCGTTCCTCAATTTCTTTAACATTTCTCCCCATATATCTTGATTTTCTTCTCCTTTGAGACGTGAACCTATAACCGTGAGAGCTAAGGGAAGCCCTCCAGTGGTGGCAACGATATCACGAGAAAGAGTCGCTAGTTCTTTTGGAGGTGGTTTACCTTCAAATGCACATATCCTAAACAGATGCAAAGAGTCTTCACTATTCATTTCTTTGAGTTCATACCTTTTATATTCGGACTTCAAGAGGGCCTTATCTCGACACGTAATAATGATCCTACTTCCCGACCCGAAACTACAACCTCCAATCAATTTATCAAGGTGGTCCGGATGATCCACATCATCAAGAAGAATAAGTACCTTCTTATTTTCACAACTTGATCGGATTTTTCCAATCCCTATATCAGAATCACGTACACTACTGGCAGGGCTTTTTGTTATATCTGAGATTAGTAGAGATTGGATATGCTCGATACTCACACGATTAATTGTTTCCCTAGTATTCTTGAGAAAGCTGCGCCACTCAAATTTGTCAAAAAGTTTGTTATAGATGATCGTAGCCAGAGTTGTCTTACCAATACCCCCTATCCCATGAATCCCGACAATTGGAGCGTCAGGACGAGCAGTATCCATCAATTTCATAACCTCGGCCACAGAGTCATCAACTGCAACCAAGTTCTCGGGAAGACGTGGCTGAAAATCTCCTTGTTGCTCACGCAATACACTTTCTACGAGTTCCTTCACTAATTTCGCCTCATGCCTGTCCAACAAACAACAGATGAGAACTTATTAATGGCTCCACAAGACAAGGATTACAGATGATAAATTGAAAAATTCTTCTTCCGACAAGAATATATGAAAACAAGGTAAACTACGTACCCACTAGCAAATTTCTCTGATTCGAATACTCTTAAGTCAAGTACTTTTTTGAGCGCTTCCTTCCCTTGTCGCTTGACCTCTTTATCAAATCTATCCTTGCGGCGTCGGAAGGCATCTCCGAATTTTCCCAGCATGTTTCGCACATCATTACATTCCACCTTGTAAAGCACGGGCAGGACTTTTTGCTCTCCTCTTTCAACGCACTCCACTATTTGAACGAGCTCGCGGAGACCCCATTGACTAGCAGCATAATTTTCCGAGATGACCGGGATTGAAATCTTAGAGTGCTTGATTGCACTGACAAGATTTGAAGCAACGTCCTCACTGAAGGGGAGGTCCTCATCATCTCTGAACGAGATGTTTGGATGGAACCTCAGGCCCACATCTTTGAGTTTATGGTAGAGGTGATCGACCACATCTTTGAGTTTATGGTAGAGGTGATCGACGAAGCCATTGCGAGTATCGGGGCCTCTAAAGCTCAAGAATACATGGTAATTGTTTCCTATCGCAGAGGTGGACGAAGCGGATGGGTCAGAATTCGCTCCGTACGCCAACGGCACGTGGATCTTCTCCGATGAGTCCGAAGAGGGAAGAAGAAGAGGCGATTCGCTCACGCGCTCGGGCTGTAAATCAGACCTTTCTTCGAGGACGTCAGGCCTTGGTCGGTTCGACATGGTCGGAGTCGAAGCAGCTTGGGTGAGTTCAGCTCGCTTGAGTTGTTGTGTCGAGGTATGGTCTTCCATTGCAGCGCACGACTCTCTCTCTCTCTCTCTCTCTGTGTGAGACTCACAGAGATGGATGAAGCAGGGGCTTTAGCAGGAGGCAAGACCTCATTATTCGACTTTTTATGGACATTTTATTATTCTCTCCAAATACGTTTGTGGTTTTATATTTCGTACACTCGGTCGTTTTTTAATGCTAGGGGTGTCTATTATGCACGCGTGCATAGCACGCGCTTTTTAATTGAGTAAAAATAATTCATTTCACAGCTTTCTGATTGATTCTTCCATTCGTTATTTTAAAACGTGATAATTATTTTATTTCTAGCCAATTTTTTTTTTGTTTCAGAAACATATTTGGAACAAAAATTCGTTTTATAATGCAATTTTGTTCTTATATTTCTAGAACAAATTAATTTTCTCACTCTATATTTCTCCGAAAGAACATAATCGCTATATTGTCACTATAATTATATTACCGTGATTACAAGAAGTAATTATTCAAGAAATATACTTTATCTTCTTGAGAATAAGTGATTTCCGTAATATTGAAAGTAATTACATACCCATTGAATGAAAGCCGAAAAATACATAGTTCAATTATAGTGGAAAAGTAGAAGGAAAAATTTTCAAAATAAAAGTTAAGATAAACATCAGTCATAGCGAGTGTCACGTGTCAGTCATCCATTGAAAGTGTCTTGAAAAACTACTTTTACATTTATCTAATAAGATAGATTCGTTGTATTCATTTTAGATCTATATATGAAACATATTTCATTTTACAATCTTAATTCATAGCTCCAAGAAATTATGCTCTCTTTTTTTGTGCAAGCACATCAAACAATTTGCTTTAAATTAACTTATAAACTTTGCACATCAAACGAGCCTCTTCTTTTTGGCATCAATGTGAAACACGCTGATCTCCTCCAGCTGTTCAAAAGAAAAAAAAAACAAGGAAAAGAGGCTTAAACCACCCGAAAAAATCTGTACGTTCCCAGAATCGTCCGTCCGAATTGACAAGAGATCACGCAATCCTTATCTTCGACGAAAACAATTATCACAAATTGACATCTACTTGTTTGTCAAGGCTACTGACTATCTCTGCGCCATCTTTATAGCGTCGCTGGTAAAGAGGGAGATGGGAAATATGGAGACAAGGCAGGCAGATGAAGTAAATTTGTCATTTCATATATTTTATATGTTCGGATTGGGCCTAATTCCCTAAAAATCTTAAATTTTAAGTTAAGTCTTAAATCTATTTCGATTTTTTTTTTTTTTTATCTCCGAAAAAAATCTCAAATTTTAGGTTAAGTCTCAAATTTGTTGCCCCGAATTTTTTTTTGTCTAAAAAAAAACCTCAAACTTTAGGTCAAATCGCAAATCTACCCTGAATTTTTTTTGTCCCGAAAAAAAAACTCAAAACTTTAGATTCAGTCCCAAATCTTGAAATAAAGATACCATAAATGCCATAATTTCCGTACTGTATTCACTTGAGTGTCACAATATTTTTTTCGACAACTTGACTGTATAACTTTCACTTGAGTGTTACAACTTTTTTTCTGATCATTTGAGTGCGAGACAGCTTTTCAATTGATCTTTTGAATGTCATAACTTTTTTTAAAAGTTCACCACAAGTGCTATGCCACGTCGAATTTTCTGTACTTGGATGAACATCTTTAAAAAAATTGGCACTTGGTGATCGATTGAAAGTTATAGCACTCAAGTGATCGAAAAAAAAGTTATAATATTCAAATGAATGTCGCACAAAAATCATGGCATTCATAGTGTTTTATCCCTGCATTCCCCTCATGGGGCTGTAAGTGGGTAATAGTTTCCAAACAAGCAGCAAGATTGGTGCTCGAACATGAGAGTATTGGAAAGCCTTGGAGTAGAAGCAAAGAGAGCTTCACAAACAAAGAGAAAAAAGCGAGAGTTGGCTCGTCCAAATCCGTCGAAAGCGCCATTCGCGTGAAACTTTTTTCGCTTTATCATCTAATTTTCGACGCCTTTTTTCTTTTAGTTTGTTCTTGATAAAATTGTACACGCCATTTGTGTTCGCATGAGCAAAAAGAGTGCCCAAACGCTAGATCACCTTTCGTTTTTTTTTTTTTATTTACTTCCCCAATAACTTCTCTTTCCTTTTTTTGTTTTTGCAATTTCTACATCGAGATGCAAATCGATCAGAGGGAAAATAATAGGCAAATTTATAAATAAATAAATAGTCGAGGATTTAGCTGCGGCTGGGGCCCACCGCTTCATGTGGAGTGAAAGACTTTTCGTTTGCCCACTTCATTGGAACGAGATGTTGGGTGGGGCCCACCGATTTTGGAGGGCGAAATGTCAAATGTCCACATTCCAGTCTCCTCACCCATCAACGCCTGTAGCTAATGCCTGTCATTACTCGAGACGTCGCAGTTTTGGTGGAACTTTTACTCGATCTAATTAACCTAGCGAAAATTGTTTGGAAAGTCTTAAATTTACTATACTTTTATCAATTTAATCACAAATATTTTAATTTATCAATTAAATATTAAATATTTTCTCTTTTTGCTAATTGAAAGATATTCGGTTAATTTTAACTAGAAATTCTTGCTTTACCAACCACGAAGCAAGGTCAGAACCCTTGCCAATTGTCAAAAAAGGGCTTCACGACCCTTGCCCAATGAGCAGCCGTTGCCTGTGGTTGGTGAGGGTCGGCCAGCCCTTTGCTTGTGACAGACAATGGTTGATCGACAACCTTCGCCTAATTTTATAGAGAAAAAGGAGAGGAATGAATGAAAAAAAAAAAAAATAAAATTTACAAAAAGAAATTGCATTTGTTGACGTGGAGGTGAAGCTAAAAATAAAGTTTCCAAAATGAAGGATGAGGAGCTCTTGACGTGGACGTGAAGCTAAGGTTCCCAAAGTTTAGGATTTTGTCTTTCAAAATTTTGCGGGCTTCAATCTTCATGGCTGAACGTGTGAATCTTTTGTTCAGGAATTTTGACTACCCGTTTCAAAAAATCTTGTTCCAAAAGCAAAGGTTCCTAAAGCAGTGGATTGGTGCCTATAAATAGGGCATCTGAAACCTTCAGAATGCAAAGCTTCACAAGTAAAAAAAAGAAGAGAGAGTTGGCTCATCCATCCTCGAAGGAAAGAAATGTTCTTTACTCATTTGCTTTAACTTTTGGCTCGACTGTTCTAAGTCATATTGACTTTTTGCAATTTTCTAATGATAATCGGTTTTAATTTTGGGATGTTCCACTTGTTTATAATTTTTCTTGAGCCAAAAGTGCAATCTTTGAAAGGATGCAAGTAACGCAAAATATGACATGATCTAAAATTGAAGGAAAAAAAGAGAACGAATAGCAAGGCGACTTAGGTGGCCACGTGTCTACACCTTAGAGGCTCCCTCTCCATGCACCACCAATAATTGATGAGTTACAAATATAAACATCATCCATATTTAATTTTAGTTAAGTTTGTATATTGGGATTTCTATAAGTTGAACACCGATCAAAGATATAGATGGAGGTAATTTTTTCCAACTAAGTATGGAGGAAAAAGTGACATCACTTAACAATGAGGAAAATCACTTCAAATTAGATACATAATGATGACACTCTTAGGTTCCATGTATTTGGAGGAAGAAGAATGTGAGATCTCATTCTAACATTTTAGGAAATGTTTTATTCTACCCTTCATAAATTTGAAGTTGGTGCATCTTAAATCTCAAACTTCAAAAAGCCGCATCTCCATTCCATCTAACCCAAACTTGTATTTTGTTATACTCATTAACACCGCTAACCTTTTTCCATTAACATGTACCCTGCATAGTCATGGCCACGGTTCAGGAACCGGCAGTTTCAGTTCGTGGTCACGTATAAACCGGAACCGCAGTTTCCGAGCCGGTTTTGGTTCCGGCCAGTTCCGATTCGTAATTTAAAAATTAATAAAATAAATTATAAAATAAAAATTACAGGTCTGGTCCTCCGTCGGTTGTCGCTCGGGCTTCGTGGCCTTGGCCACGGTGGTGGAGGCGGGGTTCAAGGCGGCGAGGAGATGAAGTGAGAGACGGGGCGACGGCGAGGGGGAGAAGGAGGGGGCTGAGAGGGGACGGGACGGGGATGGGGAGGAGGAGGGGGCTGAGAGGGGGACGGGACGGGGATGGGGAGGAGGAGGGGGGGTCCTCCTCCGGGGTCGGGAGGAGGGGAGGAGGAGGGGGTGTTGGCAGCTGAGGCCATGGGTGGCGACGGTGGTGGCGGGGGTCAGATCTGGGGAGATGGGGGCAGGCGAAGGAGAAAAGAGGGAGGAGGCACAGGGTAGTGAGGGGAAGGAGGAGGGGGCGTCGGTGTCAGCAGCTGCGACCATGGGCGGGCAGGGGCGATGTCGGTGGCGGTGGCGGCAGCGGCGGGGTCAAATCCAAAAAGACAAGGAGGAGCGGAGGAGAAGAAGAAGGAGAAGGAGAAGGAGAAGAAGAAGATGCAGAGCACGAGAGAGAGAGAGAGAGAGAGAGAGAGAGAGAGAGAGAGAGAGAGAGAGAGAGAGAGAGAGGGTAGTATGATGTATGAGGTAGTGAGGTGTATGGACTGTATGCAAATGGCGAGAGTGTAGGGAGAGAGAGATATCGTAGTTTTTTTTTTTTTGAACTGAGCTCGAAACCGCTGGTTCCCGGCCGGTTCAAAATTATTGAATCGAAACCAGGCCCGTAGGCCACGAGCCGCCTGTTTCCAACTACGGGTCCGGTCAATGGGCCGGTCCTGGGTTTGACCCGGGCCGGTTTCGACCAAAATCGCCCCATGGCCATGAGTCTGTGCACGTCTTTAAGGGATGAATAAGTTACATATTTTATATAATCTAAAATGCTTTTGCTGAATGATACACACCCTTTATAAAAAGATAAATTCTTAATATGGCGAGCATCAATTGTTTAATTGGTGATGGATTACCCATAATGATGAAATGTCATTTTGTTGCATTCGCATCACATCTCGCGTCGCATCATAGTGAATTACAAATATATCTTCACGTTAAGTAAAAGGAATACCTTGTTGGCTTTTTTTAGCTTTGAAATAAACATATTTACTAAATGAATAGTTCATCTCCTTTCAAATGCTCTCTTTTCCATTTCCCCCCTTTTCTCCTTTCTTGTCCTTTAATTTATTTTCATTAAATATCCTTTTCTTTCCTACCGAAAGAACCTTCGTCCTCCTTTCGGGCGTGGCCAGAGAGAGAGAGAGAGAGAGAGAGAGAGAGAGAGAGAGAGAAGTGAGTGTGGATTTTCTTGAAAGCCCGGTTTGTGGTTGGCATGGATGGAGTACAAACACGAGTTGGAAAAGCAATGTAAGGCGAGAATTATTGGACAGAGTGACGAGGTGTGCATCCACTTTGCTTTGTCTGCATCATGGCTTGACCATCATTACGCGTTTTGTGGACCATCTCTTGAGATCTTTTCCCGCATGGGGCCAAGGCATGTGAAGTTGTGAACCTTCAAGGAACCTATCCACATAGTGACTGTTTTGGGGGGCTTGTGTGCACTGCCTTGATCCAATGCCTCGACTAGAAGAACTTCACATACATTTTGGGCCTCAACTGTTATATTCTGACGCTTGAATGAACATAACATAAAATCAGAACATGATTTTCTAGGCGAAATAAATTTTGATTGATATTCCGCACTCGATTAAGTTTGACATGTAAATCTGATTAAGGAATCCAAAATAGCCGGGGAATCTTGTGAAGAAAATATAGCAGTTGATCAAAAAGATACTCATGATTTGCCATGAAAAGAATTGTTAAGGGTCCGAGATAGCTACACTTAATGGATTTCTTGAAGAGAACAGCATATGGGTTAGTCGAAGCAATTGTTCTTCCAGTGGAGCATCCTCATGGATAATATGAAATGGAAAGAATTTGCGTAAGGTAATAAACGAAGCCAAATAAATTTCAAATGGAGAAAGCGAATCATTCCTCAAAAGAAGTGCTTTGAGAAAATTATAACTCAGATTTGGTTGTGATAGCGCTTATATACGACTTCATTAACACTTTGCCAGTGTCATCAAAACCCCAAATTTCATCAATCAAGTACTAATATCGCCGCTATATGCAATTTAGAATAACAAAAAAAGAAACCACACACCCACCCACCCACACACACACACATGTCTCAAGAAAATATGGTGTAAGGAAAGCACTTAAAGTAAACAAAAAAAAGGAATACGACGATTGCGTATACATATTAGAGTGTATCGTTCTAGACTAGATGTTCATGTCATGAATGAACAATACATGCTGAGTGGTAATACTCGATATAGTGATAATATAAAAGTTAAGTTCTCAGATAATTGTAGCTATAATTTAATGTCTATGCTTTTCATTTTGTCTATATGACATTTATTTGGAGTGAAGACCTATTGTGACCACGTAGAGGTGAGTTTTTTTTGCAATTTCTATTTCAAGGCGAGCGGAAAGTACAATGGCTTCCTTGTCCACAAGGATTTAATCGTGTGATCCTTTGATGACACCAGTCATTCTTAGTGACCATGGCTTTCCCACATGTTTAATCAACATAATACTTGACTTGGAGGAATAGTCTCTCTCTCTTGGACTCCTCTCTTGATAGGTAGTGAGTATTTTTTAGCTGATTTCAAAAGTATAAATACTCTGATACCGTGCTATGTTAGAAATTTCATATATTTTACTATTTGGTTGTGCTATCACGATAGAAATAATAGAACGTCTTCCTTAGATTTGCATGCAATCGCTTGAATGGATGGGTATACTTTTTTTTTTGTGATGGGTAGTCGAGCTCTTTCTTTTTCATCGATTTTAAAAAAGGATGCATTGATGGTTGCAATTACAAAGCTTCATTTTCTATGAGTTTAAGTCATTCCTAGAAAATCTCAATTTCTCCAACGACAACGTTCAAATCCTAAAGAGGTAAGCTCAATGTGGCGTGCTCTGCTAATCTCTACCTCCCCTTGCAATCCTATTGAGAAATGCAACTCCTTGCGTATTTAGTCTTTTGTGAAAACCCAAGCAGTCTCTTTAATTTTAATAGTTACCAATGGCAGCATTGCTTCTTACGCGAAAGAATAGTTTCGCAAAGCAAAGGACGTAGTAGAAAATGCGAACCCCAATTCCACTTGTGCATGCTGTGATGCTTGCTCTTCTCTGGAAAGAACTCAAATTTTTTTCATCTTTTCGTGTATAACGTGATGAAAGATTGTCCATTAATGTGGGGCTTTTTCGGTGGTTGATCAACTTCTACTGAACATGAGAAAAATTATTATTGAAATGACATGGTGCTTGCGCTTCTGAGATATGGCAAGTAGTGTGGGCTTCTGCACAACAGATAGATGTTCCGGATCGAGACCCTGCGATGGCCACGATGATTGCTGCATGAAGCACGATGCCCGCGTTCAAGTTTTCAGCCCAAAATGAAAACCAAAAATTAAAGAAAAGAACTTGAAAACCCAAACTGAAGTTCTAAGGGGCCTTATGGTTAATGATAATTTTTTGGTTTTTGTTTTCAATGTAAAGGAAAAATTTTCATTTCCGGTTTTTTGTTCCCTTGAACATATGTTTGGCTTGTAGAAATAAGAACTTTAAATAGGAATGTAAATTTAAACCTGTTCGCGGTGTCTTTGCAATCTATCGTTATGCATCTTTTCCACCAAAATTTTACCTATTGAGTTGAAATTCGTGGATATCCTCTCTCGATGGGGAGAGCTTATATCCTTCCCCGATGGTGGTGGTTTTCACCCAAAAACCCTCATGTTCGTCACTCAATTCAACAGTCATTTCGTCTAGTCTCTACCAAGATGCAAATCTCCTGTTTCCTTTTCAACTATGACCCTTTACCCAAAATCCCTAGCTACTCCATTTGCCTCCCTGAGGACTACATTGTCCTTGGACAACATTTTGCCATTACGAAAATCTTTGGGATCGACCCTGAGAATGAATTTGCAAGAGTAACTGCTTTTGCTGTACTTTTCTGGCCGGGAGTAAGTTGTCTGCCCTCTTGTGCATCTTCAATGGAAGAATTGGACACCTCAGATTCTCGAGTTACTATACTCTGCAGGAAATTGGGCAATTTTTGGTCAGAAAAAAGACCCGCAAAGATAGATGGTATGGTCCTCACTAAGAGAATATGAGAATGTCATCTAACTATGTTTGGGCAATTGTTCTACAACCTCAATATCAATCTCCAAGCCTTTCAAAAACTATGAAGAGGGCATGGGGGAGTGGATTCGATTACCTCTGAATCTGATCGACTCAAGAACTTTAACCTTTACCTTTAAGTCTGAAAATAAAATGAGCAAAATCCTCGAGGCAAGGCCTTGGTCTTTCTCTAGCAATCCTTTGGTGCTTAGATCATGGACATTGACTACTTTTAAGTACGATTCGATTACACACATTACGATTTTTTTTTTTAAGTTTCTTTCAAAATCCTTCACCTTGCAATCCTCATCACCGCTCCTTTTGTTGGATGAATGTTGCCGCTGCTGTTGAAGAGCGAGCAATTGGAGCTCCTTCCCATGGATGAGAAGCACCTTTCTCTTGTCCTCGAGCCCTCTTCTCTGAGCTTGGCTCTCTCCTTCTCCATCTGGGTTCCATCAACGAATCTTCAGTTCACAGATGCCTCCATACTTCTATTCAAGTCTAAAGTAGTGTCAGATTTGAATGAAGAATGACCCAAATCCCTTCATTCACAGTTACCAAGCAATCATTGCATTGGTTGCGTGGCTTTTTCTATTATTATATTTCGCAAATGGGAAAATCGGTCTGTCTATCTCATGAATCAACGTCTCAAAATGTTTTTACATGTCATGCGAGAAAAAATGATTGCAATAGTAATTGTAAGCTTTCAAGGATCATAAATTATGTGTGTGATAGTTGGGGGAAAGTGTTAAAAAAGTCCTAAACATTTTGCATTGGTGCCAATTTAGTCATAATTCTTTTTTTATGCTAATTTAGTCATAAACTTTTGCATTGGTGCCAATTTAGTCCTAAACCTTTTTTTGGTGCCAATTCAGTCCTAAACCTTTTGCATTGGTGCCAATTAAGTCCTAAACCTTTTTTTGGTGCTAATTCAATCCTAAACCTTTTGCTTTGGTGCTAAATAAGTCCTAAACCTTTTGCATTTGTGCCAATCTAGTCCTTTCGGTTAATTTAGCTCGAAAATATTTAGGACTAAATTGGCACCAATGTAAAAAGTTTATGACTGAATTAGCACCAAAAAAAGGTTTAAGATTTTTGGCATAAATGCAAAAGGTTTAGGACTGTATTGGCACCAAAAAAGGTTTAGGACTCAATTGGCACCAAAGCAAAAGGTTTAGGACTTAATTGACACAAAAAAAAGTTTAGGACTAAATTGGCACAAATACAAAAAGTTTAGGACTTTTTTGACACTTTTGCCGTGATAGTTGTGTGATGGCTATTTTATTTGTGTTGTGTACATACTGTATACGTAGGTTCTGAGTTGCCTATTACAATTTTATTGTATTATCATTACTGTGCTTCCGTACCCAACAACAAAGAATAATAAATGAAATCTACTTTCAAAACGAATTTCATTCCAAGTTCACCTCCGGAGGATTTTCCAACGGAACCATTAACAACTTCAATTTTTTTTTTTTAGTTAAGGATTTGAAGAAATGGTATAATTTGCAATGCACACGGATTACCTGATTTGTAATTATACCAAACCGACATGGTGGAGGCCGTCAAATGACGTTTTCTTTGGCCAAAATAGAGTGGAAAAAGAATGGAAGAAAATCTTCATTACAAAGCTTTATCTCTTGACAGTGGCTTTACTATTACTTCAATCCGAACCTGGTTTGCTCTTTCGTTCCAACACCTGATTTCCTTCGGACTCAATGGTTCTCCCTTCCCATGTCTTCTTGCTTTGGGGTTAACTAGCTATTTAGTGTGTTGTGCGAATTCACTACTAAAACCGATAGAGATAATTCAAGAATTTCATCATTGATAAAATTTTTTTATTTTTATTTCTACTAACTACTTCTCATATATCCTAGATTAATCGTCTTGATTTCTAGCTTCTTAATGATGTATCGTGATCTTTTCGAGGCATTGGGCATTCAATAATTCAATTATGTGATTCTTTGATGACACAGATCATTCTCAATAACTTTAGCTTTCCCACATTTTTAATCAACATAGAACTTGACTTGGAGAAATCATCTCTTTCTCTTGGACTCTATATTTCAAATCAATTTTGACACCATGTGCATAATCTTTTTGATAGATAGTACTTTTTAGCAAATTTCAAAAGTAGAGATACAATTTCCAACTCGGTGCTATGTTATAAATTGAGAACAGGTACAAAAATTTCACCTATTGTACTATTTGACTCTTTTAACAGTAGATATAATGCAATGTCTTTCTTTTTCACCGATTTTGAAGAAGGATGTGTTGATGGTTGCAATTACAATGCTTCATTCTCCATGAGATAAGCGATCACTAGAAAATCTCAGCTACTCCAACGAGATGACAGAGTTTCGTTCCTAAAGCGGTTAGCTCAAAGTGGCGTGCTCTGCTGATCTGTGCCTTTCTCTGCATTTCTCAATAGAAACACAACTCTTTGTGCATTCATTTCTTCTTCAGTGCCCTATTTTAATGTAACCCAAGCAGCCGCTTTTATGTTTCATTTTATTAAAAAAAAAAGAAAGAAGAAGAAAGAAGAAAGAAGAAGAATGGTCTCTCAAGTTATAAAGCAAACTAACTAATAAAAAGAATAACCGACAAACACATTCTGTATGTACACTATCCAGATTGGAGGTAGAATGAGACACGGAGTGTTGTGACCCCCGTGTGGCAACTTGGAAGAAGAGAAGCCGCCGTCGACTCACAATCGACGGAAGTAGACTACTGAAACTCTATCAAATTGCCGTCGACTCACAATTGGTTTGGTTCAATTTGGCTTTTCAGTTTTCTTTTTCGAAATATTAAAAAAAAGGTTTAGTAAAAAAGGAGACAGATTGTGTAAATTGCAATATTAAGAAGAGATGCTATTTTCCATTTACCGAACCGGAATAAAAAAACGGTTTTTTTTTTATTATCCAAACCGAAACCCTATTTGAACTAAAAATATACGAAAAATTCGGTTCAGCGGGTTCAATTCGAATCAGTTTCAGTTTTGGTTTGGTTTTGACAACCCTAGCTGTAATTAGGGCATTGGAAAGCCTCATAATGTGAGCCTAGAGTGTTTCCCAATATAGAGAAAAAGTGAGAGTTGGCTTGTTCGTTGAGCATGTATTTGTATGAGCTTATTTGTTCTGGGTGTTCTTGTGGGTTACATGAGAAAAGCAATTGTAACAGTGGCAAGGGTGAGCTTTTGCTATTCATAAATAATGTGTGCAATAGTTTGTGCGACAAATATTTTATTAATATGTCATGTTTTTTTTTTGGTAAGTAAAATTTTTTTTATTAATATGTTATATTCATACCTCATTTTTCATATATGCATGTCCCAAATCGCCTACTATAATTTTCTCATGTCACCACCACCATGCTTCTGTGCCTAGCCACATTGAATTATAAGTGATACATATTCCATCGAATTTAACTCCAAAGAAACTATTAACGACCTCATTTTATAATGTGCAATGCTCACTGCTCAATCCCAACGCTTCATTGACTATAAGTTAAGCCATTTCCGAAACCTTTTCGGCCCCAACGCTTCATTTACCATAAGTTAAGCCATTTCCGAAACCTTTTCAGCCCATGGGCAAGAGCATTGCCCAACTCACCATTTACTATAAGTTAAGCCATTTCCGAAACCTTTTTCAGCCCATGGGCAAGAGCATTGCCCAACTCACCCTCTGCTTTCTATACAATTTAACTATTCTTCTAGGAAAATGTCACGAGGTTCAGGCATCGAGCCGGGTTGTTCGGCTCGAGCTCCGTCGCATGATCATTTTGAGGAAAGCGCTGTGTGAGATTTTTATGGATGGTAATGACATCTATCTCCTCAACAAAGCCGAGTGCCCAATATGTATTTATTGTCAAGATGGAATGTTAGAAACTGTACAAGCACTTGATAAGTTGTCATTCGGATAGCAATGTCCATATCCCACACGTGCAGGTCGATTTCCAAGATCCATTACAACAATTACAAAGCTTCATCCTCGATGGGTTAAAGCCACTTTCTGGAAAGTCTCATCTACTCCAACGAGATTGCTTCAAGCGGTTAGCTCAAGTGGTGTGCTCTGCAAATCTCTCTGCCTTCCCCTGCATCTAATGAAGGAAAGAGTAGCTTCAATGACACTTTCTACTCCATCTTTCGTGTTCTTTTTTTTTACTTTTTACGTAATTTTCTGAAAATATATACTTCTTATGTACATGGCAACGATTGGCAATGATAGGTATCGTTGGGTACATATGGCTGATTGAATCGGATTAAGATCTTATGGGAAAACTATTAACCAGTAGGTATTGTTGGTCTTAGTTACACGAGATTAATTGCAATCTTTATATGCATGTTTATAAATATCATAAAGTACAATTTAAGAGCCAAAATCATGACATTTATGAAAAATTCACAAGTGACGTAACCAAATTTGAGAAACATTACTGTCCTTGAAAAAAAGAAGAAGAGAAGTTACTAAGTTACTAAGTTCAAGAAAAATAGACATTCATTGATCAGCTGTCAAACCTTCTAAGAGTGAAGTAAAGCACCTGTTTTCATTACTATGACGGACAGCTCCCATGCATAAAGCACAACACAATGCAATCGACTTAAAGAATGTCCTTGTTGCATCCATATCCCAGATATTTGGTTTGGATCTCACACCACTGTTGAAATTATAGTGAAGCTCCTGGTCATTTAAAGTATCAGGGGCATGAGAAATTGTCACCACCAAATGAAGAAGGGACATAATGATGCAAAATCGATACACAAAGACACTATCTGATGGTATGAACATGTGAGATGGATATAGGCAAGACGAAAAACAAGAAAAAGCACAACATGATTCCTACTAGATTTCCACCGGATAGGATGTTACTTTTGACAGGATCAAGGCCATGAATCCATCATCAGATTGAGCAATCCACGCATTAGCTTCTCAATTGACAAACAAAGTTGCATATAGATCCATGGAAATTCATCATCTCAACATCGGTGTCCTGGATTTTGAGAAAAGTAAAAATGTTATGATGGTGCCTCCGGTGGCTTATTAATCCATGATAGAATAAGTGGACAAAAGCTACTAAAAATGCAATCAAAACCACATAGACATGAGTAGTTGCCATGATTAATCAATTATTAGAAGTGTTATTCCACATTGGTTAAATAAAAGGTTTCGATGGGGTTATATATATCGAGTCTACCTCTAATACTTCAAGCTTTTGGGCAAAACTTTTGCTAACAAGTGATGAAGCTTTTTTTTTTTTTTTATGCATGAATGAATTGAAAAAGAAAAACACATAATAAACATCCTCTGTTTTAGGAAATGAACCTTAATAGAACTTGCAGAAAGGTAATACTCTCTGTTTGCATAAGAAAATATTCATGTGATGTCAAGGATGAAGAGTCTTTCTTTGTGACTGATGATGTATAATGACATGCAATGTACTTCGAACTCATTCTTATCTATTTTCATACGCACCAGGATCACAAGCCAGATGATGCTGAAGCATTGCAGTCACTTAGTCAACCAATTTCCCCAAGATTAATTGAAATAAGACAGGAAACAATAAGACATCGACACAACCCCATACCAAACTGAAATTACTAATGTGAAGTAGGTATTCTTAACTGAATATGATAACTTTACCTTCTATATTTACAATTACTAGGAAACACGGATGATCTCCACAACCCGGTCTCAGTGGTTCTGCTGCCCCTGCAAATATTCTTCATAATTCTACATGGGGCATATGTGTTTCTCCATTATTCTGGTATTCTCTTAGCGTGAATGATAACGAAAGAACATGATTTCTCTCATCGGACATGCATCAAACTGTTGTGAAAATGATAATAAAAGAACATGACTGGTATCTTCCAAGTCAATTTACACTCCTAATATTGCCAATGAGCTATTCCAATGTCAAGATTACACTCATAGTTGGAAGTCCTCGCTCGATGCAGTACCCATTAAGCTGTTCACAGAGTTAAAAATCATATGCACAGCTCCTCCCGCTTCATTTTGGTGCCATTAACAGTTAGGTAATACCCGAGCTCAAGATCTTTTGTCCCCCGCCATCGCCTAGCAAAAAATGGAGCACATTTCTGGCTGAAACATGTTATTGCAGGAGTGGCTTTCCAATTTTGTTCAATGGCAGCTGTAACAAATCATTCGATTTGAGTTCTAGTTCAAGAAAATATGGCAATAAGAGATCTAGATCAGCTCTCAACTATTAAAGGACTTAAGCAAATCACCTTTCTAGCCACCCATTGATTACTTGTCATGTTTATCCCAAAAACATGAAAGCAATACGATTGATTTAATACTTCCTCCATACTTCTAGTTTGGATCTCGCACCGTTATCCACAATATAGTGGAAATCCTCTGTTCTTTTTAACCCTCTGAGGTGTAGACATTGTCAACACCAAACAATGACCGAACTGAAGTAAAAAATTGTGCATGATGTTAAGGTACGAAATTGCAAGATGATAATTAAAGATGATTTGTACCAGGTTTCGACCGCTGATGATAATACTTTTAGCTTGATCAAGGTCATGTATCTGCCTTCAGAGAGAGCAATCTTCACATTGGCATATTAAACTATAAAATAAAGTTTGATACAGATTCATCGAGATTCATCATCTTGACACTAGTGCCCTGGCTTTGAGAAAATGCAGACCACGTTTTATGGTACCTTCACTGCCCACTACCATGACCAAGTAACGAGTTAATTAATTGCAATCAAGATCACATATGCATGAGGAGTTTCGAGAATCCATCAGATAGTGAATTTCTCTACATCATAGAAGTTGGAGAGAAGTATTACATTATTTACACAAGCATAGATTGATACCACGTCGAGAATGAAGAATCTCGTACTATTTGACCGAAGACATCAAATATCCTTTTGTTGGCATTCTAACCTTTTTAATTCATATAATGATCACAAGCCAAATAAAACTGAAGCATTACAATTACTTTGTTCAAACAACTTCCTCCGGTTTGCTGGAATTAAGACAGGAAAATAATAACGTATCAAAGAAAAGCCCATCAAACTGAAAATACTAATGGAAGTAGGCAATCTCCATAGAAAACAGTATTATACCTGCTATATTTTTTGTTTAGTAGGAGATGTTAGCGATCTCCAAAATCAGATCTTTTTCTTTTTCTCTTCTCTCCATTTTCTTTCTACACGAGCTCTCAGTTTGAGAAGGAGCCGAGCATCTATTTTTGCAGGGCAAATCGAGGAGAGACTCCACGATGGAACAATGCAGCACCAGCGATCAAGGGCACCGCTCAATCGTGGACCAACCTTCTTGCCCAAAATGAGAAAAGAAAAACGTTGAAAAGCTAAGGAACAAACAATAAGTTGGCCAAAGCAGTCTCCACGCCTGCATCAAACACAACCCATTCTTCAACACCTTTTTATGAACTGAAATCTTCAGGTAACTTAAAAGAAAAGCCACTTACTCATCAAATTCAATCAACTACAGACTCTAAATTTCGCATTGGTGCGAACAACAGTTGACTAGCATAGAGTTTGTAACATTCAAAAAGCAAGACCATCACATTATAAAGGATCCATATAGAGGATGACGAATGAAAACCAACCATGGAAATAGAACCAAATTCAATGGTGTTTCTTCCAAACAATACTATATATGAAAGTTAAAAAGCAAAAGTTCTTCTAGACACACCACAATGTCAGAGCCCGATAAGGAACAATTCCATTCAACTAGAAAGCTAGCAAAGAAGAAGTAAGGAAAAAATGAACAAGCCATATCACTATCACAATAATTCAGACACTAGCGTCCTTTACCATATGAAATTAGAAGCCTTCAACACCATTTCACTTCGGTATTAGCTAAACTAGGATGAGTGAGGACATCCTTGGAGAATCTCATGAGAAGGAATTTCCACGTACTCATGGAGAAAATGCTACTTTGGATCATAGTTACAAACAAAGTCTGGTCATTTCTTCATCAGCTTCCTCATCAACCTCATCAGCTTCCACATTGGATTCCTCATCAACCTCGTTGGCTTCCTCATCAAACTCGTAGTTGAATTCCTCATCGGGTGGGTGGTAAAAAGTCTGGTAATTTCTGGAGTGACTCGCACCCATACCTTTCAAAGCGCTTTAGGGATTTACTAGGGCAGCGAATTTCAACTAAGCTTTTGCAATTCCTAACAATCAACTCCTTGAGATGCTCTGACTTTGAAAGGTCTAGTACTTGAATGTGCTTGCGCCCAAAGATATCCAACTCTTCCAGGGATCCCAATTTTATCGCAGGGAGATCATCTGCCTTCTCATCATAGTCGTCCAAGTTGTGTATGCTTAGGTCCAACACTCATAGGGATTTCAAAGCTTCCGATCCATCCAATTCCTTCAGCCCATAGCAATCCACGAGCCATAATTCCGACAAAATTCCAAATCGGAAAGCTTTGGCAACCTTTCCAATTTGGGACAATCGCAAACGACAAGCCTCTCAGATGCGGGAGGGAAGCCCGGGATGCTTTGAAGAGACGTGCAAGAACTAAGGTGGAGATCCTTTAGATGCTTGAGGTGAGAGGCGATGGCAGCTCATTGCTCCGACAGATGAGCCACAGGGATGATAAGCTAACAGGAGGTTTTGGGAGTGACTGAAGCTTATGACAGTAACCGCAGCCGTCGGCATTTAACTCTTGGAGGCTTTGCAATTTTCCAATAGAGCTCAGTAACCTTTTTATCTGACTCCCAAGAAATTCTTAGAATTTTCAATTTGTTTAATTCCCCAATAGATTCGGGTAATTCCGTAATACTTGTACCCGACAAGTTTGGCGCAACCAACTCTCCCAGCTTCCCAATTAAAGAAGAGATCTGTTGAAACGCCTTGCAATTTACTAATGACAAACTTACAAGGTGCTTGACATCTCCAATGGAAGGGTGAATTTCCATCAAACAAGCACAGTTTTTTAGGATTAGCATCTCTAAACTTTTAAACGTATAGAAATTAGGGGTGCTGCGAAAGATTGATAACTTTCAACCTCTCCATCTACAAGAAAGAAACATGTTCCAAGATTAGTAGTTAGAAAATAGAATGATTTACCATCAAATGTAACAAAAGAGAAAGCCTTTTTCATCTTTACCTTAATCTACAAAGATATCAGTTCTCACTGTACTTAGTTTCTTGTGACATCTCTGGCTCCGTCTGAACACTGAATTAGCTCATTGTTCCAAGCCACGGTCATTAACAGAGACCTTTAACCGTAGTGTGTCTTCCACTTCTTCCATTGTCCCTAAATGTTTGGCCTCAATTTTTTATGAGACCACCGTGTCTCGTAGTGATTCCGACAAACTCATCGCATAACCTAGTGCATCGTGACAATCTCAATGACAATTTACTGCAGTTGGCAAGAGGGGCACTTACAGATTTCATCAACCAAATATTGAAGCGCTCCGACGCTTTCCTGAAGGAACTCCTCTGAGTTACTAACAATATCCCAGTAGACTTCCTCTGTATCTTGATAACCGACACTTCTATTTCTGTAACTAAATCGGTCATACGTGTTGAGTAGTCAAGGGCCTTTCTCATCTCAAAAGCAAACTCAAAAGGTGAGGCTCTCTTTCCAACTTATATACTGACAACCAGTTTCTTCCACAATCGATATGAGATAAATCCCAACAATTTCCCCCCACACATTAGACTTAGGTCAGAGCAGCAATAACCCTCGCCTAGTGAGAATTGGGTTCAGAATTGTTGGTAACATGGGTTCTGATATTAGTGTTGGGTAGTTTGGGCCCTCTCAATCTAAAAAGGTAGCTCAAAAGGAGTGACTTTCACTTATACTTAAAAATTGACCATCAACTCTTTCTACGATCAATATGGGATAAACCCCAATAATATGTACTTCTGCATTCAACTGTTGCTCCAATTCATCCACCTTTGCTGACCATTACAAAGTCTCACATTTAGCTCGTGCCTCAAAACTATCAGTTGATGTGAAATTCCGCAACTCTATAGAATCTATCATATCTCTTGGCTCCACCTGCAACTCCACCTACTTTTTAGATCTCTCTTTGCAATTGATCTATGACTCATCATCCGAAACAGTAGACTTGTCAAAGGTGACATATTTACTGAATATAAAATTAGGTGAATTCTCCTTAGTGCTCCATAGACCGTAATCCTTCACCCCTATGTAAATAGACGGTTTTGAAGTTCAGAGACCACCTCGACATAAACCCCCTCCTCAAAAATCAAAGATATAATAGAGAAATGAGCTTTGAAGAGAATTGACTAAAGTCACTCATAGCAAGATGCATGTTCTTGGACACACACATATAGTTCGCTTCATTAAAAGTACAAACAATAATAGGAAAAGAAAGCAGCTTGAAAGCATGCGTGCAAGATGATTTGTCGAAGCCTCTAAGATGGCCTTCGGAAGGGAAAGCATTTGCGAGTTGCAGGAATGAGAACACCTGCCCCAAATTACCCCAGGATCACGACAAAAAACTTTTGAGGATCGCGCATCTCCCTTAGAATAAGATGGTTTAATGAGTTCATGACAAAGATTGGATTTGTATCTCTTGAAGATCTAGGCTATGACTTTAGGACCGCAGAAAGAAGGGAGATCTCGCTCTTTGATTTCTTTGTTTTTAACAAAGTAAGTGGCGAACAAATCATTTTCTTAGATTTTCTTATCAACTTTGCCATTGAGAGGTAATGGTGCGAAGACACTTTGTTGATGAATCTCTTTATATCATATAATGGTTAATTTCCCAATACGAAAATGCTTTAACTAATGATGCTGACTGTTAGAACTGTGCATGCGGTTGTAAAATAATTTAAAGTGGAGCACATCTGTGAAGGTAAAACAGAAGATATTTCTCTCGAGTATTCACTGTATTTATGGTCAAGTTTGAAAAGCAGGGAGGGAGGGAGAGACTGCTGTTGATCCATCGCGTGTTAGTAATTTGTTTTGATTTATCAGTTCATGACAACTGGAGTCTAACGTTCGAAACAACAATCAAAAAGCTAGATCAATAAGAGGAAACTTGTTACAGTGAATACAGAAATTCCTAGCTCTCTCTATGCCATGCATACACCGTTATAAGTGTTCAAAATATTAAGTCACGCCTTCATTTACTTTTAGAGTAGTTATTTACAATGATCTTACATAATTCTACATTGATATTCTGCATTCCACACCAATCTAAGAACAATGGCTTCAATTGATCCTCCTTTAGCTAAATGAAGAGGCCATTGAACTTTATTTCCCCAACTAAAACGATTTCTCTTTGTTACAAGATATGAGGGCAATCGCGATAGATAGTATTAACACCATAAGTTACGTTGTATAGTATGCGACTTGCGTCCATGTACATTGGCAATTATGGGTGTAAGAAAAAATTGCCCGAACCAAACAAAAAAATTCGGGCATGGAAACTTGAATGCTCACATCATTCTGGAAAAGAACAGATGTCAACTATCAATTGACATGGAATAAGAGTAGTAGATGAGCTCAATCAAGCTGAGGCAATTGCTAGGGAACAAGTAGAAATGACATTCACCACTGTACATTGTTGTGGTTGTCGAGCCAGCAGCCATCGTGACCTCCACACCGCTCACCACAGCTCGTCTTTGCTAGCAAGACCCCGACCCCTTGGCCCGTCATCTCTCTCTCTCTCTATTTGATTTGTTGCATCGCTGACAAACCCAACAGCTCCTTCATTGCCATTGGACCTTGGCCTTGCTGTCAATCATCGATAACCATGGAGGAGCCATCGCCTCTAGATCTGCAGGCTTGACAGCTCTATGGCCCATCAAGCCTCAAAATGTGGAGGCATCTCCAGCAGATAGAAGGAGATGACTCCTCCAGTGACGACACGCTGAGGTCCTGCATGGTGCCTGGCTAGAAGGTGGTAAAGCCACTTTTTGTGTACTAAGGGTGGCTGAAAAGAGAGGGGCTCCATCATTGGCGGCGCTGGTGGCGAGAGGGGCGGTAGTGTCGCTGGAGGTGATGGGGTGGCATTCAATAGCGGTGGCTGATGTGGTGTATCGCAAACCGAATTAGAACAATCAAGCAGAGAATAGAGAAATTGATACAAGAGTTTATTCAGATGCACCTCCGAATAGTGCTACATTCTGCCAAAGGGATTCTACTATGATTTAGGTTTACAATCACAGCCACTCATTATAATGATCTCTCGTACAAGTATAATATATAGGACTTAAAATGAGCCCAAAGCTCAAGCTTATCCGAATCCCTTTGATCCCACAATAAACGGGTCAGCTTAAAACACAAGCCTAAAAGAAAACAAAAAACCCGATGTTGTTTGAGGGCGCTGCCCCGAGCCCCCGCCAGCTCCGCTCCGCATCGGCGAAAGTGGAACCCCGCCTGTTGTCCAATGGCGGAACGCCTGTGTTGGGAGCGCTGCCCCCGAACCCCCACATTCCGTGTGGAGGGGTCACATGTCATCGGATCATACTTTGATTTCCCTAAACTCACGTGGGCGTGCCTGGTATAAGAAACAAGAATTCCAAGTATTTGCCAACTCCAACAGTGGCTGGTAGTGGGTTAGAGGAGTTTTGAGATTTGTTGGTGTTGTTAGAGTTTGGAGATTTGAGAGCAAGGAGTTGAGGTCAGTGATATGAGAAGAAGGGTGAGCTTGTTGTTAAAAAAAAGATAGATAACCGGATCTGAACCGAATTGATCCCATTGTTATGATTCAAATTCTATGAAGGTCGGGTCTTGGGTTGGATCACAAACAACATACTAAGTCGTGTCCAGGTTGGGCCGAGTATCAATGGCGGCTCGGCCCATTGACACTCCGAGTGAAAACAATGTATCCACTATAATAAACGGATAATTACTAGCTCAATGGTCCAACTCATATTGACCAATTTTATCTGTTTTGAACCCATTTTTATGCAATACAAATCTAGTGAATTAAATCTGACCCGACCCACATTAATAAATACTTCTATATTTAACCAAATCTAGAAAAATTTATACCAAAACTAAGGTGAAAGCACGGAGTAAGCGAGCGTGATATTGAGAGAGGGCGAGAGAGAGAGTGAAGAAAGAGTTACAGATGTGAGTTTTATCAATTTAACACCTTTATTATTTTGGATTTTACCATTTTAAACTCATTTATGACCTATTTAGTGAATCTAAATAATTCAAATAATATTTCAGCCTATCAAATATGAGTTAAGAAATGGGTTTGATAGGTCTACCTACACATAAATATTAATAATTCATATTTTTTCTTTTATTTTTCCTTTTTGGTTTGCTAAGAAGAAATAGGGTGGGGAGGGACAACCGGATTAGCTACTTTAGTCATTACCATGAGGATCCCAAAGTTGCCACGGAACGTCCCAATAATTAGAATCGTGGGTAGACTTTATATTCCATAATACTGGCAATTTATGGATATGAGGTAGGCGACCTTGTCACTGTAGACGCACCAAGGTGCTAGAGGTTGAGGTTTCATTCACCAGAACAAAATATACGCTCTACTTCTGCAAGCGGGTAGGCCACTAGGAATATTAACCTCGTGCCACTATGCAGCCACCAACGCCAGTTGTCTATTCTATATGTCGATATATTTTTTTTTTTTTTTATAATCTGTCTTTAAATGAGGATCTCGATTCTTTCGGTTTGCTAATGGGAAAAAATGCAATATTATGGTGTTTTTTAGTGCTCAAAGAGTAGCAAATCTCATAACCCAATCCCAGCAAACTAAGAGGAGGAGAGGCTAGGGTATTAAAGGAAATTTATGATCCTAAATTCGACAAAACTTAAGTTGTTGAACCAATCAGAATGTCAAATTCATTTTAAGCTAGTTTGGATCCTATGACAACAAACTATTTTCACAGGATTCATGTAACATCGATATTTTACCTCGGATTTTCAGTGTTTTTAGCTGGCATGCTTCCTATATTTCAATATCCATGAAATTATTTTACTAAAAAATATCGGATTTACGTCCATATTTGTCTTTCCAAAAGGCTATGCTCGCCAGGATAAAAAAAGATAATTTAAATAACATGCCTAATTTGATGTAAAAGCATATCAACTCTTAATGGAGACTCCTTAAACAAATCAGACCTTCCTTCTTAGAATCGATCTTTCTTGTATGTGCTCATCTATAAATACGTGTGGTCCCTCTCTTGATGTTCTCGTCTCTCCTTTCTTACGTTGTTCTTCCTACATCAGTGTGTCTTGGTAAAGGTCTGCTAATCTCGGATTTGTATGCATTTTGGGATTGACTGAAGCAGGTAGTCTTGGACAAGCATTGCAATTCAGAAATCGGCTCAACCTTCGTCGTTTCAGACCATCTCTCGCAGGTGGTGCCAGAATAATTCAGCAAAAGATGCTAAAGTGAAGCATGCATGGCTGGTGGCGATGGGAATCAGGTTTGTGACATTATAGGTCGAAGTCACGCTAGGGCTTCGGGCATAATTGCAATCTATGAGTTGGGCAACGAAAGTAGACTTGAAAACGATTGAAAATACAATTTGATTACTTCATAGGAGGATGTGAACTTGGAAATCTGTCTAAATTTTAGTCGCGGATCGCGCTTCTTCGCATACACCAAGAGTACATTGATGAGAACGGGTCAAGAAAGCTTGAACCCAATTCCTACCGCAGCTTTTGGAGTGTTTCTCACCTCTCACATTCATCATAAGCATCAACTACATGTAAGCCAGTCCAATCGAAGTGGAACGAGGAAATCAACTAGCTATTGTGGTTGTGGATGAACTACCTAAAACAGGAGAACCAAAGTTTTATGATGGAACGAAGTTCAGATTGCCAAGGGAATGGATAGGAGAACCAAAATGACTAACATTTATCACAAAGGTTATCAGCAAACAGAAAGGCTGATTTACAAGGGATTGATTGACAGCTCATTAGAGAGATTGTCAACAATAAATGAGCAGAGTAATCAACAAGTACCATTGATATTCAACATCCCTCATCGATGGTTCGTCAAAGCAAAATTTACAAATAATATGTCGATTTCAACACAAATGATGGTTCTAATACTATTGACAGCTGATTATCCTAGTGACTTTGGAAGATGCAATTTCTAGTGGATAATGATTATCATCGTATGAAAAAACATGCCTATGATCTCCTTGTATGTAATTGTCGTTAGTAGGGTATGCATACCCACGATGAATGTTGTAAAATCTCCCTCTCTTTTCAAAGACACTTCGGTCAGTATAGTTTATTTTATTCATTTTATCTTGTTCCTTGCAAATTCACGTACTATTCCTGCACTTTATATTCCAGAAGTTGCTATTTACTTTCCCTTAATTATGAGCCGAGTAATTTCCTGTCCAGGATCAACACATAACCCCTTTCTCACAAAAAACTAAAATCAACCTTTTGGGTGAAAGATTTTTCACTTTATGAGTGAAACACCATGAAAGCTTTGCGAACTCTAGCAAAAGTGATACCTCCCCTAGAGTATAGTTCATTACCTTCACATGGTAACTTTAATTTTTTTCTTTCTTGCCAAAACTTGGCATTGAGTTAATTGATTTTCAAAATCTCCTGCAATTATAACTGATAGAGACCACTATTATGCGGACAACATGAAAAAAAAAATGGTGACTGGTGAAAATGCAAAAAAATGCGAATCTGAATATTCGTTATTTTCTAATGAAAGTTGCAAGTCTAGAAATATGATTTACTACTGATACTTTTAATTTTGGAATAATAGTGCAAAACTCCGATAAACTTTGGGGTATTGTACGTTTGCCTCGATAAATATTTGTTTAAGATACGAGTTCAGTCTTGATAGATAAGTAGCAAGAAAGAGAGAACCAACACAAAACATTACGTTGTTCTATATGAGAGTGACAACGATAAATAAATGGAGAATTGCAAAGCTCAATAGGTGTCTCTCAAACTACCTCTAATTGCGCACATAGTTCGCTCAATGTTTGGTTCAATCTCTCGTAGTGTTTTCTTCACTAAATGCTCATCGAGAGAACTCTAAAATACCCTTACAAACTCTCTAAAGTGGAATTCATCAAAAACTGTCGGGAGATGCAACTTAATAGTTTGCAAAACCTGAAAATATGATGCCCTCGGGCATCAGGATCAACCCGTGTAGGTGCTCGCCAAAACTCGGTGTAGCTACTTGGGCATTGCCCGGGCCTCCGGCAACCCCAGCGAGGTTTTGCCGGAAGACCAATGGTAGCTATCAGCCAATCCCAAGGCCCCCAAAATGGGTACTCTAGAGGCCTCAAAGCTTGGGCTTCCTCGCACTTCGTTTCGAGTAGGTTCATTGATCAAAATCAGCTCTACGTTGAGACACACATACAACACTCTGAACCTTACATGGTACCAATTTCTCCTCTACCATAGGTATTACCATGAGGATCCCAAACTTATCATAAAATATTCAGATATTAATTTCGCGAGGTAGATCGTATATTCCACACTACTAGCAACTTATGGATCTGAGGTGGGCGACCTTCATCGCGGTAGACTCACCAAGATGCTAAAAGGTTGAGATTTCATTCACCAAAAAAAAATACAAGTTGCAAGCGAGTACCACCAGGCCACTAGGAGTATTAGCCCCGTATCACTATGCCACCATCATCGCAGGAAGTCTATATGTCGATGCATCTTTATTCTTCTCTTATGATATGTCTTTTATAAATTTAGAGGATCTCAATTCTTTCGGTTGGAACCACCCGCCTGAGTGGCGCTGCTGGAGCTCGCACTCTTCCTCTCGCAAAAGGTTGAGTGTTCGAATCCCGGGCGCTGCAGGGTGACTTAACCAATGACATGTGTGTAGTGGCTAGCACGTGTCGCCCCCAGGGTTTACTCCCCGGCTGTCGGCCGTGCAGGGGTTCCCTGGGTTATAAAAAAAAAAATTCTTTCGGTTGAATATTTTCCAATAAATTGGAGCTAAATATTTATGACGCCATGATGTATAGAGACAAGCATATTTTAATTCCTCCATCTTCATTATATATTTTCAACTTGCTTTTGTCACAAAGATCCGGTCGTAATGTACGAACATTCATTTGATTCCCTACTAGTAGTACACGACCGACATTCAATCATGGTTTGCTAACGGAAAGCTATAATCCCGGTTGTTCTTAATATTTTTTTTTTGTCGAATGTTGTTCTTAATACTTAAAAAGTAACAAATCGCAGAATTCATGCACATTGATATTTTGCTCTAGCATGCTTCAAATATTTCAATAACCATGAAATATTTTTTGCTTAAAAAGAAATCAGATTTATGTCTATATTGGTCTTTTCAAAAGGCTATGATGTTATAATATCAATAATGTAATCCCGCGTTCAGTTAATTTCATTAACGTTTATTGTCCATGTTAAGTTGCGTGTTAACTGCCCGTTATTTTGTGACTACCCAAAAGACATGACTTCTTGATGGAAGAAGTCATGTAGGGGTGTGAATGGATACAAAAGGATCTTCCTAGCCAAACCCTCTTACAATTGGAAAACACACCATCGATGTTTGAGAGGGCAATTCACTAGAGATACCCTTCACCGACGCTCAATGATTTAGGTTATTCATTAATGGCCGGAGATTAGTAAAGAATTTTCATGTTTCCACATAAGTCCTAATTATGCATGATTTTTGTCCATTCATGTGTAATCGGGATCTTCAGTCTTTTAGAATTTTCTAACATTTGGTATCAAATCGTAGTTAAATATCTGTTTTGATGAATTTTGTGGGTTTTTGATTGAAAAATTGGGCAAATTGGGGCCGAGATAGAAATTGCTGATTCCGGCCAAATTCCAGTGACTCACCACCCGGTTTGTTATATCATTGGTTTGATTGGCACTTAGATTTTCACTCGTAGACAAAGAAGAGCTGCTTTTAGAGCATTGTTTCGTATAAGTCAATTTTTATGATGTGTAATGTCTCATAACAAAGAAGCCTTAGTGAATAGTCTTCAACCACCGACATTGATTATCCTCGACAATAAAAAGACTGCAATGATTTTGGCGCAATTTCATTTTCATCGAGGGAACTAGGAAATCTAAGAATTGAGAATGTTTATGAAACTTTAGATTTCGTTATTAGAAATATAAGTGCTTAACATAATGGTTTGCAAATAGATGGGAAGTCCGATCAATAGGTGTTGACCGTAATAATCTAAACGCATTCCTCCCCTCATTTAATGTTATCCGGGCATCGAATTTATGGAAAACAGAAGAACTTGGGGGTATAGAAAGCCAACATCAAACTTTTTTACAATTTTTCTTGAACGTGAATGATCAAACTGGATACCAAGACGTACATTATTCATGAGGCAAGGAAAGAAGCATATTCCCGCGAAATCACTTCAAGCACAATTTCGAAAAGAGTCTCCTTCAAACATCTTTATATAGAATAATAAGTTCCTCCGAGCCATGTTGAAACACAAAAGACAATACCTGCTTCCATTCACATTGAAGTATCATCACCACCATGAATACGCAGTGCAAGTTCAAAAAAATTAACTAGTCCCTCTGGATCACCACACTTACACGTGGAATGTTTTTTTTTTTTGGTGTAAAATGTAAGTAGTATTTAAAGATGACGTACAGGAGCTTAGGGGCATTCCCCAGTATTACAAATAGAACTAAGATCCCAAAAAAATGGAGTGAGGGAGTCTCCATATAGTAGCCAATATTTCATTTGTCCGGGATGGTCTAAAAGATTTGTAATGCGAAGTTCGCCCTTTGAGAAGTTTGCGAACCTTAGCTAAAATGATAAGGGTATCATTTGACTTTTGTTAGAAGCCTCTACGATTACGCTCCATCCAAATGCAATATATGGTCGCTAGGAAAGATACTTTCAGAAGTCTTGTCGTCAAGTCCTTGCCTTTGGTAGCCCTGATCATCCATTTGAGTTCATCATTCTATCCACCTAAAGGAGGCCGAATTCCGTATTGTGCAAGAATAGTAGGCCAAATGCTTCCAGTCCAGGTGCACTGGAAGAATAGATGTTCTTTGCTTTCCAGACCAGACATACAAAAATTACAGTGAATATCTACTTCAGATTTCCAGCATGATATAATTTCTGCTGTTTGTAGTCTATCCCTACAAACTAGCCAGCTGATGAAGTTATGCTTACTGATACCTCCTTTCCAGATCAATTGGAACCATTCCACGGTCGGTCTCACACTCATGGTTTCATCATATACCTCTTGGCAACAATATCTTGGTCTAGATATGACTGAAGCTAAAGCCAGTCTCGGTTGAAGAATACAACGCGAACTCCATGCCATAGAACCCTTGATTTCAAGCTGCAGAATCGAATTGCCTCTACATTTGGTACTGTGAACCCATTTACTCCACAAGGAAGACGACGGACAATTTATGAGGCTCCAAAGCATGCGGCCAAGCAAAATTTTGTTCCATAATTTTAGATGAGGCAACCCTACACCTCCTTCCTTTTTTGGCAAGCAAACAACTTCCCAAGCAACATTAAAAATGTCTAATCTTTTTTTTCAATTTCATATATAGTTTGCTTCGGAAGTAAAAACATTTGCATCCAAAAGGTACAGATGGAAATTAGTACTGATTTGGCCAACTGGAGACAACCAGCGTAGCTAATATGTTGCATGCCCTAGCCTTCTATTTTTTTGAAGATTTTATCAGTCAGTCTTGTAACAAGCGGAACACCAAGGTGGAATGTTAAGTAATGATAAAAACCTTGGCCTTAAAGGACACATTCACCGCATCACCAGCACATAATTGAGATCATCAAATAAAGGCGTCATTAAAATGAATTTTATCCCAGGAGTTGCACCAGAAACATAAGCTTAGAGTCCGATCCAATACGTGGTTACAACTTCACTCCATCTAGTTGAGTAACTAGCGTATCAAATCAGAAGATAAACCAGAGTAAGATGTTAAATTCCTAGAGTATTATCGATAAAAAAAAAAAAGATTCCTAGAGTAGAGTATTATCGATAAAGTTCATACTGCTGTACAGTGCGGTCACCTTGGCGGGACTGAGTTCTTGTTCGTGGTGATCGCAAGCTTCACGTGGGTGCTCTTCTACTTGATGATGCCAGAGACAAGAGGGCGGACGCTTGAAGAGTTGTTTGGTAAACACACCAAGTGGAGGTCGCAAGATCTGCGAGATGCGAAGGACCAGCCACGCGACTGAGGCAGCCGTGAGGGGAAAATAGTGAGGCTTCACCTGTAATGATGATCTGCACAATATTAACCGTACATCATGCATTACGGGTGAGGCCTCACTATTTGCCCCTCACCGCTGCCTCGGTCGCGTGCCAAGCGTCCACCCTTCGTCTCTGCCATCATCAAGTAGAAGAGCAGCCACGCGAAACTCGCGATCACTGCGAACAAGTAGGAGTATGAACTTCATTAATAATACTGAATTGGAGTTTGTCCATCAGTCGACTACGAGAACCACCACACTAAACTCGCTCATAACATTAGCCTACTAGCATTTCTCCCATAAAGAAACGCAGAAAATTGAGATAGCTACAAGCATATCATTCCAATCATCTCTCCATCAGGACATGCTCGTGCCAATTAGTTCAACTTCAGTTGCGGCGGCATTGATCGACATCCAATTTCCCCCTGCTCACCGCCTGATCGATTGGCATCCACTCGTGGCTGCACATTACCTAGATGGATTAGGTAGTGCAGAAGTATGCCAAACACGTAGGAGGCATTGCAATGTCAATGCGCTAAGGAATTTAATAAAGATGCACTGCAAGCTTCGCAATATGATCAAACAATCACCTGAACATGACCGTTGAGACAAACCCAGTGAAGCGGAGTATTCTTCTCCGCATTATCAGCGCTTAACATCCTGAAATTGGAAGAGAGTCATATCAACACTAGTTCCAATAAGAGACTGAGATCAAACGCATATTAGAACAACCACAGAGCAATGCGCTGACCAACACTTGAGAAAACTCATCTGGGTCTCTCAAAACCATTGAATATTGCCAGAACTGAGAGTGGTAAGTACTACTAGTGCAAGTGACAAACATGGACATCTCCACAAACTAAAGAGATAGCAAAAGGAAAAGAGAGAGAAAAAGGAACGAATCAGGCTGTAAAGAATATATCGTGACCTTCTGTTTTGCTTCTTCTTCTTCGTCTTTCATCTTCTTCCCGAAAACGACCTGTGTACGGGTGGTTGGCCGAGTACTTGTCCACCCTGTGCTTGAGCGTCACGTGCAGCACGGATATCCCTCCGAGCTTCAGCGTCAGCTCGATCTCCCCGATGAACTTCAACGGGTACAGCGCATGGTCGAGTACGCTCGGGAACTCGAAGTTGCACGTCGAGTTCGGGAACGGGAACTGCTGGTCGTGGAAGTCGCCCTCGATCACCAGCGAGGGTTGACGCACCACATCGATTCCGACGTTCCCACCGATCAACTTCAGCGCCGGCACCTCCTGGCCTACCCTCGCTCGATGGAGAGCGATTTCGAGGACTCGGAGAGGAGAGGTTCCTGCTCTTCAGGCTCTTGAAGAAGCGGGCGAAGACGCGGACCTTGCGGTCCCAGTCGCGTGTGCTTGCGGAGGTTAGGGTTGAACTGGTGCTGGATGTAGGCGTCGTAGGGAGGTGCACCCGGGGCGGACTTGGATGCCACCGGCGCCAGAGGAGGAAGGCGGCAGCTTGGGCGAGGCGGCGGGGCGGCGGTTTGGGAGTTGAGGAGGAGGAGGAGGAGGAGGACGGAGAGGGGATGACGAAGGGCTTAACGATGAGAGGCAGTTTGGAGATAGCGAGGACTTCATGAAGGGAGAGAGGCTGGTGTCAATATTTATGGTTTTTCTTTTCAAAATTTTTTTTTTGGTCGAATTCTTTTCAAATTTGAAAGGTAGTAAAACATACGTGATCTTTGAAGTTTTGAAAATCGCGAAAATTAATATAGGATTTTATGTGTCAATATATATAGTTATTGATTTTAAAAGATATCGGATACTTCATTAAAATTCGAAAAATTTGCAATAATGAAAAAGATATGTTGTGGTCTTTCTGATTATCTTTAACCTAATTCATGAAATGGAGCTGCTCATTCTTTTTAGTTTTATCTTCTTTATATGGTTTTTTTTTGTCAAAATTTAAAAATAGTAGAAGATTCATGATCTTTCAAGTTTTTGAAAATCGTGAAAATTAACATAGGATTTTACTTATCAATATATATTGACTTATTGATTTTAAAAGATATCGGATACATCATTGTGAAACTTGAAAATTTTGCAATAAAGAAAAGAGTTGGTGTGCTTTTTCTGATTATCTTTAACCTAATTGATGAAAGAGACCTACTTATTCTTTTTAGTTTTATCTTCTACTTATGATTTTACTTTCAAAATTTAAAAGTAGTAAAAGATTCATGATCTTTTGAGTTTTTGAAAATCGGGAAAATTAATATATGATTTTACTTATCAATATATATTGACTTATTGATTTTAGAAGATATCGGATACATCATCGTGAAACTCGAAAATTTTGCGATAAAGAAAAAGATGGTGTGCTTTTTCTGTTTATCTTTAATCAAATTGATGAAATAGACCTGGTCATTCTGTTTAGTTTTATTTTGTATTTATGACTTTTCTGTCAAAATTTAAAAGTAGTAAAAGATTCATGATCTTTTGAAAATCGGGAAAATTAATATAGGATTTTACTTATCAATATATATTGACTTATTGATTTTAAAAGATATCGGATACATCATTGTGAAACTCAAAAAAATTTGCGATAAAGAAAAGAGATGATGTGCTTTTTCTGTTTATCTTTAATCTAATTGATGAAATAGACCTTCTCATTCTTTTTAGTTTTATCTTCTATTTATGATTTTTTTTCAAATTCAAAAAGAAGTAAAAGATTCACGATCTTTCGATTTTTTGAAAATGGTTAAAATTAATTTATGATTTTACGTGTCAATATTTATTGACTTATTGATTTTTAAAGATATTGGATACTTCATTGTGAAACTCGAAAATTTTGCAATAAAAAAAGAGATGTTGTGCTTTTTCTAATTATCTTTAATCTAATTGATGAAATAGAGCTGCTTATCCTTTTTAGTTTTATCTTCTATATATGACTTTTTTTTCAAATTTGAAAAGTGGCAAAAGATTCATGATCTTTTGAGTTTTTGAAAATCGTTAAAATTAATAGATGATTTTATGTGTCAATATTTATCGACTTATTGATTTTAAAAGATATCAGATACTTCATTGTGAAACTCGAAAATTTTGCAATAAAGAAAAAGTTGCAAACAAGTCAAAAATGTTATATAGATGCTTGTGAAACTATTAAAAACATTGTTTACACACTATGTGCATAGCATAAAAGTTCTTGTTTTTAATATCTATGTGTTTTAGTAATGTGGGAGTCGAGTATTGACTAGATATGAGTCGGATTGAGTAGGGGTCGCTGGATTTGTGTGGCATATAAATGGGTCAAAATAGGTTAAATTGATCGATTTGGATCGGAACTAGTAATTAATGTTCAGAGTTGGTCATATTGTGATTTTAATAATATAATTACATATATTAATAATAATAAGCTGATTTAAGTAAATCAATTTTTATATTAATGAAATCTCAATAAATATATTAATAAGTGATTTATAGCTTCTCAAAACCTACTCAAGCACTATTTTGTCGTCGTGCTTTTATGATACAAGATTATAAATAAATACAAACAATAAAGCACAACTAATGAAACATCAATAGTTAAGTAAATAATTTTTCCAACGAATTGAAATACAAAATAATTTCTTTATAATTTCTTTATATTAGTAGTCTCCCTTGCCTTAATAGCTTAAGCTTTTGGTTGGACTTTGTAAGGAAAACCAAACATTAACTTCAACTTCATTCCTTCACCAGACCAAAAATAAATATAACCTTTCCTTTTTCCCATATAGCACCTCCAACAAACACGCATAGAATATCACGAAGTAACATCTTCATATTACCAGATAAAACGTACAGTATTTGTACAGAACGTAAAACAGGAGTTCTAATAACCTAACCAAAATTTTGACATCTATAATAACTCCCTAGGCACTCTAATATAATAAATTCCCCCACCAAAAAAAAGTAACTAAACCAGATATTGTAAAGGCACTCTACAAGCTTGAAGCATGTTTACAATGGCAAAAATAAGCTAGCAATCCAAATCAGTGCACACTAATGCTATGCCTTCATACACTGAATTATGTATGCATCTGAAGAAGATTTCATAGTTCTGAAGATAACAGTGGATCAAAACGAGTAAAACGATTACTTAGCTCCATTCAATGAGTAAAGGGAAAGCATGCTATCATCCAACTCTTTGCTAGATTGCACCGGCGTTAAGTTGGATGGCCGGTGTACACGTTAGTGATTTCCATCCAAAATTTGCTAAATGAACTTAATTAGCAAAACGTGAAAATGTTTATGACTCAATTGGCAAAATTGAAATGTCTTGGATTGAATTGGAAAAACTACAATAGGTTTAGGATTTTTTGGACAATTTTCCCAATTTATGCTAATGTCATCATAAACTGCCTCTCAAGTTTCTTGATGTCATGAAAAGAATAATATTGGGGCTGAATGGACGTGGCAGCAGGTGGAAAGCAGAAATAAAACAATTAATTCCGTCAAAACTTAAGTGAATGTTACAATACAGGGAGAAATCTACCGAGCAAAATGTTGTTCATATGAACTCAAAACTATAAAGATGAAGCATGATCATCTTAGCGCAGAATGAAAATGTTCCGTTTGATGATTTACTTGGTGGTTCAACAGCCTTTCTAGTCATTTTACTCGGATAAGATTCGAACAGGATGCGGTTCATTAATAGCAGCAGAATGCCAATTCAACCGTTCTTGTAATGAGAGAAAAAACTGCTGATTATCTTTTACAGTGTTTTCAGTCCTCAAACGAGCTCTGTATCGATCCATGTGACTCGCTGCTTTTCGCCAGTTATGCCGATGCATCTCAAATGCATAAAAAAAAACTTGTATGGACAGAATATCCGACCCCTCTGCCTGCAAATTATAGAAGCTAAGAATCGTTTTGATTGCTTCATACGTTTGTATAGAGCAATCAAAACTCACTTTACAAAAAGATACCCAAAAGAGCTCGTGATCAACCTTTTCCATTAATTCTATGAATGGCAGTTGACCAATAGAGAGAATTTACAATGTGATAATTGAAAGTAGGCTTCAAACAAGATAAAATTTAGCAGTCAGATTGGGTACATTGAAATTGCTAATCGAGCCAGAAGAAGTAAAAGATAAAAATATAATCACATAAACAACCCCAGCACAAACAAGATTCAGGGAAAGAACATCACCGAATGCATACATCCTGATGTAAGAATATTGAGTTTACCTTCTTTATAACTAGATTTTAGTGTTGTCTCATACATCATCATATTATATCATCACCATTATCCATCTAAACGTAATGCTATCAGATTCTTAACGAAGATAATTACCTGATTATACTAATTCATGACAAACAACACCCTGAAAGGTTCGACTTATTTTCGTTGAAAAGTATTTTAACAGAAATGGTCCAAGAAACAACTTTTTACTCATTGTAGCAAGGATATGTAAATTGATACGATGTTGTTCATTTACCAAAATCACTTGTCACAGTGCCAGTCAACAATTATCATCACTTTAGCCCAAGCAATCGAACATTCGACACTAATATTCTTAAATTGGTTCCGAGAAAGCTCTTCATTGGCTGCACTTCCTATCAACTGGGGAATATAATCCGCAAAACCAAACTTAACTAAGGTATTAAAAGACGATCAAACCCACTACAAGGTTGGCCCATACCTCATGCGAAAACACAGCTCATTTTATCTCCACAATCAAGACCGTCATGACCAATCATCACCACCGAAACTGCAACCGGCCATGACCATTGCCCACAACCAATACTTGTGGGTGTGGCACCTGATGGCAGTGACTACCACGATCGTAGTAAAACTCCCAAACTATTTTAAAATTTTATGACTCAATTGAACTTCCACGACAAATTTTAATACTTCTAGTGCTCTTATCCCTTTTCAAAATTATGAATATTAGGAGGCTGTTATTATTTTATACAAAGGTGAGAGTGTTAGCGAAGACGTGGGTTCTGATATATAATGAACCTTTAACTAATTTCAATGTCAATAATTTTAAAAAATTAGTGGAGATTTTTGGACGCGGGGGCAGATTTAGGGCTATAGTGAAAGATTGTGATATTTTTTTTTGCCAAAGAAAAGTTTGGGGCAGAATTAGGATTACACCTAAAGTTGGAGGTTTTCTTTTGCGAATTAAGCTCCCAAACATGCCATAGAATGTCCATGTACGTAATGTCACTGGGTAAATCGTATAATCCGCATGCACTATTACCAACTTAAGGGTTTACGGTGGACGACCTTCATCACTGTAGACGCACCAAGGTGCTAGAGGTTGAGATTTCATTCACCAAAACAAGGTACACGCACTACTTCAGCAAGTGGGTAGCCCTTGGCCACTATGAACTTTAGCCTTGTACAACCACTATGCCACCATCATTGCAGGTCGTTCATTCCATAATGTTGATATATCTTTATTCTTCTCTTATAATAAGTAGTTCCAAATTAAGAGGATCTCAATTCTGTCAGTTGATTACGTTCCAATAAAGTGGAGTTTAACTATTGTAAGGCCATGTTTGTGAAGAGACGAGCATATTTTAACCCGGGCGCTTTTATTGCCCCTTGCTTCCTAAGTCAATATCATATATTTACAACTTGCTTATGTCACAAATATCCCACCCGTAATGTAACAATATTCATTTGATTCTCTATTAGTACACGACAGGGTTTGCTAATGGAAAAGCATGATTATGGGTGTTCTTAGTGCTTTAAAAAGTAACAAATCTCGTTCCCCATGCCAACAGACTAAGAGAAGGAACGTAAAGAGAGAGGCTAGGGTAAAAAAAAAAGGAGATTTATGATTATCCATTCGACAACTATTATGATTCAATTTAAGCAAGTATTGATCCTACGCAACAAACCATATTCACAGAATTCATGTACAATGATATTTTCCCTTCTATTTTCGGAGTATTTTTAGCTAGCATGTCTCAATATTTAATACCCATGAAATTGTTTTCCTAAAAACGAAGTCAACTGATGACTATATTAATCTTCCCAAAGGGATAAAATAAGAAAAATTTAAATAACATGACTGATTATGTAAAAGCATATCCACCCTTAATGGAGACTCCTTAAACCAAAAAATACCTTCCATCTTAGTATTGATCTCTTTTATATGCGCTCATCTATAAATATGTGTGGTCCTTCTCTTAATATTCTCATCTCTCTTCCTTCTTATGTTATATTTTCTGCATTAGTAAATCTTTGTATAGGTCTACTGATCTGGGATTTGTATGCTTATTAGAATGACTGACGCAGAAATTCTTGTGCAAGCATTGCAATTCGAAAACCAGTTCAACCTTCCTCGTTGCAATCCTTCTCTCACAAGTGGTGCCAGAATGATTCATCAGAGATGCTAACGTGAAGCACGCATGGCCGGAGGCGAAGGAAAAAGGTTTGTGAGACTATAGGCCGAGGTCTCACTGGTGCATCATGCATAATTTCAATGTATGATTTGAGCAGTAGATGAGAAAACAACTCGAGATATAAATAAATTTTTGACACTTCATAGGAGGTCGTGAATATGAAAATCTGTTTAAAATCTAGAGAAGGGTTTTTAGCGTTTCTCACCTCTCACATTCATCATCATCATCAACTGCATGTATGCTACGTCTCTCTCTCTTTCTCTTATTTTGCCTGGATAGCTCATTTCCATTAGTGGTCTTCTTTGTTTTTGACAGGATCCAAAGCGAAAGGCAAAAACCAATGGGTGATGAAACGAGTCAAATCGAAGTTGAACCAGAAAATCAACTAGCTCTGGTGATTGTGGATCAACCACCCAAAACTGCAGAACCAGAATTTCTTAGATGGAATGAAGTTCGGATTGCCAAGGGAATGGACAGCAGAAAAAAGGCTGTCGCGACCCTCCCAAATTGCTAAGCGGGCGTGAATAATTCGCACGGATTCTCCATGATTGCAACTTGGTTTCTCATTAATCATTTATCAACTACATTAGAGCCGCCATTAATCTATTGGCACCTTTTATCTATCCAATTTTATTTCCTAAAACATGTAGATCTATGCTATCATGCATAAATACTGAAACAATAAAATTAAGCAATCAGTGACAAAGAGCAGCAACATGATCAGCACCTGCCAATGCTTGACATCCATGGACAAACAGTGACGCTGTGGCAAACGAGATAAAAGGCGCATTTGGACTGGTGACAGGCCGATCTGATTGGTGAGTCGGTGACCTGGGTATCCAATTCTGCATGCGCTGTAATGTCCATGAAGAACTACAAAGAAACAGCATCTGGTTTAGGATGGCACGACAACCTCGGACTGGGCCGTTCGGGAAGACACCTTCGATGAAATGCTTTTAGCAACCAAATTTCATTAGATTTTTTTTCTTGCCTCTAGTTTCTTAGTTGGAAATCCTCGACATTCAACCAATTGCCCCAATCCTGAGGAAGTCCTTCATGCCTATATCTCACAAAGCTTAGGGTGTCTGGTTTGGATATATCTTATCAACTTTTCCCAATAAGGTGTAATAGCGCCAATATACTTCTTCTTAAGGTCTCTATCCATGTTGGGAAGTTTCATTTCATACGAAGAATATTCTACTTTTATATATCTTGAAGGCTATGTTGGGTAATTACACTTAGTTTCCATTTATATCCCCCTCTATTCACTCTTATGGCATGTCATTTTTTCATAAATTCTACTGAAAGGGATGTAAATTATCTCAAAAAATTGAAGTAAAATTCATCCGCTTCCATATTGTGCAATCACTTCAGAAGTTGTATGAAGATTTTAGTACAAGCTGAACTTTGATTTGATGAAGTTGTTATTAACATATTGATGGTGTATAGTCTGGCCCTAGATAAAATAAGCAATACATTTTTTTTCTTGCAAAAAATTAGAGTCTTCTTTAAATTTAAAAAAATTATGAAACGAATATATATAAATTTACATGCCAACATTTACCTTTTGTGAAAGTTTCAAGTGTTTCGTATTCTAAAAAAGACAAAAAGCATGAGTTGCGAGATTTTAAATATATTTTTCGAATTTTTTTAATTAATTTTTTCTTTTCCTTTTTTTCTTTCCTTTCTCTTTTTTCTTGTTTCCTTATTTCCCTGTACCAATCACCAGCCTTCATGATGGCTAACGAAGGTTGCCGATAGCCGGCAAGGACGAGGGTTGGTGAGGTTTGGGCAAGGCCCCTTGCCGGTCTCAAATGAGGATTGGGCAAGGGTCGGCCTGGCCGGTGGCTAGCGAGGGCATCCTAATCCTCGCCCTTGCTAGTGGCCGGCAACCTCCGTCACCACGATGAAGGCTGGCAATTGGTAGAGAGAAATAAGGAAAAAGAAAAAGAGAAAGGAAAGGAAAAAAAGAAGAAGAAAAGAATGAAAAGAGAAGAAAAAAGAAAAGGATAAAGAAAATAAAAAATAAAAATAAAAATTGAAATTTATATAGAAATTATAAAGAATGTCTCTGTTAATGGCAGCCGTGCCACGTAAGATGGCCGGCATCTACGTTAGCAATTTTTGGCTTAAATTGGCCAGATGGACCCAATTAGTACAAATATGAAAAGGACTAAGATTAAATCGGTTCAATTTAAAGGTTTAGGACTGAATTGGTACCAATACAATAAGTTTAAGACTTTTTGGGTATTTTGCCCTGAGATTGGGCAAGTTAAAGTTCTAATGGAACCTCTCACGTTCTCGTGTTTATTTCTCTAATTGAATTGAAGTTCCAACAAATGACATAAACTTAGTCGTGTAATAAACGGTTTCTTGGCTTTTAATATGTTGGTAGTAAACAGATGTATGAAATTACTTTAATTAATAAATTAAAGAAAAGCACAATGTATATATAAGTTTCATAGGTTGAGAGAGAGTTTTAAGACCAAAAGTTTCAAGGCCAGCATTCAAAAATTAAAGGCGTGTCCGAATAGACTTTCGGTTTTTGTATTTTCACCTAATCTAAATTTTGCGGTTAACGTACGTTTACTTTTTATTACTCGAAGCATCTAATTTTTCACGGCCTAATTTAAAAAAAAAACATCAATTTTAGGTTGAGTGACAATTCTAGCCCCAACTTTTTTTATCTCGTAAAAAACCATCAACTTTAAGTCGAGTGAAAATTTTGGCCTCAACTTTTTTTATCTCATAAAAAATCACAAACTTTTACTTAAATCCCAAATTTGACCCCCTTGACTTAGAATCATTAATTATCCAACTTGACTATTCCACCTCAGAAATAAATCCATGTGGCATGCTGACTAGATTATTTATTATCTTCTTCTTTAAGCCACAGCATGAAAAATAGTGGTGAAACTGTTCATCTCTTTCACTTCACCGGCAAGTTAAAAAGATTTCCAGATTTAACTCTTTGGTTAGACTTTTCATAATTTGAAGTTGTAGACTATTGCCAGTCGACAGATGCTATGGACAAGATCCGCCAAGCTCAAGACCATAACCTTTTATCTCAAATAAGGGTGAATTTAGATAGTAAGTCAACGGGGGGCTAGATTTAGGATAAGGGTGAAAGTTGATAATTTTTTATGAGACAAAAAAAAGTTTTGGTCAGAATTGTCACTTGACCTAAAATTGGTACTTTTTTATTGGACAAAAAAAAATTTGGGCTAAAATTGTCACTCAACTTAAAGTTTATGCTTTTTTTTTTAATTAGACCAATTTTTCACAGTACCAACGTTGCCACATAAAGTGGCATATCATTTGTTTCATAATTTAAAAAAAATAGATAATGTTTTACATTTTGAGCATGAATAAAAAATCATAAACAAACAGGCCCTAAATATTTTTAGATTAACACCACAAAAAATTCTAAACTAGTACATCTATGACAAATTTATCCTAAACTAATTGTTTGACTAATAAAAACTCTAAACTGATACACCAGTGATAATTTTCCCTCTATTAGTTTTCGTTAAATTTAACCGTTAAATTTCTAAGTTGGATGATACTAGGCAACTAACGGATGTACAAGTTCGGGGGTTTTATCCTCCGTTTATCACAAATGTACCGATTTGTGATTTTTTGTGATATTAATCCAATTTAACGGAGGGCAAATTTGTCACAAATGTATCGGTTTGAGGTTTTTTATGGTGAAAAAATTAGTTGGATAAATTTATTACAGATGTACCAATTTGGGGTTTTCCGTGATAAAAAAATTAGTTTGGGGTAAATTTATCATAAGTATACCAGTTTGGAGTTTTTTGTGGTATTAACCCAATATTTTATATGTCTTGGAACATGTTTTAACAAAATTTACAAATATAATGCCTTCTCGTCCGTACCTCAGTCCCAAGAGATTATAGTACGCACCCGATAATGCGCCTATACACACTGTTCCTTTTCTTTTCTTTTTTCTTAAGTAATTTATCGTATGTACCTGAAACGGATGGCGACTGCATGCTCTTTCATAAGGAAAGCGATAGGTTTTGTTTTTTATTAGGGTGTATTTTCCCACTTGCACATGCAATTGCGTATCCTTCGCGGTCACCGACACAAAGAAAGCAACCTCTTTCTCAAGGTGTCGGTGCACCTTTGCTCATTACATTCATTCACCACCATCGACGAAATGGCTTTGTCCTATGTTCAGCAACTCTGTATTGAGCGGATCCTGATTCTCCAGCAAAGTAAGATGATCGATCCCAGAGGCTTTCTTCAGATTCGTACCAGGTGTGGTAGCTTCCCTGTTCGAAGGACTGAAGAGGAAATGAAGTAAACAGGTGAGAGATGAGAGCAAGTTGATGACAGAGAGAAACGAAACAACCGATGATATATAGAAATTTGAATTAGCTGGTGCAAATCAACTATGTAAAGATGAATAGGGAAGAAGCGAGTGTAGACTTGTTTCGCCGAACGTGTCAACGAAATACCTTTTAGAATATGAATGAATCGATATATAAAAAGGTTGCAAAGGGTCCTTTGTTGATTATTGCAGAAAAGTAAAGATAAAGTACTTTGCAGAAGAACATTGAGTTTTGCAATTGATTGAGGTGTCTTTACAAAGAGTATATTTAGGGTATCTATAACTCACAATCAACAGGTACCCAAACAATTACAACAATATTATTGACTCCACTATTGGACAGTTATCGACTCCACTATTCGATGGTTATTGATTTAACTACTCGATGGTTACTGACTCCACTACCTTGATAGTTGCATTTGAGATTGTCCATTCCATTAGTTGACGATCTTGTCGCCTCCACTTCCTTAACGGTTGTCTTATTATCAATTGCATTTGAGATTGTCGACCTAACACTTGGATATTTTTTGGTATCAACATATACCTCCTTTTAAAAGATTATTTTAAATTAAATAATCAAGGGTCATTATATGACCTATTATCATGGCAAATATGATTTCATATTGTTGAATTTCATTTTGGTCAGATTCATCTTCTCACTCATATCTTTCTATTGAAGCCAAGTTTTGTATAAAGTTTTCTTGTGGCCCTTTATTTCTGTCTTTAAGCAATTACTCAGTCTTAGGCATTCTCGTTGCCAATTGAATAAATAAGCAAAGTCTCGGCCTTCGGATCTTTCCCTCAAATTAAATTTCAACCCATTAAAGTCCAAATTTTTATATTTCTTAGGCATATATTCTTATCCTTCTTAAACCAACCAACAAACTGGTCAACTGAGTCATTGCTATGTCCATACAATTTAGTCAGGTTGGAATTGGATACCTTGAGTATTATTTTCATAAAATTGAGAATGAAATTGTCTTTCAATCTTTACCCTCACACACCGAATTAGGTGGTAACTTAGAGTATTAAGTTAAAGCAATTTTTGACAAAGACAGAAAATAGCTAAGTCTTAATCATTCGTTCCTACTTCTACACGTTGGGTTTAAAATCAATCAATATGTTCAATGGTTGACTGTTCATCTTCGCCAATGAAGATGGCAAAGTCAGGAATTTCAAAACCTCTAGTAAAAGGTTGATTATCAACCCATTCGGGATAAAATTCCTTGTAAACAGGCCTAACAATTCCCCTATATAAACCCGATTCTTGTCAAATTTCTTCAGCAAATTGTGTTGGGTTTAATCGAGGATTTGGTAGGTCATCTTGCCCCCTCTGCAGTGATTCTGGCCTTGTTGGATTATCTATATTGACAATGATCAATAAGTTAGGCCTAATAGAGAGGTTGGCATTTGGCGGTCCCATAACGATGGCCTGAAATTTTTCACTTCCGGCATTTGACCCGTCTGTTGATCAATCTAGTTTGCCGATTTGCTATTACCAACTAGATTGTTTTACCAACATTGTTTCCATTATAAAAAGTAGGGAAACTAGGAACATACGTTGATAACATTGGATTGACTTGGAAATTGGTGGTTGATTGGGCGATCCTAGCCTCGACAAATTGTCATGCACAACATTGATGACTATTCACTTGATCACACCTAATATGCGGCTCACGATGTAATTAGCCAAATCATTTTACTGTTCTTCGGGCAATCTTCTCATGGCAGATATGATGCTAGGATTTGATGCAACTTCGCCCAATGGTTCCTTACTGAGGCGTCGAGGAAGGTCTACCCCCCTTGCGTTGGACTTCTTCTACTGCTCGGTTAATGGCTAAAGATTCAGAGTGTGTGGTAACTTCACTCATAGCTCGTGTTACTACTTTGTTATTACTAGCAACACTGTTTAGCTATTGTTGGCGTCTGGTTCCTGGAATGGTAGCTTCCTTAGATCAACAAACAAGTCCCACCAGGTGTGCCAAAGCCAGAAGTGTCGATGAAATACATTTAAGAATATGGAAGAATCGATATGGAAATCGACAAAGGTTATGAAGGGTCATTTCTTGATTCTTGGATAGAAAATATGGATTGACAAGAAAATTTAAGGTATTGAGACTGGAGATAATTGCAGCCAGCCATGTAAATTGCAGGAAAGTAAAGATATGGACAAATTTGGAGAAGTTTGAATTCTGTGATTGATTGGGGGGTTTCTACAAAGAGTACAAAACAGTTGGCATATTTATTACCCACAATTGACTATTACACAAATAGCTAGAACCATGATTATTGACTTCACTACTCGACGATTATCACTCCACTCCTCAACCATTATCGACTCAACTACTCGACGGTTATTGACTCCACTACTCGAAGGTTATTCACTCCCCTACCTAGATGTTTACCTCCTTTATGGTTGTATCCGAGATTGTTGACTCAATTACTTGATAGTTATGTCGTCTCTACTTTCTTGACAGTTATCTCTTTATCGGTTGCATTTGAGAATGTTAACTAAATATTGGGACATTTTTTTGTGTCCATAAACTATTGTGAAATGATGAAAAAGCAAGCTAAAAGACCAAGAAGAGAAGACAAATCCATTCAAATTAAGAGGAAAAAGGTATGAGAAGGTCAGAGATCTTTATCAAGAAAGACGTTGGTAGCACCAACAAGTAGTGAGAACTTTCATGCAGAGAGAGAAGCTCTCGTTCAAGAAAGAGAGAAATTTTATTGACACCTAAATTTTGCTCAATCATTTAGGATTTTATCACATAAAATAATTAAAGTTTAATTTTTAACCACTAAAAAAATATTTTCATTAAATATTTTCATGGCATATAGGCATTAGGTGCATTTACATTAATAGGGCAATCTAGAACATATTTTCCTTATTTATTTTTAAAAAAATTAAATTAAATTTAAAAAAAGGAAAAAAAAGAGAGGAAGAAAGCACGTGAAGGGCCTTTTTTTCTTTGACTGTTCAACCCATTCACCAAAAGGAGCTCTGCCTCCTTCACTTACAAAAAAGAAGGAAAAGCCATGGAGAAAAGAAAAAATAATAATAAAAGAAGAAGAAGAAGAAAAATCTTTTCTTCTGGCTTAGGGGACCGCGCAGTCCATTCACAAAAGGGGGGATGTTCTACACATTCAAAAGAGGCACAGAGGGAGAGAGTTCCGGGAGAGAGAGCGAAAGAGCTAGAGATACCGAGAACGTTCAAGAGTGAGATCCGAGGTCAAGGGGTCTCCCATTGGTGACCACCACACTTCAGCCGAAGCCAGCGACGCTCCGACACATGCTGTTTCTCACGGTAGTTTCTCACGGTAGGTCTTGACCCCGAATCCTTGTCGGGTTCGTTTCGTTTGATCTGGGGTCGATTTCTTGAGGATCTCGACTGGGGAGCGTGCAAGGCAGCCGGACATACTCCGATCTACCAAGCTTGCCCACATTCGCCGCCGTCGAGCCGGGTAGGGAGACCCGCAATGGCCACCCCCTTTCCTTGTTTTTTTTTTCGCTGTTCCCCTGTTTTTGGGGCTCACCGGCCGAAGCTCGCGTTGCCGTCCGATCTGCACGAGTTCCGACTTGTAAAGCCTCACGCTTGCTGCTACCCTTTTGTGTGTCGTATAATGTAATTCCGGTCCGTTTCAAGCCCCGATTGAACTGAGAATCTCCTGTTTTTGTGGCGCATCCCGACTATTTGATGTTATGCTTGAGTGAGATCTCCTATTGGTTTTCTCCTTATGAGTGATGCTTTCCTGAGCCTGGTTTTGTTTCGTTGCGTTCCAGAAATGCCGAACGGTATTAGCGTACTGCTAGTCGCCACGGCGGCAACGTGAGCAAGGGAGTCCCGAGGTTTGTGCAGCAGTCTGGGTGCAGCCCACAAAAGGAAGCGAACAGCCAGTCCCTCGCTGGGATCTAACTGGTTTGCGGCTGTCCAGCACTTCGTCGGGGTTTGGACAGCCTTAGTCAGTCGCCGGTCACCACGGCAATGACTCGGGCGAAGGACGCTCTCTGCCCTTCGTCGGGGCGGCGATGTAGACCAAGGCAGAGACCGATGCTAAGGCTGGTCGCGGGCGAAGGGCGCCCAGTGCTCCTTGCTTGACTCAAGCACACGCGGAGGCCGAGGGCTCGAGGGGAGCCGATACTCTGGTGGGCTGACAAGCGCGAGTCAGGTTGGTGGTACACGGCCGGCGTCGGACGGTGGCAACAGATGCGGCGTTGGGCATCGACCGTGGAAGGCGAGTCCCTAGGCGATGCGCGGCAGCTGTGAGCTGGGTCGAAAGTCCGAGTCGCGAATGCTAGGGATTTTGGCCAATTCGGATCGGCGGCCACGAACTGGGTCGGACGAGTCGAGTCACGGACGCTAGGGTTTCGGCGATCCGGGATGGTGGCCGCAAACTGGGTTGGGTGAAGGGTTCAAACCCGAATAGGGTTTTATGTGGGCCGACTCATTTTGGGTCTTTGGGCTTTAATTTCTTATTGGGCTTTTGGGCTCTTAATTTTTATAAAAAAAATTTATTGTCGGACTGAGCACTTTTTCTTTTTCATTATTTAGCCGGATTGGGCTCAACGAATGAGCCTGGTCCGGTGGTGGACCCGGACCAACATGCTCGGGTTAGTCTTGATCTGGGTCGGATGTGGAGATCTGACCCGGGTCCCTTTTTTGTATTATTTTTAATATTATAATATTATTTAAATATTAAAAAAATTATTAAAAATTTAAAAAAAATCGAAAATTAAAAAAAAATGTTATTTGGGCTTTGGAATTGGCTTTTCTTGCCCTTTTTGCATGATTAGTGTCATTTTTAATTGCATGTTGCTTGATTCATACACTTTGAATTGTACATTTAATTTAATCTCGCATGTGGCTGATTATGCATGTTAGATTATTGAGCTGATTATTGCTTACCCTAGTTCGGTTAGAAATCGAATTTTGAGACTCTCAATTAGTGTGAATACGTTAGGCCGTAATTGAACAAGGTTAGGTACCGAAATGACACTAATTGGCCAATTAGTGTAATCAAGTCTCCGTACCCATTGAATCCCTAGTTCGTAGAAAAAAAACATTTCTCCCGTACCTTACTTGGGTGTCTAATCAACCCACAAAAATCGATTAGTGGCGACTCCTAGATGAAATTGATTTTCATATTAACAACTTAAACTTAAGTTGCGAATTAGTATGGGCTTGGGAGAGGTCGAGCTAGCTTTAACTTAGTAATCCATTAACCTAACCTCTTAGGTGACGGGGCCAGTTTGGGAAGGTTACGACAGCTTGACGACTCCGCTGGGGACTTCTTAGTGGACTTAGGCTATTTATCTTGTTCAATTATGTCCCTAATGTGATTGTTCTTGCACTTGGGACTTATAAGATGATGAGTGATTGTTGACCCATTGTTTTACAGGTTTGGGGTTTGGAAATGAATGTTCATTTTTTCGAACTCTTGAAGTGTCATCTGTTTATAAACTGTTGTGCGTGCTTTAAATGTTTTAGCACTACACTGTTACACACGCCACCGTGCTGTCGGACCTGGGCCACGATAAGATGCTTTAGGATGGTGTTAAGAAAGATATAATCTCGAACGCGAGATTACGATATAGAGGTTGCCTTTCTTTTCTCCGAAAAACTCTTTTTTGGTGTCGTAAGTGTTTATCCTTGTCCGCGAGACTGCGTGACTATAGGATATCTCTTTTGACTAATCCGGAGTTAAGCGGACTTGACACCACCGTGAGACTGGGACGGTCAGATCACCATCTTAGCTTCACTTTGTTAAGCCATCTAGAGTAGGAATCAGCCGCACATTACATTCGCATGTTTATGTGATTAAAAGTGTGTCATCCAATGTAAGTATGGTTTCTTTCTTTACTTGTTCACTTTCGGTTCAAACTTTCATTTTTGAAATTCGTAGAAATCAATCGAATGCCCCAGGTGATCTAAGCTTATAATTGAAAATTTTAGGCAATCACTCTTGACAGTGAGCCTTGAGTATAAATCTCTAATATCTCCGATTTGGCCCTACAAAACAGATGATCTTGTCTAAATTTTCAATGATGGGCTTAAAATCACATTTTGTATAGAAATTCTTCCAAGTCAAGATTGTATTTCGGGGCATAAAATTGAAATGACATTTTCAATAAAATTCTTTCTTGTTCACATTTCGGAATCAAAATTCAAATCACTTTTTGTGTATTAAATAGGAATCACCTCATTTTTGCAAAAATGAAATCGCAAATCAATCTTTCAAATTTTGTATGTCGCATTCTGCGATGGAACTTTTAGAATAAAAGGGGCGTTCAATTGATAGCCGCGATTTGAACTTTTAATGATATCTCCTTTTACGACGAAATCTTGGTGAAATACCATATGCCCACAAATAGGGACCATGGGGGCATGTATCGTTGTCCCGTTTTCGTTGTAAGAGGCGGAATCAGTGAAAGATCACTTTTTCATTCACACACTAACACTGTCTTCCCTTCGCAGGTTATGCGCAACGGTCATTCTTTGGAATGCTCTCACCTGACCACGCCAATAAGTGGACTTTAAAGCTAGGACAAGAATTATTTATCGCATTCCTCCATGCAAGAGTTTTTTGTATCATGTCCTTATCTTTATTCTCATCAGGAATCGTGTTTTCTGATTTGGGTTTAATCGTGAACCCAATCGATGTGTTTGTAAATCGTGCACTATCGTCCTTGAGTAATGAGATTTTAGTTCATATCATTGGTCAATGAAAGTACTTATAATACTTCAAATTGAGTCCCCGGGTTACTCTTTTATGCCTTACTTTCAAAATGTTTCGAAAATAAGTTTTTAAATTAAACAAAAAGGGACTGGCTTAAGATTTTATATTTCTTTGCTTGGTCACTTTCTCAGTTGGGACCACAAAATGATACTTTGAGATGGTAAGGTTGTAATCGTTCCAATTGAAATTTCTCATGCAACAACTAACTCGCCCATCCATTTTTGTCAAATAGGTAAAATAAATGATTCGTTCGACATTCACCTCTTCTAAAGACAAAAGTATGAGCACTCGAAACCCGAGTCAAATGCGACATGGCCTAATCATCGATTGGGTGCGTCATGGGGCAACACATCTTGCTAACAAACTACAACAAGGAGATACTTAATTGGGAGAATAGACAGGGGGCATGGAATGTCAGAGTCACCCAACTCAATGAAAAAAGGTGTATTTCATTCCCAAAGTTCAATCACTTTAGCATAGAAATGACACATTCTTTCCTTTTATCCAGGATTAATTTGAATAAAAGTCTCGACATGAACAGGACAAGATGACATGCATCAAGATTACCTGACTAAAACGCAATGTACACTTGATCAAGAAGGCAATGTTTCCACCAATGATGAATGGAAAACACCTAATTTAGTGTGGAGTGCAATGAACTCCCCCTCACCCCTGCTGAAAAAGCATGACCGGGTAAAAACATCGGATTCATCATAAAAGGTATACCGTTCCTAAATTGAGTCCATTTGAGAATAGAGATAACATGATTTATTTCCTTTCTCGCAGGGCGATAAATTGGGCAAGTCATTCAAACGGTAGTAACCCTCACCCATGATGCAAGATAAAGCGAAGTCATTCGATTCAGCACAAAAAGGGCATATCGTTCCTAAATTAGTCCAATTCAATTTTGGAATGAAACTAACATATCTCATCGCTTATAGACAAAGGCGCACATTGACCACGGAGGCGACACTTCGTACCAAGGAAACATGCAATAGATGGGGCAAAGCATCCAAGGGATAATGCCATCAAATATCGAAACAGGGCCGAAAAGTCAAGATGAAGAAAGCAGATGAAGGGAGTTGCCAAACATACAAGCAAGTGAATTCAAATGAAAGGAGTTGTCAAACACTTAAGAATGCAAATTCAAATGAAGAGAAGTGTTATATCCTGATTTTTGGGCCTGGGAAGCTGCAGGTAAATTGTAACATCCTCAATTTCAGTCCCTAGGGATAATATTTTTACTCTTGTTTTGGAAAACCCAGTTTTGGATCTTTAGTACCCCTTCGTTTTATTATTTTTATAGAGACTTTTGTGGTCCGAATGTCCAAATACTTTCTTCTTGAAAGTTGTTCCAAATATCATGAAGTTTTACATACTTTAATTTTAGAATTTTTGGACTTGATATGAGTGGTACAATGGCCTAATTTTCGGACCATGTAAAACTGCTCAGAATGGATATTTCGGTGATGTTCACATCGTCTTTATTTTCTACAAGCTTTTCTGGGCCGATTTTTGAAAATTTTCCTTCACGAAAGTTGTTGAGAACTTCCTTTTCTATAACGTGTATAAATTTGGAAATTTTCTAAGATGATTTGGACTCTGGATAGTGCTTACTTTTAGAAACAAGAATTCTGTTCCAATAAACTGTTTTTAGTCTGTATTTGAGCTACTAAGATGGTACTTACAGAAAGATTTCGATTTATGTTCTCCACAAAAAATGTTTGTTAAAGCCTTGTTTATGACATATCCAAATTTGGAGAATTTTCAGAGTCCATTTACTATATTTTCAAGTCTAATTTCGTGAACAGTGCAAAGCTATACGGTTTTGTCAGATTTCAAAGATTCAGTATTTTCTATACAAGAACATTGGAATCTCGACTTAATATTTTTTTTGGTGATATTTGAAGCATATTTAGAGGTTTTCCCATACCGAACCTCGGGTTAGATGGAATTATTATTGCGTGTTTGTCGTGGAAAACCTCGGAGAATAAGTTAGATATTTATGATGAGGGTTGTGATTGTTGTGCCAAATGATCTATTTCGTATGACCCAATTGGCCCGAGTCATTTACATGAGAAATCAGTAAAGTTAGAAGGTTCTAGAAAGTATACGGTTCGGGAAATTAGTAGAAGAATCTAGAGGATAAGGCTTTGACCGAGTCAAAGTTTATCCTCCAAGCTTCATTATGGCTTGTATTTATTAAAGTTGGACTTTGGTGGCCCTTCATCATGACTCGCAATAAATGAATCAAGACTTTAGGGCCCCTCCATGATGACATGCATTGATGGCTTGGAGTGGTGAGCAAGTTAGTTTAAGCTTGGTAAGCAAGTTGGTCAAGAACTTGGAAAACAAGTTAGACTTGGAAGAGTCTAGAAACGGTCAACTTCTCCTTCAAATTTCATTTATTAAGGTTCATCATGACATGCATTAATGAACGAAGACTTTGAGGCCCCTCTATCATGACTTGCATTAATTAGTTGGACTTTGAAGGCACCACCATCATGACATGCATTAATGGCCATAAGACTTTAGGGGCATCTCATCATGTTATTTTGTCTATTGTCCATTAATGCAAAGATTTCCAAAATCAAGTTATTAATGACATTTAATGATGATATTTTGGCTCTTATTCATTACTACCAAGATTTTCAGAATCTTTATAATCATGACATTTGACTTTGGAAGGATTGCATCATGATATTTTGGCTCTTATTCATTAATGCCAAAATTTTCAGAATCTTTACAATCATGACATTTGACTTTGGAAGGATTGCATCATGATATTCTGGCTCTTATTCATTAATGCCAAGATTTTCAGAATCTTTTATTAATGGCATTTCATCATGACTTTTGGTTTATATTCATTTTTAAGAAGATTTGATAATGATGGCCACGTATCTTCTTGAGCAAGTTGGAGAACAACTTGGGGAGCAAGTTTGGCTTACCTATAAATAGGCTTGGCCACCCTCAAGCTCTCTTACGCCACTCTCTCTCCTCTCTCACGTCTCCCTTCCCTCTCTCTCATGTCTCTCTCTCTCCTAGTTCACGCCCAAATAGGTCCGACCAACCTTTTTTCTTATTTCTAATTCGTATTCATGACCGAGAAAGAGAGAAATAGAGAGAGAAAGAGAAGCCGAGAAAGAGAGAGAGAGAGCTTCACCAACTCATTCTTTTTCTTGTTGTTCGATCAAGTGAGAAAGCTACGTCCAAGGCTCGAGTGTTCGTGAATTGCCCGAGAGTCGCCGAGACTCGCGTGTCCTTCACACGCCTCGTTTTCTCTAGTTCTTATTTAATTGTTGGGTAAGTGAATTCCTTAATACTGGAAAAGATGTTGAGATGCGTTGTGACATGGTTTGCTTGGACCGTTTCTCGTTTGTTTGGTTGGTTGTAGTTGGTTTATTTCTTGATTTAATCATGTTTCATGTTTGATGTTGTTTTGAGATAGAACCGAGCCTTGGTTGGTAAAGTGTACATGATATAGCCATGCGTGATGTTCTCTCCTTTGAACTTTGCTATTGATCTGCCATTGATACGGGTGCGATAACGGCCGACTTATGTTAACGGCGATCGATATATCCTCGCTTGATATTAGTGTTTTCACTTACTGAGTCTCCCTGACTCATCTCCCAATTTTCCACCCTCAGGTCCATAGGATGGTCGAAGGGACGGCAGCGACAGGGGGATTTTGAGCCATGTTGAAGTTTGGGGAAAGCTAGAAGCCGTGAATCCGAAGAAGTGGGCTTAGGACACCCAAGCCACTTGTTATTGTTGTGTACAGGGCTAAAATCGACGAAGTTGGCTTGTAAAATATGTTTGTGTGTCCTGTAAATATAAGGTTTGTTCATGATGTTGCTTGTCTTATTTCTGCTATGTATTGATTGTGATTGTCTCGAGTTATGCTTCCACTTATGTGTAAAGAAAGATAATAATGAACGGGACGTCACGTATATGACCCCGAGGTAGGGGTGCTACAAGAAGCATTAAAGACCTGAAGGACAAATGCAAATGAAGGGTAATATTGTATCGTTCTCAATTTTCCAATTCCTAAAGGGTCCTTAACTAACATATTCTTTCTTATTCTTTACAGGGTTACCAAGTCGCCACGCCATAGGTAAATACCTTTCCTTCAAAATTCAAATGAAAATCAAATGAAAATTTTCTTCACGAAAAAAATGGGGGAGTTTCTATGTATTAGAGAAAATAGCACAAAAGTAGTATTGTGAAAGCAAACTTTTCACAAAAATTTTGAATATCGTCTTTATTCAAAAATTGCTTTGATGCTTGGCGAATCATTCATTTTGAATCAAAATTCTCTGTGGAAATTGATCAGTTTATTCATGATGATCTCAACAAAGTGAAAGGGAGATGTTAATTATGCCAAGTGAGAAACACTTAAGAAGAAGAAAGGCAAACCATTCCCAAATATGTCCTGTAAACACTTTAAGAGGAGCGAAAAAGAGAAACTCGTATTGTTTAAATACGAGAGATTCATTCGCAAATAGTATACAGATCGAAATGAAAAGAGGCATTTCCTTCTTATATTCTATAACTACAGGTGATCAAAGTTAAGCCCATTTGAGCCTTTAAATGTGAAAAATTTTCAAAATACCCTTGTCAAGAACCACCTCATAATTAGGGCAAATTTGGAGATTTTGGTTAGCATCATTTGGCGAAAAGATGAGAAAGATTTATTTACTCTCACTGGTATCAATCTTTTTGTGGTAACTTTAGGTGAATCTTTGTGAAAGCTCGAAACATCCCAAAAGCGAAGAAGAGCATTCATTTCTTTACCCAAATAGTCATACCCTTTGTTCAGCCAAGTTGAGCCTGAATATTCATTTCTAAAGCCCAAGTGGTGATTTTTTTTTTTTTGATAACCTAGGGAACTCCCGCACGGCCGACAGCCGGGGAGTAAACTCTGGAGGCGACACGTGCTAGCCACCATACACGTGCCACCGGTTAAGTCACCCTGCGGCGCCGTGGATTCGAACACTCAACCTTTTGCGAGAGGAAGAGTGCGCGCTCTAGCAGCGTCACCCAGACGGGTGGTGTGGTGATTATATCCATATATTGAGACAAAGCGTGTGATTTATCAAGACAATGGATACTCGTGAGACAATGTGAAAAACATCTTGAAAGTCCTAAAAGCTCAAAAAAAAATAAAAAGAGCAAAAGTCAAATGAAAACTAGGGAACATGAAAAAGCATTGTGCTTAGTAAAAGCAAGGCCAATGTCTATTAAAAAAAAAAGAGAGAGAGAAAAGTAGCATCAAGAGAAGAATTCTTTTGCAAGAAAAAGTGTCAAAAGCAAAATGCTTGCATGAAGAAAAAATCATTACAAATGCGAAAGTCATTACAGAAAAGAGCAAAACTCTTGCATTGAAATGATTAGCCAATGGACTTTGGAGACAAGTTGGATTTCAAAAGTCGAGTGCCTTCAAAAAGATTAGATGATATGATAATGATACCATGATAATCACCAACTCCTAAATTCCATTTGGGAATTTCTGAGCCTCTCGATACTTTCACCGAACCAATATTATAACCCTTTCTCAAAGTCTCTTATGATTGGGATGGTCTAAGCAAAAATTTGGATTCCTAAACAAGCTATCATTTAAAGAAGTGGGGGCAAAGTTATCTTATCTCGTCTTAAGGTTTCTTGACTTGTAAACCTAACGGAGATGCTAATTGACAATTATTTCATTCCTTAGTCGATAATGCTGATCCATTGTTGAAACCATGACCAAACCTACATTACGGTCCTTTAAAAGACCTCTTAGATTGGTCAATGTGTACTTATTGCGAATGATTCTCAAAAACCTCGACAGCAGTCGTGTGAGGTGTATTGAGTGATAAGACTATTTCTTACATTAATGGATGGGATCAAGCAGACTTCTTGAGAGTATGTGAGAAGCCCTTTTCCGATTATAGAGCTCTTGTTTGGCATGTTTAACAAGTCCGTTTCATGAGTTAAGATCATTTTGAGAAAAAGACTTTCTCCTAAGGGAATTTGATGATTAATGACACTTTTCAAGCCTGATGGCAATCTTGTTACGTTGAATGATGCATAATATTTTCCAAATAATCGAAAATAGCTTGAATTGCTCATGCAATCAATGCTTTCTCATCGATGATACCATTTTCATATGGCCTCTCATGATGTTATCTTGCCCAGTACGCATTCACTACCAGAGCACTTGTTATAACACATCCTGTTAGATGTGCAGATGCTTCCTCGGAATTTTCTTAATATTCGACAGATATGGTGAGCTTTAACAGCCCGAAACCATTCTTACATGAGAAGTCTTTCCTACGTGAGATCGTGCTTTATGAAGGTTTGTGCGTTTGTCCTTAAACCACGCAATGCAAAGGTGTATGCATTTGTTGCATAACACTCCGATTTTAAAAGTTCTGGGTCTTTCTTTAAACCCCGATTTCAAAAGGTTTTGGGTCTTACCTTAAACCCCGATTTCAAAAGGTTTTGGGTCTTTCCTAAAACCCTGATTTCACAAGGTTCTGGATCTTCCTTAAACCTCGATTTCAAAAGGTTTCAGGTCTTTCCTAAAACCCCGATTTCAAAAGGTTCCGAGTCTTTCCTTAAACTCCGATTTCAAAAAGTTCTGGATCTTTCCTGAAACCCCAATTTCACAAGGTTTTGGGTCTTCCTTAAATCTTGATTTCAAAAGGTTCCGGGTCTTTCCTTAAATCCCGATTTCAAAAGGTTCACGGGTCTTTCCTGAAACGCTAATTCCAAAAGAATCCAGGGCTTCCCTTAAACCTCGATTTCAAAAGGCTTTGGGTCTTTCCTAAAATCCTGATTTCACAAGGTTCTGGGTTTTCCTTAAACCCCGATTTCAAAAGGTTTCGGGTCTTCCCTTAAAACCTGATTTTAAAAGGTTCTTGGTCTTTTCCTGAAACCCTGATTTCAAAAGGTTCTGGGTTTTCTCTTAAACCCCGATTTCAAAAGGATTTGGATTTTTTCCAAAACCCTGATTTCAAAATATTCACAGGTCTGTCTTTAAACCATGGTTTTTACAACATAAAATTATGAGTGAAAAACCTTAGGCACGGAAAGTCCTAAGTGAAAACCTTAGGCATTAAAATCCTGAGTAAAAAACATTAGGTTTTTAAAATCTTGAGTGCAATTTGCCATTCATAGGGTTTTAGTCCCTAGGCGTACTTTCAGGATTTTAGTCCCTAGTTGTTCCTTCGAGCTGTTGTTCCTATTACCGTTCATAAGATTTTAGTCCCTAGATGGGATCATAGCTATTCATAGGGTTTTAGTCCCTAAACAGAATTTCAGACATTCATAGGGTTTTAGTTCCTAGGCGTTCCTTCAAGGTGTTTTTCCTATTGCCGTTCATAGGGTTTTAGCCCATAGGCGGGATCTTAGCTGTTCACAAGGCTTTAATCCCTAAGCTAAATCTTCGACATTCGTAGTGTTTTAGCCCTTAGGCATTCTTTCAAGCTGTTGTTTCTATCGCCGTTCATAGGGTTTTAGTCTCCCAGCGAGATCATAGTTATTCATAGGGTTTTAGTCCCTAAACAGAATCTTCGACATTTATAGGGTTTTAGTCTCTAGGCGTTCTTTCTAGGTTTTATTCCATTAACCGTTCAATAGGATTTTAGCCCCTAGGCAGAATCTTAGACGTTCATAGGGTTTTAGTCCCTAGGCGTTTCTTCAAGGTGTTATTCCTATTGCTGTTCATAATCCCTAGGCAAGATCTTAGCTGCTTATAGGATTTTAATTCCTAGGTGGAATTTTCGACATTTACAGGGTTTTAGTCCCTAAATATCAATACATAGTCTTTTTTTTTTTGCACGGTGAGCTTTTGCAGCCCGGAGCATCCCTTTGACCTAGCGAGCTTTAGCAGCCCAAAGTCATTTTCTTTGCATGGTGAGCTTCTGCAGCCCGGAGCATCCTTCTACCTAGCGAGCTTTCGCAGCCCATAGTCTTTTTCTTTGCACAATGAACTTTTGCAGCCTGGAACACCCCTTCGACCTGGCGAGCTTTCGCAGCCCAAAGTCTTTTTCTTTGCGCGATGAGCTTTTGTAGCTTGGAGCACCCCTTCGACCTGGCGAGCTTTCACAGCCTGGAATCTTTATCTTCGAACATTGAGCTTCTGCAACCCGGAGCACCCCTTCGACTTGGCGAGCTTTCGTAGCCCAGAGTCTTTTTTTTTTGCACGGTGAACTTCTACAGCCCGGAACACCTTATCGACCTGGCGAGCTTTCGTAACCCAGAGTTTATTTCTTTATATGGTGAGACTTTATTTAGCCAAAAGCCTATTCTGACACGGTATGGCAGGTATAAAAAAAAATCCAAGTTAAATCATATCGCAAGCATCTTCTCATGCCCTTCATGAACAAAATTTAAGTGCCTCTTGTCTTTGAAAGGAACCTCTTCGAGCTCCCCTTCAAGGAGGGGCAGATGTTGACACCTAAATTTTACTCAATTGTTTAGGGTTTTATCGCAAAAAAAATTAGGGTTTAATTTTTAACCACTAAACAAAAAATATTTTCATTAAATATTTTCATGGCATATAGGCATTAGGTGCATTTACATTACTAGGGCAAGCTAGAACATATTTTCCTCGTTTATTTTCAAAAAAAGAATTTAAAATTTTAAAAAAAAAAAAAGAGAGGAAGAAAGCACGTGAAGGGCTTTTCCTCTCTGACTGTTCAACCCATTCACCAAAAGGAGCTCTGCCTCCTTCACTTACAAAAAAGAAGGAAAAGCCAGGGAGAAAAGAAAAACTAATAATAAAAGAAGAAAAAGAAGAAGAAGAAGCTTTTCTTCTGGCTTTGGGGGACCGCACAATCCATTCACAAAAGGGGGGACGTTCTGTGCATTCAAAAGGGGCACAGAGGGAGAGAGTTTCGAGAGAGAGTGTTCCGGGAGAGAGAGTGAAAGAGCCAGAGATACCGAGAGCATTCGAGAGTGAGATCCGAGGTTGAGGGGTTTCCTACTAGTGACCGCCACATTTCAGCCGGAGCTGGCGATGCTCCAACACATCCTGTTTCTCATGGTATGTCTTGACCCCGAATCCTAATAGGTTTTATGTGGGCTCATTTTGGGTCTTTGGGCTTTAATTTCTTATTGGGCTTTTGAGCTCTTAATTTTTATAAAAAAATGCATTGTTGGACCGGGCCCTTTTTCTCTTTCATTATTTGGCCGGATTGGGCTCAACGAATGAGCTTAGTTGGACTGATGGTGAACTTCAATTTTTATGGCATCTTTTGGGTCGATCCCATCCGGGTCGGATGTGGAAATCTGACCCGGTTTTATATTATTTTTAATATTATAATACTATTTAAATATTAAAAATATTTTAAATTTTTGTAAAAAAATTAAAAAATTTGAAAATAAAAAATTTATTTGGGCTTTGGAATTGGCTTTTCTTGCCCTTTTTGCATGATTAGTGTCATTTTTTATTGCATATTGTTTGATTTATACACTTTGAATTGTCCGTTTAATTTAATCTCGCATGTGGCTGATTATGCATGTTAGATTCTTGAGTTGATTATTGCTTACCCTAGTTCGGTTAGGAATCAAATTTTGAGACTCCTTATTAGTGTGAATATGTTAGGCGGTAATTGAACAAGCTTAGGTACCGAAATGGCACTAATTGGTCAATTAGTGTAATCAAATCTCTGTATCCATTGAATCTTGGTTCGTAGAAGTAAAGCATTTCTCTCGTGCTTTACTTGGATGTCTAATCGACCCACTAAAAATCAATTAATGGTGAGTTGTAGATGAAATTAATTTGCATGTTAACAACTTAAACTTAAGTCGCGAATTGGTAAAGGTTTGGAAGGGCTTGAGCTAGGTTTAACTTAGTAATCCATTAGCCTAACCCCTTAGGCGGCGGGGCCGGTTTGGGGAAGTCGTGACAAATTTAGAAGCGAAAAGTCGAGAATATTGTAACCACACCTGTTAATAAGACCCATTTTGTAAAGGAAAATATTAAAGAGAGCCCTTAGGACCCTTGTGAAGAAACATTAATTGTAATTTGGAAATATATAACTTCTAATTGAAGTAAGTGACTTTCAAATGTGTTATTACTTAGGTTCGAATGTACTTTTGTATCCCTTATTGCTAATTTTAGCGGTGTTAAC